>CM056568.1:7822701-8312701 GCA_029721515.1 Synanceia verrucosa | reverse complement strand
AAATAGCCTTGCGTTTAAGGGTCTGCTGGGGTTTGGGGGGGGTCAGGCATGTCGCTGCGGATACCAATGAGTCCATACAAGTCCAGTTTGAATAATACATCCTTGAGTTTGGACGTTAAGCCAACACATGACAAGGTTTTACAACTACAACAAGTGGCAGTAATTTGTTTTCCATCACAAGATAACCTGTAGAATTATTATTATCAATAGAATTCAGTAATCAGTAATGCACACTTTTGCATTGCCCCTGAACATGCTGTGCCAGTGCACGGGTGTCACTGAAATGAATGAGTTTGAATTATTTGACGCAGTGCTATGTCAGTGTGAATGTGGCCTTGATGGAGGAGAGAGGAATGACTGCTCATGGGATCTCTGTCTCTGTCCTACTGCTTTGGTCTCTGTGGGGTGCAGATTAAGAAATGGGGGGGATGGCAAAAGTTTGAGGAAAGTGGTCTTATCATTCCCTTTTGGCCCTCTCACCAGATTCCCAACTCTACGGGATGCCAGCTTTCATGGTTTCGTCAGGTCATGTCACATACTGAAAGGAAACTTGACCAAAAGTGTTCAGAGGATGAAGCTGTGCTCTGCACTTAGCCTCAGCAGCTGTTTTAAAATGTTTCCTGTCGATCACTTTTGAACACACCTGACTGTTCAGCTTGCACTCAAAGACGGCAGTCTGTAAGTTTAAGGGGGCGTTTAAGCGTGGGGCTGATGTGGACTGTAGGCAACAGAGGTGAGTCAAGTGAAAGAGTGACAGAAGGAGGTCAGGAATGTGAGCAGGGCATGCTGGGAAATCAACAGGTCTTGAGCTGCGTCTGCTTGTGAATCCCTCCCTGCAGTAAAGACAGGTTATGGGTTATAAGGGGGCAGGTTTGTACTGGAAACCAGATGTTCTTGTCTGTGCAGCTTCCAGTCTCTACTTTACACAAATAAAGGGTCTTTCTGCAGAGCTGATTCACTTCTCTGGGGTTAGGGTCAGCATGGCTTCACTTCATTGGGCCCTAAATGCACGTTGAAACAACACTGAGGGATTCGTTTGAGGACATGAAAAGTGACCCAACCTCTCTTCTTACAGTCTGTGTAATTCTGCCTCCTTTTGTCTCCTTTTCTCATGTCCTCCCTCGCTCATTGCTTTTTCGTGCATTTCTTTGTCTTTCTTCTCTCCAACCTCCTCTCCACTTTTGTTTCTCTCTGCGTCTTTCTCCTCTTCGTTCCTTTTCTTCCTGTCATGTTTTGACAGCAGTTGAATCAGTTATTGAAAGATGCCATCACCGCCCACACACAGGCAACGACCATCAAAGAGAATAAATGAAGTGTGTGCATTCTCTGCATTTCGCCTCTGTCCCTGTGTGCATTTTCAAGTGTGAGTTTGTCATCGGAGATGGAGCAAGATCTTGGTACAGTTCTTGTTATGGGCCATAACTTTGAAGTTGAAAGGGCAGCGCTCCACCAGTTCAGTCTCTCTAGAAACTAGCTGTATAGTAGAGTGATGCCACAGCCTTTGATATATAAATGCAGTTGGCTACATGGAGCCATATGCTGCTTAAATATTTGGATTTTAAATAGGCCACCACAATTAAATACCCTTTCACTGCAGGCTAATGGGCAGCTCATCATATTCCCTATCCACTTATGGCTTGTATAAAAACAAAGCTGGTTAGTGTGGGGGTTCAGACCATGCCAGGTCGTCCTCTCTCCAGCTAACAGGGCAGCTTACAGGGCATGACGGCGGCTAAAGCACAGACCCACAGGTCAGACAGAGCTGATGCACACTGCCCTGGCAGATAAGTGTGTGTGACAGGTGACATTTCCACTGTGTGAAAGCTTCAGAGCTGCTCGCCAAAGGGCCCAATTTCAGCTTTAAAGTGGCAGCTCCCACCGAAAGCGAAATCCGTTTGACATCTTCTGTCCAGAGAGGATATAATATGAGTCTCAAGTGCAGGTTCATGTTCAGCTTTTTGTTGATAATGAATGACACTACACCAAACCACGCATTATTCCTGGCCTGCTCATTTAGGCATCTCTCATCCTGGATGTACATCTCAGTATTTATTCTTATGTACACTACATGTGGACAACCAGATGTGAAGATCTTTTTCCAAAATGAAAACAGTTTCCACCTGTCGACAAGATTGCAAACATGGATGCAAGGATTTTCTTCCATTCAGCAACAAGATTATTATTAATGAGGTTGGGTGCCGATGTTGGCTGATGATGCTTCTTGGGGTTTGGGTCAGGGCTCTGTGCAGACCTTTTTTCTTTCTGGAACTTGCTTTGTCCTCAAGTCCTTTTGGCCGAATGTCACAATTATTAGATAAAGGTAAATGCTAATACACAAGCATAAGAAGAGAAGAGCTAACATGTAAGTGATCACACACCATAATATCCTCTATACAGCAATTTATACTTAAATGTTGCTGACATTAGCCACTATATGCTTCAAGTAAAGCAAAATGTGTTATTTATTTTCTAAATCAAGTTCAAATGCTTTTACTTTGCTTCATTACGGAGGCAGATGTAAACATCAGCATAGACTATTGTCCAACCAGTTTCTGAAAACATGATGAAAGCACAGGTAAAGATCAGGAGAGACTTGGACTTAACCTCTCTCAGGCTCTCCTATCAATCTTTGCTATCTCCAGGCCTCCCAGACTCCAGTCTCCCTTGGTGTGTCTGGATCAACTTGAAACTCTTTCACCTCTTGTGTAACCATATGCACTCTTTGATCCCGTGGCCCATCGTGCCAGGATTTGTTTTCAAATGCTCTTGAGATAAAGTCACGGCTCAGATTTTTAGATGACCTCACCGTTTTGGTGACTGAGAAGGTGAGTCAATAAAAGAAACAGATCATGAGGGCTTCATGAGCTTCGTCTGCATTTTTTTACTCATCCACACTCAGGTACCAGCACTTGTGGTGTGTTGTTTCATGCCTGATGCTGTTATGCAAGATTTACCACATCAATATGTGCAGAGTTGCTTCAACTTGTTTCGGTGTCATGGGGGTTATCAAAAGGTGTCAGTGTCACCCCAAGTGTAATAATGTACATTTGCACTTCCACATGTTGACAGCAACGTTAACAGTGTATGCATGATGTGAATCCTTGGTGAGAGATAGTGTTAGATGCTTCTACATGCTCACTGTAGTGTACACTGTGTCATTTTTGCAGACTGTTTTTCACAGATGTTGTGTTACTTCCTTTTAGGAAAAAAAGTTTAAAAAAAAAACCAGCTTAGTGTAATGGGAATGAGTTTGAGGATTGGGTTGTGATCACCCATTTCTTTGACATTGAAGCCAAGAGTAGGGATTACATTAATTGCAGCCTCTCGTGACTCTTTAACAACCCAGTTGTCTCTCTGACAACTATCACACAGACACAAATACTTTCCCTCTACACCAGTTTGCCCACTAATTCGGATATGTGAGTCTGATTATTCAGAAATAATTACCTTTTTATGTACATATCTGTTACTGAATTGGATCGTTAACAAGTTTCTGACACACTGTGCAGTGCCTTGAAAGCGTGTGCCAAAAGGGAATTTGAGAGAGTGAGGTCTTCTGAAATATCCAGACCTTCCTTTTTCTGTGATTGAGCTGACAAATTGAAGGCTGTAAGTCGGGGGTTGATTTTAAGCGAATCCCCCACTCTCACTTTGAATCGAGCAATCACAAACTTTCACTATGGATTCATGTGATTTACTTACACAAGGTTTTTTTTGTTCCTTTTGCACATGAAAAACTTATTAAGTCCTTCACACTTGTTGCAAGAGAAGATTTACATGTTTAGATGTCATGCACCAAATCACCAAGTTAACTTCCTTGTTTGTAAAAACTTACTTGGCGATAAACTTGTTTCTGATTCTGATTCTGAACCTTCATAGTCAGGCTGCTCGTACAAAGAGTGAATTCTATATATTTGTTTATTTTACCCCAAACCATGATTTTTTTTTTCCTGAACTTAAATAAGAAATTTTGTTGCTGAAATCAAACGAATTTCTTTCCTGCAAAGACAGAAGACTTTGATTTATGTCACACTGTGACTTCTGTAGAAAATGAGGAATAACTATAAAACCGTTGTATGAGAATACGTTATGGTATCTAAATAAAGTTTTTAACCATCAGCCTGACAGCATTAATTATACATTTGGGTCAGTTCCTCTCTCACACTCAGATATAATTTTTGGTTAAGGTGTTGACAACAATTTTTGTTCCTTCTGACCTCAGTTAAGAGAGTTTTAAAAAGTTTTAGACAATTTTTTTTTCTCCAAATGTCACAAAGAAGGAAGTGACAATCCCTTGGTGTTTTCTCAGCTGTAGGAGGCTCACCTTTGTCTTTGGCTTGTCAATAAGTACCCAAGAGGCTGGAGAGACGTCCAGTGAGTCATAAGAACAGAGAAGTATAGGTGAGTTAATGGTGTGTTCATGGACCTGGGGTGTGTGTTCAGAAAATAAGTGGATGTGACTCATCCCTCAAACAGAAACAGACACTATTCGGGCCACTGAGCAAGAAGAAAGAGCTTTGGTTATGTGACTACTCATGAGTGTGTATTGTAAATCCCCTGTTGTCTCCAGTGTGTTTTTCTTTTGGGGGTGTAGCTCAGGGCAATGTTGCTTCTTCCTGATTCCTGAGGCTGTGCAGCGTTCTCTCCATGTCAGATTAAGGATAAAACAAAAGTCTTAATCTCTGTCATGTCCAGTCTGACTTCAATTTCCAAGGTTTCCACTTGTGGAAGTCAAACATAAACATGTCGACAACCTTTACTTTCCAGTGTGGCTTATTAGGTTGGCTTGATTAAACAACAAACTCTTCAAAGCTAATTCTGCAAATGTGGCATGAAATTCCTTCAAACCAGACATCTCACTACCAGATTTTTTTCAGTTAACTATGATGCATGTGTGTGTTCTAGCCCAAAGCATAAATGTGGTTAATTCATCCAACCGAGGGGTATAAGCGGATGTGAGGCCTCCCTCAGGGTTTCCTCTCAAATGGTCGACAGAGAAATCAATGTCTCCACCTCCCATCCTACACCCTTTTGCCCTGCAGGCAAACGTGATGTGGTGTGAATGTCTGACTGTCTGCTTTTCTGTCTGTGTGGTCATTAATGAATGTGAACTAAAATGGCTGTAGGCCCTACGTAGCCCACAAACTGCTAAATATTCACACACTTTTATCTTCATGGTTCAGATGATTCAAATTGAATCTCTCGACATGTGTAAGATTACTATTTAGTGTTGCTGGCGATACCCATCTGTGATCGTTTTTGAAAAAGTATTTTACAGTGAAGGTCATTAATATCATTTGGTGTCCATGTAGCACACAGACTAGGTGTTTTTTTTTTTGTTTTTTTTTAACCAGAACTGAATTCAAGGTTAAGCAGAAATTGAAGGTGAGGTGAGGACGGGTGGAAAATAAAATTGTTTAATACGTTCACAAACAAACTAAAAGCAAAAGTAAACCAACAAAATGCAAAAACGAGTCATGGTTTTACCTGGAGTTATGTGCTGAAACCATTTATCAGTGATGGTGCCAACGGGACTGTAGAGTGAAATCCAGGAGACGATTAGCATAGGTTAGCATGTTATGGTTTCCAGTCCCAGCTCCACTCTTACTAACAGCATACTGTCCAGACATGAGAGTGATATTGATCCTCTCATCTACTCTTGGCAATAAAGCCAATAATCTGAAAATGTTGATCTGTTCCTGTGACAGAAACATTGAAAGCGAACATCATAGCTGACAAATGGTGTTAATCTACTGTGTTGATGTGGACCACAGGTTGACCTATATTATTACCTACGCCAAGGAGGTTATGTTTTCTAGGGTTTGTTTATTTGTTTGTTGGTTTGCAAAATAACTCAAAAAGTTATGGAAGGATTTTGACAAAATTTTCAGGATTGGTCAGAGGTGGTCTAACTTAAAACTGATAAATTTTTGGTGGTGATCAGATCCAATTCAAGGTGATCAAGGTCAAATGAAAGGTCACGCCATAGTGATGTATGAGAGATTTCGCATATTTCTCAACGCTCCAGGGTGTACAATTTTCAGCCAATTGTCACCTAATTTGGTATATAAACTAATATAGGAATCCAGAAATCACAGATTCAGTTTGGTCAAGATCAGTAAAAGGTCAAGGTCACCAAGGTCAAATATGCATTTTTAAAAGTAACTTCATGTAGGAAGGAGCTAGAGCAATGCAACTGGTCTCAAAATATCCAGAATTCTCAAATTGTATCTGCACAGTTTTACTGGTATTTAGGTCTTTTTTAAATGTGACAAAATATGAAATAGAGAAGAAATAAATAGAGTACATGATATTAATGTGAATACAATGTTAAATGTGGGTTTCAAGGTCAGTCAAAATCAACACATTCACTCTTAGGCGTTGTGGGCTTGCAGGAGTATATGCTCTCTCAGAATGCTGCCTTGGCAGAGGTCTGCGCTCTGAGTGCTTTTCTAGTTACAATAAGAGATTTGTAGATTCCAGGCTTCAATATCTAAGTATCTTAGTTTTTATCACTTTGAGACAGAGAGTGTTTTTCTGGCGTGAAAGAGCAGCTCTGTGATCCTGGGTCACAAAAGCTTAGAACCTGCTGACCTTTAGCTGACCCCACGTAAATCATATCTAAGATAACGAAAAGAGAAATCAATCACTGCCCTAAAAATGTGTCCGGAGATTTGAGGGAAACCACATTCTTTCTCCAGTTGTTAAGGATGTTTCAACACATATGATTTAGAATTTCTCTCTGAATGAAAATAATGGAATTGTGCTCACAGTTTGAAGCCTGTAGTCTTTTGGTTGATGCATGAGAACAGAAAAATAATGGAAAAATACTATTTCTATGTAGATGAGCTTCAAGTTTCAGAATTGTGTCCATAAACAATGGAGAAAAACTGTACCTTTTTGGGGACATGTCACCACAGACACCCATTAATAATACAAATATATAAATGTTTCATCAGACTCAATCACCTCTGTGTCGCCTCCTTTAGCGATAGTGACTTAACAGACATTTGTTTAAAAGAAAATCGTTGAGATGCCACGTTAGAGAATATAAAAAGTCTTCTTGTTTCTTCATTGAAATACCCCTTGAGTTCTCCAAAAGGCATAAAATGAAGCTTTGAAGGGCATTTCCTGAAAACGTGGTTGTGGTTTATGGTCAGGAAAAGAAACTATGGCAACACAGAAAAGCGATGTCTGTGTTCATTGTTGAGGACAGAAAGGGCACTAAGTGTTAAGTCCTCAGTTGATCCCTGAACTCTGTAAAGGGAAATGGATATGTCACAGCCTATCCACACTGGAATGGGATATCTTCACTTTGGGCTCAGTAAATGCTGGATAGATATTCAAAAATAGAAGCATCATGATCGTCTGAATGACCATGGTTAGTTTTGGATTTTCCTCTCGATTCTTCTGTGCTGCTTTACTGCAGTAGCAGTTTTTTTTCTGCCCTTGCCTGTCCCAGTTTCCACCACCAAAGTGACAACAGACTGTGAACATACCACTTGTGACAGTCACACATAGCTCAGCAAACAACTGGAGTGAAAGGAAACTTTTATTTCCTGTAATACTTATTTGTTGTTGAACCTTCTGTGTGCAGGCGCACACATTACGTCTCATCTTGTCTGAAAATCTGAAGCCTATTAAATTCTCAATTAATGTTGTGATGCAGTAAAGATGGAGAATTTGCTCCCAGTATGCCAGGGTTGGGAGTTTGGGGTTCCAGCAGGAGCGACACATTACCCATGTGTTTTAGCCAAGGCACTGGCTCGTAAAGATTATTGATGATGTTCAGCATGTGATACGAGTGCTGAGCAGGATGAGGCAGCATTAAATCTCACTGATATATAGGCTTCTTTTTCTCTGTTGGTTTGTCCTGGGGGGAATAGAGAGAAGCTGACTGTCAGGTGAAGAAGAGAAATTAAAAAAAGTTGCAGGGTGATAAACAAATGTCATACTTTGCTTTTTTTAATTTTTTTTTATTTTTTTGCTTTGACAGTAGTGGTATTTCCCAGCCCACCTGTGTGTGTGTTTGTGGGTCTGCCTTATGTCACACACTTGACTTAATACCAGTTGATTGGGGATGGCACGTGCAATTGGGGACAAAATCCATGTCCCCAATTGTTCAAACCTTGATTTTGGGTCAGTGGTTAAGGTTAGGTTTAGGCTTAGGCAATAAGTTGTTGTAGTTAGGCTTAGGATAAGTTTTTAGGAAATCAAAGTTTGTCCCCAAAGAGAGGGTAAAAATGCCTAAATACCCCAAAGGTGACTTAAACCAACGTCTGTGTGTGTCTGTCTGTCTGTCGACTTGCAATTGCAATGCTGAGATCGCAATGTGCACTTCAGACAGGCGCATGTTCCAACGTGTATTTAATAAAGGTGCATGTGGAATGTGATATGATATAAGTGTGTTTATTCACAGTTGTCATAGTTGCCTGTGTAGTTGTTATGGAGGACTCCTTTACTCTTACGCCTCTCCCATGAAGCTCCCCTACATAATGGCCACTATACCTGCTGCAATGCATGGATAGTAAATAATGCCTCCTGAGTGCATCTCTCTTTGGCAAAGGTTTGCAAGTATTTTGCAAGGTGGACACATAAATTGTGTTCCCTCTAGGCAACTGTTGCCGTGGGGAAAATAAGCCCATCCCATTTTTTCAATGTCTATCTAAATATGAAACTGATAACTCAGGCATTCCCCTCTGTCAGAGAAGTAAGTCAGTGTTTGCTCACCAAAAAGAACTGCATTTATTTGCAAAGACAGACTGTTCCAGTTTCTCCACAGTAGCTCATGTGTGGTTTTGCTTTAGAAATAGATGCCAGGAGTCAGGAGAGTCTCTAAATGTTTATGAGCTGTGCTGCTTCAGGCCTTCGACGTGAGCGTGATGAGCAGAATATTCATCATTAAGAAGTCAGAAAGAGTTTCCATTGCTAAAAATATTTATTTTAAAATATTATATTTGTGGTATAGTTTTTGGATTTTATTTGTTTACAGTGATACCTAACTTATGCTTATCTCAGCCCTGATGAGGACCCAAAGCCAAAGTAATCCCATTCATTTAAAATTAATTAGAGCGTTAGGGAGTTGGGGTGTATATCATGGTGCTCTAAACTCACAGTGAAGCAGCAGTGCACCGAGTGCTTGTTCTTAAAGGGCGCGGTGCTGATATCAGACGCTGCAACGTCCTGCCGCTTAATAACGGTGGCTGATCCAAAAATAATTGAGTCAATTTTAAATGTACCTCATTTGTCAGCAGAACAGGCAGACATTGTGCTGTAATTGTCATGTGCTCAGCAGGGCCTCGGCCTGTCATAGTTAACATAATGACTGTCAGATACAGAGAACACACTCACCCGCCTCTGAAGCCATTAAGATCACTGTGACCCACGTGTGCTGAATTATAAATTCCTAGTCTAAATTAAGCTGAGAAATTTGTAACAGAGATACCTGTTTCCATCATTTGATTCTGAATAATTTGACAGACTTTGCTTATTTCAATCAAATATACATGCTTTCTTTGGTCTTTTAATAATACTGACGATAGGTATAAGCCCTGGGCAGCACGGTGGTGTAGTGGTTAACACTGTCGCCTCACAGCAAGAAGGTACCAGGTTCGATTCCCGGCCTGGTGCCTTTCTGTGTGGAGTTTGCATGTTCTCCCCTGTCTGTGTGGGTTCTCTCTGGGTACTCCGGCTTCCTCCCACCATGCGAAAACATGTATGGGGATTAGGTTAATTGGCTAATTTAAATTGTCCTATGTGAGTGTGAGTGGCTGTCTGTCTCTATGTGCCCTGTGATGAACTGGAGACTTGTCTAGGGTGTACAATCTATGACAGCTGGGATAGGCTCCAGCCCCCCTGCGACCCTATGTGATAAGCAGTAGAAAATGCATGGATGAATGTATAAGCACATGGATTTAGATATTCAGACTGTTTGCTCTTTAGACAGACATGTCTCTGCAATATGTGGAACAGCAGAGCTGTAAAACAAAGAGAGCGTGTGCACTGTTTAATACTAAATAAGAGTAAGATTTATTCCTGCTGCACTGCACTTTGTACTCACTGCAACTAGACATAAAACAGACTTCCTGGCCACATATGGAATTTCTCTTCATTAGCTTTTGATAGTGAGCAGGTTTCCTACCACTTCACATAATTACACCCCACAACACTTATGTCTTTGACATCAGTGAAAGTGTGGCGAGCTTCTTCCTCCCCATGTTGGAGAGTTCAATAGCTCCTGGCACGTAGCGCCCCCAGCTGTACAGCTAATAGGATTTCAGGTTGAACTTGATTTATTTTGCCCACACCGGAGTTTCTGTCCTGCTGAAGGTTTATGCTTCACATGGTGGTTTTATTGAAGATTTTAATTTGACGTTTTATTCATCTTATCCCTGCTAGCACAACTTCTTCAATTAGGGTGTGACTAAAATCTTCACTTTTTTGTCAAGTTTATTTTCCCCTAAATATAAAACACTAAAATGGGTTTGACAGCTGTGCTGTACCTCTGAGCATCTTTGGTACTTTCTTACAGTATTAAACACTAGAAACATTGGATCAGGGATCAGATGAACTCCCCCCCAGCCCCCCTTAAATCTGGGGATTTTTCTAAAGGGGAATAATATGGCCTGGCTGTGTGATGAAGTCACTGTTAAGTCATGCATGCTTTCCAGCTCAGCAGCTAAAGCGATCATGAGACTGACACAACATTCATCCTGAGCTGCAGGGAGATGGTGTCAACAGCTGGAGGTTTAATACAGCAAACTAGAAGAAAAGAATTTTGGTTTCACTTTTAGCTCCGATCTTACCATCTTACCAATGCTCATTGCCATTTATCACACATCAAGGGTGAACATGTTATCGGTTTTGGAGCAGTGGAGCCTGGAAAGGAGCAAATATAATAGAGCATTCAGCCAAGTGACACAAAAAACATTTAGTCCCCTTATTACTATCATTTTCGTACTCCTTTGAGAGAAACAGTGGCAATAAAATTTAAATCTGATTATTTAGCCTGTGCAAAAAAGCAAATTGTTTGCATACACTATTTGTAGAGACTGATTCTATGTTTCCATTGTATCCTCGAATTATAGTCAACCAAATAACCATTTGTCATGATCCTTCCAAGCCAATAGTCTTGCAAGAAGCCCAGCAGGAGAAGATGGGTTGTGATAGGCATCAGAAACTCTTATCTAACATCCCTTGTTATATAATGTTTGGTTTATTATGACCAGAGAGACTGGAGAAAAAAGACAATGTGAGGCAGAACAGACAGGACCCACTCTGGTGTTATACAACAGGCAGTGAAGCAAGGACACAAATCAAACATGATCATTTTGGAAACAGAGCAGTGATTTTTTTTTTTGCATGGAAAGGAAACCTGGTAGTGCTTCAGTGTTTCAACTGTGTCCCATGTTGGTGGCAACATCCCAGGTGTGTGGATGCCCGTCTGTCCCTGCAGGCTTGTTGTTTTCAGACAACAGATGCTGAGACTGCAGGACTTTGGTGATGGCACTGACCAGTGCAGCTACAGACTGTCTGTCTAAACCCTGTTCAAGCATCCAAAAGTTTCAGCACCCCATACTGGCCATGGCTCTAAAGGGCTGCTGCCGCTCTTCCTCCCTGTAACTTCTTCTAAAAGACTGACACAAATTCACTTTACTAGCTTTGGAAAAAGAATAAGTCATTGCTGGGATTGATGATGCAAAATGAATGAAAGTGTCATTAAGTCACGAAACATTCTGATAATTAAATTACAGAGAAATCATGGGGTAATATCAGCATACTAAAAGTAGTAGTGCATTTATATAATTTCACTGATTTGTCGCACATATTTCCATGGCTTCACACTGAGACCATATGGAGCTACAGAAATGCTATAGAAAGTGAAACTAACTCTTCTTTTCACCCCTCCTCTGCTGTTCTCTTCATGCTCTTGGAGGGAGGATATTAATTGTCATCAGGACCAAATGTTTCTCAGCACTGCATATTTCATAACACATTTGTTTGTGGTTGTGTGATCCCCTGAAATCCTTTTGACAGGCAGGCAGGGAGCGTCTCATATCAATGGGAAGTCAAGAAAGCTAAGCTAAGTTGATGATTGAGACCCGCGGTTCACAATGCGACAGCTGGTAGTTAATTTGATGTGCAACCAACAGTCATCCATTATTCATTGTTGAAATGTTTTTCCAGAGTACCAATAAAGGATGCTTTTATCGATAGGCAAATTGCTTATATCTTTAGGGCCGCTTTAACTCCTCAAACTCAAATTCCTTGCAGACATGTTTTGCATAATAAATACTTTGAGAGGCACTGCAGCTATATGCTGTTTGCTTGTGGGGAAAGCATATCTGTTCATTTTTCTTTGACATTACATAAAACATCTGATAAATATTTTATTCTCATTATTCTCGGCCATTCTAAATGCATTACGTTAAGACCAATAATTCTTCTTTTGCACCAGAAGGCACTAAAGTGCACTTATGAGCCAAACACAATTAGGCTAAAATGCTTTGTATTACTCTATAAACCTGATTAGGAGTCACATTTCTATGACAACAAAAAAAATGTGTATTTACAGTTATTGTTTGCTGGGCTGCACTTGGATCATTTGAAAGTGTTGCATAATCATGGGGAAGTATGAGAAGGAGGGAGATGAATTGATGGACAGATGTGGAGCTAGGTGAGGGAGGAGAGGAGGCAGGTTCACCACCTAAACCAGCTGCTGCTCTGCCTGGCATTGATACAACCTTTCACACACACTATCTTGCACTGTAGTCTTCAGACACAGAGTTTGTTATTAGACGCTTGAAGCGCTTGAATGCCAAAGTCCATAGAGGACATGTCTGCGTTCATAATAAAATCAAGATCCAGCACTTCAGTTTTCCAATTTTAAATCACTGTCTATTAATACTTTGATCCAACTGGTCTAGTATTATATTAGATCTAGTAATTATAATCTAAACATTGCACCACACAGAAGCTTCTTTGAGATTATGTAACTTCAAGAGTGGTACCAATAAAATCATTAAGTGATGAGTGATATCTTGAGTCTTTTAGTGTGTTTTTGTGATTATTATTTACCTGTGACCTTGTTCTGATATTATTTCTAGCTTTTCATTTTATATGGCTGTTCGTGCATACTTGACACTGCCCATGCAATAGAATCGAAGTTAAATTCCTGCAATACTAAGAAAGTTGACACATTCAACCCAGCTCAGTCTTTTAAAATGTAGAATGTAAAAAATGAAGATAACCATAGAAAACTGCACAGTTTGTGTGTTGGTTGTAGGCAGTGCATTGTGAAAGCATTTTCTCTGCATTATGGGCCCTTCCCTTGTAATTTAATTCTTGTTCTGACTGACAGCTTTACTCAAGGGCATCCTGGCAGTAGTTGCTGAGTGAGGGAAGCACTTTTCTGATTTACTTTAGTAAGACATTTCTGCTCTGTCTCATATTCAGACCTGAGATTTGGGAACATCTTTAGATCACCTGTAGCCTAGCTGGCTCTGAATCCTCTGCTTTGTGATTCTCCGATACGTTTGTCGACCCAGTCCTGGCCGTCTTGGCCGTCATGTTCTTTGATCAGCACCGACCAGTCAGAGCCACAGAATGATGCGCTCACGTTCTCACCAGTACGTAATCTGTCTAACCACATTATGGTTAGGGTGATGTTAAGTGTCTAGGAAATGAATGTAAGTCAATGTAAAGTCCCTATAAACTGAGTAATACACAACTCGCTCTCTCTGTGTGTGTGCATACCCACGTACAGTCATGTGACCCCTCTGACCCTATGTACTGTGTTCCTCGGCTGAGTTGTGTCTCATTGTTCCTTTCTGTCACTGTTGCAGCAGGCCATCATGCTGGCCTCATAGTGCCACATTCACTTCTCCAAACCCGGGTCTGATCTCACACCTCTCACTTCACATTCTCATTACTCCAGGCTGTTATTAATTTATTTAATCAATAGCTGTTTAGCATCGCCTACGCAGAAATCCATAATGGCAGTCAGATTCCCTGAGCTGCTACATCAAGTTATTAGCAGGAGTTGTGGTATCTCTGCAGACTCGGATGTGTTTGTGACAGGTTAAATATTGGATATAAATCCTGGAAGTGTGCCTTTTTTACATAATGTAAGCAGAGTCATCATCTTCAGACAGTTCTCAAACTGGTAAAGTCATTGACTGAGAACTTAAATAAGATTTCTGTTTATGCACTTTTGGCGTGTTGGACGCTGACTCAGATCTAGACCAGTGGCTCCGTCATGGCCATCGGCTAAACTCTCCAGCCTCTCTGTGGAAGATTATGAAGCTGGCTTTAAAATAGAGAGCAGCAGCTCACCAGGGCTTTGGGTGATTTGAGGCTAAATATATGAAAAGGGCAGCTTGGTCCATGGGATAGAGTGGGATCTGGGTGGATGGTAGCCAAGGCCTTTGGTGCCTCTTTTTTTTGCTCTCTGTATCACTTGGTTGAAAAATGCCCTTGAAACCAAAACCTCATGTGAGCTGGCAAGACACTGACTGAGGTCCTGGGTACTGAAGTGAAAATGACTCTGCAGTGATACATTTGACTGGCAAAACTATATGGTACAGCAGTTTTTCAGTTCTCAATAAAAAAAATAGAGGATATAGCTCTAGAGGATTAGGACATGTTTTGTGTATTTATTAATACAGTACGTTTGTCAGAATCCATGCAGATAATCACAACGTTGTAATAATATAAAATATAACTTGTGAAACAGTATTTATTTATGTATTTATGAACTATTTAGATATTTATTTATAATACTTGTTGATTAATATCATAAAAATGTGTGTATATTCACATTTATATACTCCTAATTAATGCTCACTGGGGGAAAAGTGTAAAGTGTAGCATTATGTAAAAATGTTATTTCACTCAGATATTCATGTGGTGACTGCCGAAGCATATTTTTTTCTGTATGTGAAAACACACAAAGCAGCATATCCCCTCAGACACTGCGGCATACCCAGCAACAACTGGATTAAAGTAGCCGCATGACGAGCTGTCATGTTGGATAACAGAGGTTGTTGCAACTCATCCAGTTCTTTTTTTGTCTGCTGTGACTCATCTTTACTGAATTTCACCAATGTGCCTGGCACTGCTTTTCCTCCCGTCTTTTAAAACTTTTTTTTTTCTTTTGAAAAGCGCTTTTTGAGAACATGAAGCTACTGAATCTCTTTTCTTGAATCTCTTGGCACTTGTGTCACCAGAAGCAAACTGCCTGTCATTTTGCTCTCTTTGCAGAAATCATATTATACAAGTGCAGTCGTGTTTTGTGTCTTCCGGAGCTCACAGGTGGCTCATTCACCGGGTGACTGCGTGATCAGACTGCCACAGACAGAGGCTCCAACCTGAATAGCTTCAGATGTAGTCCTCACCTGCTCTCTCACTGTTAAATCCCAAATGTTTTGATTTATTTTGTCTCTCCCCTCCATTTGTTTGGGTGTCTTTCAGCAATGGAAGGATTTAGCACTAAGGGATTAGACTGTTTATGTTGTTCATGCAAGAAGAAAGTGATGCCAAGGCATTTCCACTTCCACATGGCATCATGAGTCCAACATATGCACAAATATTGTTCCCCATACATCGACTGCACTGAGTCAACATCTGTTGTTCTTAATTGTGTGATTAAAACAGCATAAGAAATACGCTGATGCACAAAGCCTCCATGCTGACACACCTGAGCCACAGAGGGAGTGCCCGTTTTCTCTTTTAATGTTATTTTTGCCAACTACTGCTTTTGAAATTCTGCTGTTTTGTGCATCTGAGCCCCAAAACAATGAACCACAGTCGTGAATGTCCAGATCTTGTCTGTCAGTGTGGGGTTTTCTGTGCTTGTGTGCACAAGAGGAGGGGTCTGTGAAGGAGAGCGACCTCCCAGCTCCTAACACATGGTGCTCAGACTAAACAACGAGATGGATATTTCCTGAGTCCAACCTGGCACCCCAATCTGCTCACATGGCTCGAAGGGCTCACTGAATGAATCACATTCAGAGCAGAAGAAAGGACAGGTTATAGGAGAGGGGGTGTGGGCAGAGGAGAGGAGTTTAGTTTGTACCACAGTGGCATCAGTTTCACAATAACTCTGTTTTCTTACAGATTAATTTTCATAGATTGGGCATTCATTCTTAGCTTTGTACTCATTACTTGTTGGTTAAGCTCTTGGAATGCAGGATGACAGTTAAAAAGATCAGACTGGGTGAATTATATAAATAATCACATTATTTTAACGGATTTAAAGTCAGTCAAAACAACAGGGGAACTCAAAATGGGCAGAAAGTTGAGTTTGAAAGATGTGGGTGTTTACCAGTCTGATGGCAGATGTCATCAAGTTCCATTATGGGAACTGTAGGCCTCAATGTCTTCAGAGAGTGACTCATACTATGTCCTAAAAGCCAGGCGAACTCAGCCTCTACTGCTTTGAGTTTTACCATTTTTTTGCTCTTTTCCGTACCACAACGTTAAAAATGCAAACTAAATTGCAGTTGAGCCCCAAATCACCAGATTATTCATATTTATTTCAAAGAGAACAAGCATTACAGAATTCACAGTTTGTGCAAATTAAATAGTTCAGATGATCTGACCAAACTGTTTTCTTAGAACTTGTGTTCTATGTTCATAACCAGACAATACAACCTGCCCAAGTTGTATTAAATATTACCCTGTTGCCATTTTAATCCAATGCACACCAATTTTCCTCAATTACAAACATATTTTTTGCTTCCTAAAGCTGCATCTTGAAAGTAAAACATGTGTTTCAAGTTAAACGACCCAAATGTCTTCAGCTTGGTCTGAACTCCTCCACAGCCCACAAGGTGTTACCGTCATGCGATGATGGACCTGTTAACAACACCAACAAAGGCCCAGTGTGCTGTTGTCAACCTGTCTCCTCCCACTCATCACCTTTCACCTCCCTACCCCGCACCCCCACATCACACCTCCACCCTTTTTATTTCGCCCCAAAAGGCTGGAAAGAGCTGGGCCTGGCTGTGTTTGGCTGGCTTAGTGAAACCGTGAATTAGAGGCTGGGGCTTTGGGAGAAGGGGCTGAGGTATCGTGGTGAAAACGCTTGGCAGGCTATGGGAAAGGCGCCTTGTTTCAGACACAGAGCTCTGGGGCTCTCTGGGTGCTACGATGGGCTGAGCCTCGTTGCGGTTTGTAACAACAAGCTGTTGGATTTGGAGAGAAAGTTCCAGACACACCCCCAGCCCTTACTCAACGCTGCTTCCCCCCTTTTCCTACTGCCTAAAAAAGTGTATCTCTCTCAGTAAGACAGTGAAACAGGAAGCCCCCTCCATGGGTTTTTCTTCAGCCCACCAGTTTTGCTTCCATCCTCCTCTTCAGCTACTAGTATACTCCTTCCTCACTCTTCTCCTGGTTCAAGGAAGCCAGACCTCGGGCAACACACTCACGGACGTCTACATGTGACAAGCCCCTGCTAAACAATGGCTGTTGGCTGATGGAGAGGAGGGGGCGGCGGGGTAGCGGCAGTTTCTTGGATGGCCTGATTGGAGCATAAACAGCAGCCCAGGAAGTGCTGAAGCAAGAGAGCGAGAGAGAAAGAGAGGGGGGAGCAGGGAAGTGTGCTGATCTGCCGGGAGAGAGCAAAAAGTTTGGGACTGCGACGGTGTGTTAGTTAGTTTGTGCCAGTGTGGTTGGGATTCAGGACTGAATTGCAGAGAGTCAGAAAAAGAAGAGGTGAGTAGCTGCATCTCATTCAAGAACCCACTCTCTCACACAGATGTGAACTTAAAGACACACAGATGCTCACTAACATATATATATATATGTGACTACAAACAACGCCCATTTTCTTCTCTGTGGATCCAAACTGACTGTGTGTTTTTCTCAGGCGAATGTTCCTGCATGACTCGAGAAGTGTCTTGTCATTTTTATTGCTGCACGCAATGCCCTTTTAAACACCAGAGGCTTTTTGAATGGCACACAACATAGCACTGTAATGTGTGTGTGCTGTTTGCTGATGGTTTCCACTGGCTCTGAAAGCTGCTTGTTTTGCATAGCTGTGTTTTTTTGTTTTTTTTTGTGGTGCCTTGAACTGCAGCCAGCCATTCAGTGCCGTGAAGCAAAAGAAGGGGACCATCTTATGTGTGTGTGGCTGTGTCTAATTAAGCTAATGGGGGAGTCGAGTGGTGTGAGGGGCTGAAGTTGAAAACATCACGGTCACTTTCACAAAATCCAGACTATCTGTTGCATGAATCATCTCAGATTCAAACACCCTGCAGAACTTTTCTCAATCTTTTTCAGTGAATTTTAGATCACAGAGAGGAGTGACATTTGTAGATGAAAGTAGCTGATTGCAGATCAGATTCACTGTAGATTTGGCCATGTAGGGTGCCGTTTGCTCTCTGGATCAAATGGATTGTTAAATTTTCCCACAGGGGAGATTCTGCATTCCTTCTTTTAAAGTGAACATCAGTGTCAATTTGCGACTTCAAAGATGCTGTGTTACTGTCAAATAGAGTAGTAGGCAGAGCAGAAAACTGTTGTAAATAGTGATCTCTTTTTATCTGCAAGCTACACACTGCACATAAAATGGCATTTTAAGCATTTAGCTGTCTTAACAAGCCTATTTTAGTGTCTGGGGCTCTCAAATACAGCTGGAATGCCCTGAACTTTTTCTACTGTTGAGTAGATTTACATCTGGAAAAGACTGGCCTGCCCAAGTACAAACAAAGTTTAATTCATAGGCATTCACTGTAAGTGTTTAGTATGAATCTTGCCACTAAAATTGTCCAAAAATTCAGATAAATCTTCTATAATTACTACAGATTTCCTTGTGTCTTCTGTTATTATTGGTTACTGTCCTCCAGTAAGCTGTCTTCTTCATGTCTGGAGTACAGGTACGTAAATATAACTGTGATGGGAGTGATTTCTTGCGTCTCTTTCAGCAGTGAGTATATCAAGCTCAGCAGGGGGATGTAAACAGGTCTGAGAGCAGTGCCTCGTCAGAAAGACAAATGAGCTTGCACCCTTGCACCCCTACCAGAGCCCCTGGACCTGATCCTTCATCACTCGTTCCGGCACTTTGACAGCATTAGACTGTCTCTCACAAGTTTCCTCTGTGCTTTGCTGATGTAGCAAGTTGTCAAATTTCTTACCAGACCAGAGGAAACTGTTATTAACTCCAAGGCAGTGCTTTGGCTGCCAGCTCAACTCAGCCAAGCTATTTGTCTAAATGCTAGCACATGAGGCACAGTGATCCACAGTTTTTACAAGCAAAGGCACACAGTAGCTCCTGACCATATGCATCCATTTGTCCAATGTCGTTATCAGATGCTAAGGTGACGTCTTCTTGACCACCTCTCTTCCATACGTATCCAGACATAAATGATTGCGTCTGGATCTGAGCAGATCAACCACTAACCTGGGTCATCCACTAGGTATTAGCTGATGCAGGTCTGGGGCTTTGGAGTTTGATCGCTGCCAGAGGACAATGAGCTCGGTGGAAACACCTGGGACGGTGGCATGTGGCCGAGCAGTGCTGAGGCCAGTGGGAGGGAGGCCTGACCAGGTGTTTCTCCTGCGAGCTGTCTGCACTGTCATCCCTCATTGGGGCCCGAGCCAACTCACGCCACGTCTCATTGAGCTGATCAAACCTCATTGCAGAGCTTTTGTTTCGGCTCCTGTTGGTGGTTGGGTTACAGATATGACTGCTGAAGGATGCTCCCCAAAGTGCATTTGGTCAAGCCACACCCACAATGATTCTGGAGAGAGAAGTTTACTTTCTAAATGCAATTTTCAAGGTCAATATTTAACCTTCTTGGCCACTCCATTTTTGTTTTTTGTTTTTTTTTTTTCAATCAGAAGTGACAGAAAAGGGTGGAGCTATGTAGCCAAGTTCATAAATCATAAGTCACTTCTTTTGAGATTTGTATCAACCCTGACTTCCTTCACAGGGTTTTAGGACAGTGAAGTGTCCACTGCTGGTATCAGATTTGTTCAATAAGCATTTAATTTTTTTTTTTTCCTGAGGAGAATTATGTTCTCAATTAGCTGCAAACAGCTGATCTCGTCCTCTGGGTAGAGTTCCTATCGTTTCGGCAGCTTAGACCAGAAGCTGTTCTCCAAAACAACTTGAGTCTATTAGAGGTGCGGATGATTGCAAGGTGTAATCGTACAGCATCTCTATCACATTAATTGACTTCTACTTGCTGTAAATTGACCTCTTTTTTGAGCTAAATCATTTTTGTGGAACAGTTGAAGACATTCTTTCAAATATTTCTGCAGTTATGGTAAGAAAGTACAGTATATAACACCTTATCTTGCCTCCCTTTAAAGGAGCAGGAGATAAGCTCTTTCTATCATGGGATGCAATTGAAATGACTTTCACTCAGCCACTAATGTCAACACTTTAAAGACTTTTACAGAGAGATGTGACAGACGATTTGTAGTTTAACTAATAATGATTCATTACTGCCAGTCTCCTCAGTTTCTCATGACCTTTTTATTTAATATTCAAAATTGGTCTAAATGGAATTATTGTTTCAACCTCTGGAAGAAATCAAAAGCGGAAAAGGGCAAATTCAGCTCCAAATAAATATCTTGGGATGCATAGATATCTCTCCTGCAGAGTTCTTAAAAATGGGTAAAGGAATCTGTGATATTGCAAATGTGTTCCCCTGCTGTTTTATTGTTGTGCTGTTGGGCAAAGTCAGAGGCTTATGTTAGACCTCAGCATTTGCTGCAGTCAATGCTGTAGGCTTTGCTGCGACAAGGATAATCCACAGAGGAAAATCATGCTTCCTGTCGTGACGTCGGATGATGGTGGAGCTAATGCAAATTTTGCCAAGACATGAAATTATTTTTTTTTTTTTTTTTTGTAGGCCGTGGACGTAGCCACAGTGAGAAAATTGTAAAAGATCTTGCCGCTGGTCAGGAAGTAAGTCTTCAGTCTTGTAAAATGCCCTGCTTATATGAAAAAACAATAATTTTCCTCACTCTCTACTCATAATTTTCTCATACTCCATTGACTCTACCTGTTCAGTGACGTCATTTGTTTGACCATGGCCTCTCTTTGGCAGTGATGAGACAAATGTCCTCCACCCACATGCTCAGACAGAGGCGGGAGAGACTCAACCAGACACTGTTCTGACACTCTTCAGTCGCTATTAACCCCCTCAGGTCTTTTCTCCCAGTGTAAACATCCCTCCGCCTCACCCATCCGTCCATTCCTTCAGGCATGTGATTTGACATGGTGCCTCCCACTCCACACAAGAACATGCCAGGGCTGTTTCTGTCCAGTGACAGACATGCTTTGTGTACACATTAGCAGGAGACGTGTGTTTTTGTCCATCTGTCCACAACTGTCTCTGCCCCTGAGCGAAGTGACCACGAGGCAGAACGGAGGTGGAGTTGCACAAGAACAATCCAAAGAGACCTGGTTGAAATGCAATAAAAGTGCACTGATAAAATATATAATCCACAGATGCCCTAATGTGTCAGGCCTGTGAAACTATTCACAGACGTCATTCTTTGAAAGTGTATAGCACTCAAGGTTTCCTGTCCCCAGAAAGCATTGCTAATTAAGAAAAGTCTGGATTTGAGTATTAAATTTGTCTAATCCAAATAAATATGGATGAGACTTCTGTCCTGAGCCTTGTTTAACAACCTGCAGCGTCTGGCCCTTCTTCCTTAAGACGCTCGCTCTTTTATTTTCTCTATCGACCAAATTGAGCGCTCGCTAATGAGTCACTATCGTGGCACGATTTCATAATTACCCCTCTGCCTGACAAACTGAGCACATTCTCATTTAGCCACATTTGAGATTATAAAAGTCCTATTCCTGAAAGTATTCTGTAAAGCCTCTGACACACAGGGTGTTTTCACCAAGCCGGGCTATTCTAAGAACGACCTGAGCTCTGAGTTGGAAGTTGTGAGGAAACCTGTCGTCTTCTTCTCCATGGTGTGTTTCCGTCTGTTTAGAGAACTCCTTCCTGCTCTGACTGATAAATTGACTCGGCCATGTAAATACTGGAAAGAGGCCCAGAAGAGCAGTTTAATGGGTATCACATAAAACCATTATAAATAATGTAAATATAACGACAGATATAGTTGCTATTTTTGTATCATGGATGAATGTGTGAAGGTACAGAAGTCTGTTTACTCTTGAGGAGTCTATTTAAGTAGTAGTAGGATTATACAAGTGGGACACCTCTCAACTTCAATTTTGTGTCGCTCATAGACGCAGCGTTTGATGTCAGTGAAGTTTTGTGGCAGTGATAGTAGATTCTCACCTCTGAAACAGGAGTAAATGATGTGTTTGAATTGTTGGGGATTATTTCAGTCACAGATTTGTGCTTTCTTGTATTTAAGACACCCAGCGAGTGTATGATGAAGGATCGGTGTGATGTATGACACAGAGGACCTAGACTTCAGTAGTTGGAGTTTTTTTGTACCTGTAGATCTTCTGCTCCAGGCTGCACTCTGTGCCAGTGACTTTTTCCTCTCCATGCTCCTTCAGAGTAATGAAACCATCCTGTAAGATCTACCATTTAAAATGTTCCAGTAAGTCTTTTTCCTGCTTCACCTCACTACCCTGAATGGTGTTTCAATGGCATTGGCAGTGTTAATAAAAGTTAAACAAGTCCCCCGTGTGAAAATATTTAAGTAATATTTTATCAGTCTTTATAGCTGAAAATCATAATAAGCCTTTAATAGTATTTTCCATTTTAGCCTGCCCAGCAGCGACGTGGCGCTCGTCTGAGTTTTGAGCTTGAAAGCTCCTCCACAGCTTTAGATTTTACAGCTCGTCTTTACAGATAATATCTATATTATGGGGCAGTCATAACGTTTACCAGTCTGTCATTACTTTACCCATAAATGGGGGAAAACTATGGCAAGTAATTGGTTTGCCTCAAGTTTCCATTCCCCCAAGATCCCACTCTGCGTCTACCTTGAAATTCAAGGCCACAGAACATTCCACAAAGTTCTGAACATTTCCATTAGTTTTATACTGGCAGGAAGAAGGGAAACAGCCCCTCAACGCACCGACATGCCCCTTTATCGCCTTTTCTTAGCACTTTGTTTCGAAGTTTCCTTCCTGTCAGGTTTTCCTTTCACAAGAGTGTGTTTCTTCGCCGGCAGCAACACAACAATGCCCCGCTTCATTACAGCTCTCTGAGACCTGGGACTGCTGGAGCCAATGGGCTGCTCGGCACATGCTAAAGCCATTAGGTGGTGGATGACGGCGGTTAGCCACAGAGGCATCGCAAAAGAACCATCTCACCATGTGCGTAATGAAACTGATGGAAGGGATGGGATACTGTATCAGCTATCTGTGTGTGTGTGTGCAGCTGTGCTGAAATGTGGCGGGTCGCCTGTCTGACCAGTAGCCTGCCAATCATACAACACGCCACTCAAAGGGAGGAACGTGCTTTACGTGGTTTCTTTGCATTTTAAGTGATCATTTCATATTACCGTCTGTTGAAGCTTCACGCTCCTCAGTATCTGCTCAGGCGCACACATCCCAGCCGTGGTGCAGGAGGCCTTTTTATTATTAGCCTGACTTCGGCACATCCCATTTACTCCCTCAGTCAAGCTCAGACACTTTGATGGAGGACTCTGTGGAGCTGGAGGATGACTTAATTGCAGTCACTATCTCAGTCTGAATTTACTGGGAATGCATCCATAATGCATGTCTCTCTGGGTATCAGCAAGCCCCAACTGGAGTCGACCAGTGATTGTGGCAGAGCTCAAAGGCTCTAAGGAGTTTCTTGTGTGCAACAATGAGAAGTCAGGTTGTAATCAAGGACTGTTTTTATCTGTAATCTGTGTGTTATTTTTATATTATTCTAATACTTGTAGATTATGATATCAAAATGTACGACTATCAACATTTAGTTGGCCACTTGGGGGCAGCACGACAAACCATAAACATAACATTGACATCACTTATGTGAAGGTTTTAGTAAACAAACTTGTCTCCTCTATTCCCCTATTCACTGTCTTTAAGCTCTTTTTTTGGGATCTCCTGAAGGAAATATCCATCCATCCATCCACCCATTTCCTACCGCTTATCCTCATAGGGTGATATGGACACATTCTAAATGTGTCCATATCACCAGGACAATCTCTCTTTGGAGTACAGTTTCTATGGAGCAGCTGCATGCTTCACTCTCGATGACAGCACTTCGTTTGAATGTCGGCTTTCTGAATTCCAGCTTTGGGAGAGAGTTTTTCCTCTGGCTAGAATTTGTCTAGACGATAGGAAAGACATATAAGAAACATTCCCTTTTAAGGGTCTGTGCTGCATTGCAGCTGGAAGTCTAGTGAATGAGTTTGCAGCATCTACAGTATCATTTCCATGGGGGTTGTGTGTTACACAGTGTGTCCCAGTAAGCTGGATTCTGTGCTGCTTTGATCAGGGTAGAGTCTCCTCGATAATCCGCTTGAGCTCTGGATGTTTGCCCAGGACACACACACTCACACACTGACTCACAAATTGTGATTAAAAAACAGATGTGAAGGCTGAGCCAAAAAGATGAAATGGTCTGAATAAATCAAATAGGAACAAACTGACATAACCCTCAGATGGTGGACAACACATTTGTGTGTATTAAGGTTTACTGTGTCATTTTATGCAATTTGTAGTGAAAACTATCCCATTACACAGTCTTGTTGTTGTATAAGTTTTATAAAACAAGCTTAATGACATCATACTCACATAAGTTTTCATGTTTTTAAGTCACATCTATGGGGAATAAAACAGAAATGATCTCTGATCCACATTTTAATTACAGCTGCAGGACACAGACAGGATTATAAATGTAAATGCCCTCCTCCTGTCATTCTTTCTCATCTTTTTAGGAGCCATTTAAGAGCTCTTAATTGCTCCTTGATTACTGTATATCTCTGTGCTCTCCATCTGAGCAGTAATAAACAGGTGGGAAGGGTTTTTATCTGGATGCAGCTGATGAGCGGAAAGGATTTTAATGAAAAGATGGAGATGAAGAGATGAATGGGAGTGGAGAGAGGAGAGGAAGAAAGAAGGGTTGCTACTCGAGTACCTCCCTGCATTACATCACTGAGATGCTTCAGCACTGATGACATCTTCAGACTGGGAGGGGAGGGGACCGGCCCTGGGGATGATGTCATTAATAACCAATCAGAAAACTTGGGGCCCGGTACATTCTGGCTGTATCTCCTCAGGCTGAAATGGGATCTCTGAAAATGTCTTTTCCACCTCTTAAATCACAGAGCCTCTGCATGCTTTGTCCTGAGGTTATTTTTAGACTTGTGTTAAAACAAATACATTTCAGACCTTCCTGCCTCTGCCACAGAGCAAAGGGTCGGCAGGCTGGTTCTCCCAGAGAGGACAGAGCCATGTAAATATAGCCCAGAGGGAATTAACACTTAACTTACCTAATAGCACTTGAAGGAACTGCTTTGTGCCTGTCCACATGAATAGACCAGTTTCTGCTTTACTGCATTTGGTGCAAACCAAGAAGTGCTAAGCATCAGTTTCAAGCCAGTGGGGTCATGCTACTGGGACATTTTAAATTAGCTTTGACTGTTGTCTTTGAGGACTGTAACAGTGGCCTCTTTTATCACTTTGCACAGCTACATATCAGCACTCTGCAAACATGATATGTACTTATACCTCAATGCAAAGCAGACAGATTTTCAGAAGAAGGTGAGCAGGTAGACATGTATCTTATAGCTTGACTCACCGCTCAAGGACACACTGACTGTTCTAGACATAAACCTGTGACTTTTCATTTGCAAGGCAGTTTGGACAACAACAAATTGTATTAATTTTTGTGGGTTACCTGTCAAATTCTGACTTTGTACTTAAAAAATGTGGAAAAACAAATACATTGTCCTGTCCATGAAATGTTCTTATATTGCTCATTGTTTACATCAACATCCAGTAAACATTTGCAGGCATCACAATGTAGCTTTACTATTCTTTAACACTGTTCTACACCAGTTCCTGAGGGAAATATTTGTCTCTTTAGCTGCTAAATGTTCCACAATGTTCACCAGCTCGTCACTAACTAGCTGAAAAACTCTAAAATGAGCTTTCAAACTGAAGAGAACCGGAGAGCATGATTACAATTCCCTTTGTGTTTGTCTCTACGAGTGCCCCTTTTCACATTATATGTAATCATTTAACCCATTGGTAATATAAAAGTATTGATTTTAAGCTTTAAAACAGCTGTAAAGTTGTGACTTACGATGTCTCTGTAATAAGGACTCTTAACCTTGCCTGTTGCATCCCTTCTTAAGTTTTTATGGTTAATGCCATTAAATTAGCCTGCTGTGCTGTTAGGAGTAGGAGTTGATTGCAGTACAGAGGCCAATAACACTAGGAGGCAATATGATGCCAGGTAACTATTTCATGTACACAGAGAGTAAAATCAATCACAGCCACTGCTGTGCTGTTAGCTTTGTGCCCACACACACAAACTCCTCTGCCGTCCATACACCCCATGACCCGATCCCTGCATGGCTGTGCATTATGGCCCCGCTGTGGTGAAGCTATTAAACTTTGCAGGCGCTCACTTTTTCTCCACCTCTCCCACGGGAAAGCTGCAACATTTCCGTCGCTGCAACCAAGCTATAATAAAAAAGTGTTGTTTCCTCTCTCACACTTTCCCTCATGCTGATCACCAGCGTTCCCGCGGTTTAACAGACATCTCCTATTGAAGGTCTTGAAAATATACACACACCATATTTTTGTGCGGCAGTACAGATCTTTAACATTCCTATTTTTTACACACAACATAGAGAGGAAAGTATGCACTCAGCTCACACCCGTTACAGTTTATGCATGCATTTTCTTCCTCCCTCTGAATAGGTCTGGCCACATTCACAAACCTTCCAGACCCTTCTGCTCCACAGAGCCTTAAGCTTGGATGCAGTCCACCCACTGACCCACACATGAGCACACACACACACACACACACACACACACACACACACACACACACACACACACACACACACACACATCCATACATACCAGGACACAGCCATAGACACACGGACAGCACACAGCCGGTTTCACAGATAAAGACCAGGACAGAGGCACTAGTGTTCCCAGGATTCTCAGAGTAGCTCCCCCCAACAGGGCCTATTTCACATCCCTCCACCACCTGCATCACTTATCAGCTCCAGCAGCACTCACCTTATGGAGCCACTCAGTTTCAGCTCTCTGACACTCTGTTGTTGACACTGAGAATATAGAGAGTATTTTTGAGGTGTTTGAGGAGTACATTTTTAAATAATACACATTTATTCTTAAGCCTTATGGCATACAGTGAATTTACAATTGGCATTTGGTATTAATTTGATTTAAACTCATCGGCCACTTCATTAGGCACATCTTGCTCGTATTGGGTACTTTTGCCTCCATAACTGCCTTAATTCTTCGTGGCATCAACAAGCCTGGAAACAGACCTTAGAGATTTTGGTCCATATTATCATTATTGCATGATGCAGTCGCTGCAGATTTTTTCAGCTGCATGATCACAATGCCGGTCTCCATGCTGATCTCTAGGGCCAATGTTCCTCGTTCTAATGCTCGATTTGAAATTCAGCAGGTCAGCTAGACCATGTCTACATGCCTAAATGCACTGAGTTGCTGCCATGTGATTGGCTGTTTAGATCTTTATTTGTACCTAACAAAGTGGCCAGTGAATGCATTAATGCATTTAGTTTGCATTGCATTCCTGAGCTGGTGAGTTGTAATAAGCTGTAAAACTACGCTGTGCAGGGGGGAAAGTGAGGAACACATGATTGACTGGCTGGCAAAGTCCAGGCCCTAAGCTGCTTATCGCTGTGAGGAGAGTCAATTGCAGAGCAATCACTTTTTAATAAACTTATGGGAGAGCAGACATATTGAACAGCATATTTAAATCAGAGCCATGTGCAAGCTGAATGCATAGTTTACTCACTGCAGCAGAGACGACTATAGTTGCTTTAATTTGAGGACTTTGCTGTGATATCTCCAGCGCCTCTTCATATATGTCTGTCTCAGAATGTGTATGACTCCATCTAATTATCAGCAGATGAGAAGAGCAGGTGCTTCCCTCAGTATTTTAAGCCTTTTTGTGCAATTCAATGTGCGCATATGTGCTTGGGCCTGCATGTGTTTTGATATGACGATAGCATTTCTGCTGTGTACACTTGCTTTAAATTTGTTGACAGGGAAAACTTCCCAAAACAGATAAGAGATATCTTATCAACAAGCACACAGTTTGAGAGAGGACTGAGGATTTGACTTTTTCCTGATGCAATAGGCAACATTCTGTAAGCTGACGGACAATCTGGACGAAAGGACTGTAGGCAGCTCTGATGTCCACCATGTCCACTATCATCACATAGCCAGAGTTCAGCTGAGAGGCGATGGCTCTCCATGTCAGCAGAACTTAAGTCCCGTACAATAAGTCTGCATACAACAGCTCTGCATGAAGGTTATAATGTTTAGTTTTGTTTTAGGGGTGTTTATTCAACTTTACTGCCAAACTGGAGGCTTTATTGTGTGGTGATGTTGATTATATTATATATTATATTGCATGTAACAGGGTAACTATTTTATTTTTTTTTAACGGGGGGCAAAAATAGTTATTTTTGCATTGAAACTTAGCACGAAAATTCAAATGATACCAAGCCTAGTCACTCTTGGTGGGCTGTTTAGCAGATGAGTCACTCATGCTGGGGATTTGATGTGATTAAATTAATTGCAGTGAAATAGTTTGTCGCCTGGCGCACTGAGAGAGGTCAGGGCGGATCGCCTCAGGAGACTCTGGTCTTCTCTGGCTCCTGGGTGGATGTCCTCCTCCCAGCTGCAGCTGTTCTCAGCATCTCTCCATCCCTCCCACCTTTTCCGGACGCCGCTGGCCTCACTGTTGGCCCAGAGACGGTTGTCAAGGGAGACCCGCAGACATCTGAGCCGGTGGCTAGGTTGACTTACACCTACTCTGGCCACGAGTTAATGAAGTGTCCACACTGCTGGGGTTTACTGGCAGACACATGTGCTTGTGTGCATCCACACATACAGCACTTGCACACAGAGACACACTAACAAACACAGCGGTTCATTAAACAGCACTTAGTGTCTTAGTTAATAAACAACAGAGGAAATATGCTCGAGCTTGTTTCCTTGTGCATGATTGAGGAGGCACACAAACTGGCTATTTTCTGTCACACACTCACATTCACATAATTTCCCCTTATCACTGCATGTCATGCTTGGTGCATCTTCAACAGCACCCCCTGGTGTGGTGAAAAAGCAGTGCATCTCAAAAGTAGCAACAACATGTTTAGTGCAGAGGAGGCAACAGGTGGTTATCTGATTCGGATTGATTGTGTGCTAATGTGAGTCACAGAGGTAGCAGAAAGACATGGGGTTTGTGCTGATGAGTGGAGCTGGCCAATAACAAAGCTGTTGAAGTATCAGAAATGGTAGGTCCACTCTGCCCGTAGCAACTTGTTTGTTTTGTACAAGGACAGGTAAAAGAGGAGGAGAGGAAGGAGGGAGAGATGAGGGAGGCAGAGGGGAAAAGGATTGATTTGCAAGCAAACAGTGATTTTGCCCAAGATTTCCAAACACTGAGTCTAACTTTACTGAATTTGTAGTCCATGCAGTAAGATGAGTGTTAACTTTTCACTTGAGTTAAAGATCCACAAGTCTAACCCACCAGTTTAAGCGATTCCACTTGGAGGTAAAAAAAAAAAGAAAAAAAAAAGCAACAAATCAATTTGCCATTCGTCATTGAGCCCAGCTACAGTAACGAGTCTTACACCAGGAGTCTCCTGGGTGATACATATTTAAACTTTATTTAGCAATGATAGGCTGTTGAATTCTCTGCTGTTACATAGCTGTTTTGATATCATCCCACCACTGCTGCTATTCCCAGCGCTGACACCCACACTCAAACGCCAGACCACATGTCTGTAACTCATATCTTTTGGCTGACTGCCTGTCAGGTTGGCAGCCCTGTCTGTTTAAAAAGCTTCACCAGAGCAGAAAGTCTGGACAGGCCTGTGTATCTGACTACGCTCATTCTCATCATATACACACAAATCTTAATTGAGCGGTGCATCGCAATCAGCGTGTGTACCACAGAGCTGAGGGTGTCCTCAAATCTGAGCTGAGACAGATGTTGCTGAATAGTAGCACAGCAGCTGAGAGATGTCTCATTAATTGAGAGTTAAAGGGGGGGAGAAAAAAGAGACAGAAAGATAGTAAAGAGGAAGAACAGATTCAGAAATACAAGTAGAAGATGAGAATCTGTGCCAAACAGTTCACTTCACAGAGGATCTGATATCTGAATTCCCAGTGACCTTTTTAAGTCACTAATGACATTTCATTTGTCACCTTCATGTGAATAATTCACATGTGGTGCTTTATTATTCCTGAAGGAGTGGACAGTTTTAATAGGTCGGTCTGTTGACTGTGTTGTAGATACAGTATGACAGTATGGATGACACAGCTGCAGGTTCATGCTCACACAAGGTGTACGCACATTTTGGACTTTCATTTTGAATCAACAGGTCACGTAAACACACAGAGAGGAGAAGGAAAGCTGTAAGAGCAAGAATTGCAGAATTATCTGAAAGCTTAAATCCATATTGACTTCATTCAGGCCAGTTCTGTGCTAATACAATACAAAGAAGGAAAGAAGCATCCTGTTCTCCAGGAATTGTGACATTTTGACCCGAAAGTCATATAATCAACCTTTCAAATCAAAACAAAGCAGCCCTGATCCACAGCCTATTAGAGAGAAGCACTTGGAGGGTAAAGGTCGCCTCATTCACAATGGCCTCTCTGATTGGTGGATTTCAAATGTAGACAATTTTCTTTGACAGTGAGCCGTAGACTAAATGAGAAGTTGAATCACTACTATTTAAAAAAAAGTTTTCCCCTTTCTCTTTGTAAGGAATCACTTTCACATGCTGCATTTTTCCCATTGCAAAATTCAAAGGTGTTGACATGTCTGAAAATTGAACATGCAAATAGTGACACAGATACCCAGTTAGGAAGTCAGGTATTTCCTGCATGTGACTCTGTGTGTGTGTGTGTGTGTGTGTGTGTGTGTGTGTGTGTGGTGTGAAAAATGTGGCCGGGCTGCATTGCAGGAGCATTTTGGAGCTCTTGGTGTCGGTTCCCTGCGCGGATAGAGCTTATCTGTCGGATCAGCAATCAGCAACAAGTTGCTGTAGAAATCAGCCTCTTTTTCTGTGACTTTGAGAGCGGGTCTCCTCCACAGACTCTAACACATTAGCCATCCCCTGTAGCTCGGCAGGGTCAGTGTGCAGCACTGACGGTGGGCAGAAGACAGTAATGTGAAGAGAGAAGGACAGAATCAGGTGGTTTCTGTCTGACACGGAAAGGACAACTGATGGGAAAAGGTTCTTTAGGCACAAGATGCAGAGGAACGGGAAATATGTCCACAGTTTTTATCAGTTTTACAATTCTAATTTTGGCTGTGAAAATGTAATTTAGATTAAAAAAATAAATTAGATTACATTGCATCACAGGAGTTCATCTATTTTGTTTTAGGATGTTGTCATTCTAAAACTTTGTGGTGCTCCTGAAGGAAAAGTCAGAGGATCACAGAAGTTTCTATCTAGGAATCATGAATATCTGTTCAAGTTTTCAGGCAATTATATATTCGTGAGTCTGATTCATTATGGATAGAAGTGAAGGACCAATCGACCATCCAGTATGGCAAGAAATCTAGCAATGGGTCATTATTATTTCAACCCACTGGCAGCGTTTTTCAAACACGATTAAATGTCTCAGTCTAAATGACTTGCTAAACTGAATATTATTACAGTGTATTAGATGCTGAATTTATTCTAATCACATTTAAATAAGATCCTTTTTGTACACTAGACTCAGTTCCACATGAACGGATGATCTGATATCCCGACTCTGATAAATTCCTCATAATAAAAATACTGTCAGATACTCAACAGAGGACCAGCACTGTTCTGTATATCACTATTCACGGCTTTGGGGTATGGCTATGTGAGCCCTGCTTTTATTGCACACAAAAAGGCTTTGTATGTAACCGCATAGTTATGGGACAGTAATAGTAGGGGAGAGTTGGAGCATGCACAGGGATACATTCCTCCATAAATAAGCGACAAGCAGAAAGTAACTGCAAACAGCAGGAAGCCCGCTCCTCATACGACCTGGGTGCTCATGGGCAAGTGTTTCACGTTGTCTTTCAACTGAGTTGACCATCATTTACTCAACACTGGCAGCTGTGAAAGAGAGAGCGACATTCTTAAGCTATTGGAGCGAAACACAATTCACTTGCAGATCCCTAGTGACAAGAAGGAGGTCATTTTTGGGCCTGGAATGCTGACAGGAAAAGTGTAGGTTGTTAAGACCACAGGGAGTAATTGTTGGTTTGGAGGAGCTGTGTTGATTATGACTGAGGGTTGGCAGGAGCTGACCTGTCGGTTGTTTGTGTGTCATTGTCTGGACAGAAACATTTTGACACAGAAACACAGACACAAACTGCTATGGCAGAGATGAAAGACTTTCAGTGCCATTTCAAATTTCAGACCATTTGGCACTTTATGAGTCGCTTTTGGGTTATATATTGTCAAATATTTTATAAAATGTTCACGCAAATGGATTTTATGTTTGCCAGTGTGTCAAATTGTCAGTGTGTTATTTACACTGTAACTATATTATTTTATGTATTCTACTATATTCTAAAATATTTAAGGCTATACTTTTATGTTTGCCATATGACATGGACAAAAATTTGTCATTTTGTTGTTGTATGTCTAGATGGTACATAGTATAAACTCTGTATTTTCAACGAAGCGTCATTGAGTTTTAAAGCATTCAGCTGAAGGTTTTTATTTAAAGACTCTGCTTTTGCTTTCGGTGATTATACAGGGAGAAATCTATCAGAAACAGGGCAAAATACTTGATAGCTGCTGCTCTCACCATCTGCTCATATAGCTGCTGCTTTAATGCAACATGTTCAAGCCTGTTCTCTGTGGTTTGTTGTTATGTATGGGAAACCACTACTTCATGCAAAGAAGTGGCTTAAGGTAAAGTGTGTGCTCCAAAGAAAAGGAAATGGCAACATTTCCTCACAAAAACAACTGGGATTGAATCAACAGTTAAGTGTGTGAAGAGTGTTGGCATGTCATTGCCACGGTATAATGACGTGATCCCTGGTGTTGCAGCTAACTGTCTGTCTGTTAAAAGCTGAGCATGTGAGCATGTGAAAGCAGACAGAAAAGTGGGTGGAAGCAGACTTGTCTCCATGTGTTAGACATCATCCGTCAGCTGCTGCATTGTGTTTGTTCATGCACTCACACCACCACTTTCAATTACATGGCCCACAAACTAGGCCATTGATCCCGTCACGTCTTCCTGTTTAAGGTATGCCAATTTGCACCTTCTTCTTGCACATTTAGAGCAGGTCACTTAGATCAGCAGCTGCGTCGAAATGATCTCATCTGGTGGAGTCGCAGCCCTTCCTCCCCCAACCCCATGTCCTCTTTTACTTAAACACACATAGCGGCTACAGACGTGAAGGCACTGACATGTTTGCACAATAATTTGCTTACTGCCAGGCAAACAGGACAGTGTTGCTTTTAATGAACGCCCCAGAGTAGAAACAAACACACAGACTGGTGTCTCCTGTTAGGCTCCTAATTGGAAACAACGCTGCCTGCAGGACAGACTCTTGTCTTATTAGTCTATTGTGTTGATCAGATAACTCGATCACATTATTTTCTGGCTGCCATGAGCTGAGAACATTTTGGATGTGGCGCAGAAGTAGGTTATGACACATTTGGATGCATGCTTGTGTCTGGTGGGCCCCTCTGCGGGGACAGAGAGTTAAATAAGAGACAGCTTGCAGACAAAGTGCTGATAAAGAACAGACTGTGTGTATATATGTGTGTCTCAGACAGTTTGACTGACACCCGCTAGTCTCAGGGTCCAGTTTTAAGATGAGAGAATGTCAGTGTCTTCTTTTGCAGTGCTCCAGAAGCTCTCTGTCTTTGCTGACACATTTCCATTCAGTCTATGACCACTCCATGTTAGCTGAGGAGCGCTCAGCCTGAGGGTGAGGGGCTAGTCGTCGCTCTGGGTCCTGGAATGCAGTTGACTTTCTAAATCCCCACCAGTCTATCCTGGGGCAGCGGGGCAGGGCCTATCTCAAGCCCCCTTTTCCACGTGAGCCACGTCTGGAATCTCCCAGCAAGCAGTTAGCTGGTTCTCCCGGTTCTCAGTCTTCCACCGTCACTGCTGTGTGCTGTTGATCCCAGAGTGCAATGGAAGAGGGAATAGCAGATGAAGACAAAGATCGTTCATTTGGGGAAGGTAACGAGCTTTCTGACACTCCACCATTAAATTAATTCCCATCCTCAGGAGGTTTGAGTCTATTCTGTCTTCTGAGTGTAATTTGGTTCGCAGTGGGGAAACTGTTTGGCAGTTAAAAATAGGTTTGGAAGTATATGAGACTATTGCGGCTGTGAACTTGAGCAGGGTGGGGGTCTGATGGTGCTGCTGGTGACGGGGTTTGATCGTGACGCACCGATACTTTGTGTGTCAACTGATTAAAAGCTGTTTTTCTGTGTTCTACCAATGATCTGTAGATGAAAACTTTAGATTGAAAGACAGACGAAGCATTTATTTGAAAGAAAATGTCATGGCACAGGAAAGCAACTGATCGCATCACATCGCAGCTACTGATTATGTGTTTTTTCACCTTTTTCATCTGTAGCTCACAGCAGTAATAAAACAAACACGAACCACAAAACAGTGGAAAAGCACACGGAAGATCTTTTTTTCGAAAGTTTTTCTGAACTCAGTAATAGGTCATTTATTTCCTGCCATTACCCTGGGAAAGGTGCACATTTTAACTTTGTCTGCATGTCTAGAAAACAAGGCAGCAGGTATTTGCTTCCTTTTGCTGCCTTCAGTCTCGTGGTATAGCTCTCGACGGATGGATTATTTCTGTTTTCTCCATGCCCCAACTGATTTAAGACAAGATAACAGAGTGCAAAGACATTTATGTGCCTATAAGAGGTTGTTTTTATTCTGCCTTAAAATCAAGTATTCATCTTTATGGTCATTTTTTATCTAAAAAATATTGTTGATGTGATTAAAGGGAAAACTTCCCATTGCAGTAGCAGTACCTCTGAAAAGACATTTCCTTTTAATATTCTTGAATTAAAATGTCACCCTTCAATTAAACATACTGCGTCTGACAGTCACAATCTCAAAATGTTTGCAAGGCTGTGGGAGTTGTTTGTGTGTCCTGACATCTTTGGCTTTTTATTATTGAGGAAAGAAGCCAGAACAGCTGTTTCAATTCATTGTTTTCATCACCAATATTCTGTCTGCCACATAAAATTTTGGATTTATTGCTGAAATGTAAAACAGCATGAATACATAATGATTAGTGCAGACTGAGTATCAGACATTTCATCGTCGCCTCTGGCATCTTATATAGAAAATAATATTATATCAGAATATTAACAATCTTTTGCATGTGAACTCAGTTTTATTTTTGCTTTACTTTGTCATATCTCATTAAAGTGAACAGCTCACGGACTTAACTATTTTATGTCTCAGATGGTTGAATTTTTCCCCAACATGCCTTCTTCATGACCTATGGAAAATAACATTCATGCACGTACTTGCAGTTGATGTCAAAACATTAGCACACGTTTTGACCCCTTGTCTCTGTGTCCCGTCAGAACAAACCAAAAGCAACCTGAAGGTAACCTCCCCAGAGGACGCCCAGCACGTAAGCCACAGACAGGCCTCCCCAAATGGGACGGCCCCTTCAAGAGGGGACGCCAAAGGCAGCCGCACGATCCCTCGACGGCACACTTTAGGGGGCGCCCGCGGCTCTCGTGAGATCCTGGCTATGCAGCCGCCAGACATGGACAAGAAGAGGGAGGCCTTCTTGGAGCATCTGAAGCAGAAATACCCCCATCATGCATCAGCAATCATGGGCCACCAGGAAAGGCTGCGAGAGCAGGTCAGTAGGTTTAGAGAAACTCGGATGTGCAATGTTGTTGTTGTTCACACTGGAAAGCACTTGGCTCATAGAGAAGTTTCCAGTGATTGCTATCTGTAACCTCACCACTAGGTGCCGCCAAATCCTACATACCGCACCTTTATGAGATTGCAGTAAATTAATTTTAAAGCTGCACTAATCATTATATCAAAATTAATAAAATGATGAAGTGCAGCGTGAAAAGAGCCAGTCATGGTGATAAACCCTAAGATGATTTACGTTTGCGTTCCTCCAAAGATGGCGCTGACACCGCAACGTGACGTCAAGTTCACATTTTCTATACACACCAGAAACATAAATGGCTGCTAATGTTGCTGCACGTCCACTGGATGTGTAAATAGCTGACTAATTGTTCTCCATGTCAACTTCTTATCTTACACAAATGTATCTTACATATGGTAAATCAAATAAGATGCAAACATGTCTTAAAGGAATAGACAGTTTACAGAATTTTCTTCACTTTTTTGCAGAGAGTTATATGAGTAGATCAATACTCTGTTTATGCACTAAATATGTAGCTAGCTTAGCTTAGCTTAGGATAAAGACTGGAATCAGACATGTTTAACACAACTGTGACTGTATCCATCAGTTAACAAACAATATATAACATGTTAAATATTATTAATATATTATGTTATTGTTAATATTATTAAAATGTTGAAAAAAAGATTTTTCCTGCTCATTTGAGGTATTGGTACATGGATTTTACTTTAATGGGCAAGCATGGCTAGCTGTGTCCATGCTTTATGCTAAGCTAGCCGGCTGATGGCTTCAGCCACATATTTACCTTTGACATACAAGAGTGGTATCTATCTTCTCTTCTTAGTTTAGGGAGAAAGCTAAGATGTTGAAGTGATTCTTTAACATGACAAGCTAAAAGAGAGATGACATACTAATTATGTGATAATGCCATACATGTACATGATCAAGTGTTCTGCTCCTCTGTTTTATGAGAATGGCTCTTTGGAGGTTATTTTCCTCTGCAGACTGAGGCAGTGGAGCTACTGCAAAACTATTTCCTCCTCTCTCTTCTTGCCGCAGGTTGAATGTGAAGCATATCCTATAAATCTGTCACGTTTTGCCTCCCACGGCTGTTTTGAAACTGTAATGTGGTGGTTGTGAAGAAGGAGTAGAAAACATGAACAGTTTGAATCGTCCATACATCCATACAAGCTATACTGTTGATTGCTTTAATTGGAATTGCTTATTACTTCAGCCTGCTTTGTGTACTCTGCAGTGCAGTATATGTCTCAGTGTTGTTTTGGAGCTTTTATGGATTATATAAAGTCTCCTTGTGCTTTCTGAAGCAGGGTAAGTTGATGGGGAAGTCACGGTGAGGACATTTTGGCTCACCTGGTCATTGTCTATTTGTTTGCTCTGGGTCAGAGGAGACAAAAGGGAAGGGTGAGCTGGCTTTGTAGCCAAAACAATTGAGGTAATGGTGAGACTGGCACTGAGCCACAGGGGAGCTCCAGGCTCTGGTACGAGGCATTGTGCAACAGGGATTTTGTGTGCTGTTTTTCAGACCAGCCCACCAGCCTGCACACATGCAAAGTAAACCTTTTGTGCCCTCTGTCAATTTGCATTGACAATCAGTCAGCGGGGATGCTGTGTTATGTTACCTCAAACTTACCAATACATATGTGTGTATGATTTTGGTTGACATGCATTACTTTATTTATGAGATAATCACCACTATCTGTGAAGAAAACTAAGCCAGTTGTTAAAGAGCTTGATGTGAGCTTTACTGAGGTAGTCAGACAGGTAAGTTCAGCTCTGGATTGGGGTGGAGTCAGAGTTGCCATAGTGACTCATGATGTCACCGCTGGAGGGGCTCAGTTTACGTGTAGGTGCCTGCTGGAGAGAGCCAAGCAGAGCTGAGCCATGCCGTGCCGTGCTGGGTGAGAACTGCGCTTTGCTCTGCAGAACAGCCCAAAGGACGTGGAGCTCTTCTGAAGGAGGCATGGCTCCGTGGAGGAATAGAAATAAAGTTTTTAGACAGGCGGAATAAACTTATGAGCCCGGACAGAAGCAAATAAAGGTAGGAATGCATCAGCTGCTTTTCTTTTCACAGATATTAAAATGAGCGGTGGGGCCATTATGAGCACTGCTACACTAACGCATGGATTATTGCGCTTATCAGCAAAGTGCGCATTGTTTGCAAACTTCCAAGAAGGGAATGCAACACATGACGGAGACTTTTATCAGGAAAGAAGAAGCTGTAGTTACGATGTGTGGTTGTTGGCAGTAAATCATCCATAAGGTGCAATCACCTGCCTATGTAATCTTGAAGACAACCGCGGAGCCATAATTGCAACCCAAAATCAGTCTAATCTAATGGTGGTTATGAATATTCATAGTAAGATTTTTTTTCGCATTTAGTTGTTGCTATCGCCTACTGTAGCCTATATGATTTTTTTTTTATAATGGTGGCACCTTTTGAAGGAGGATTCTTGTTATTCAAAGTGGCACTCCTTAAGATTTCAGGCCGGGTTGTTTTAAAATTTCTATTTGAGTGAAAATAGTGGAGCTGTGCTCATAGTCCAGCAGTCTCTAGGTTTTTTGTTGACAGATCTGCATGGAAATAGAGTAGAAAAGTTATATTTCTATGTACCCAAGCTTCAAGTTTTCACAATTGTGTCCATTTTGTGTGTTTAAACAATGAATAATGGGAAAAACTGTAACAGAGAAATATTTTTATGAGTAATGGCACCACAGACTCCTTTTCACATTGCCTCAAATATAGAAATATTGCAGTACTTTCATCAGCAGACCATAAAGTCAGTCATTATTGTGTTGCCCCTTTTAGATATAAATAGTGACTTAACAGAAAATCTCAAAGGTTGCCACTTTAAATGTGTTTTTGCATCACATTAGATTTTATAAAGATTCAGTGTGACTTAAGTAGAACCAGTAGTGGTTATCTTAATGGCTTCTTTTGAATTTTTAATGTTGCATTTTTGCCATCTCATACTTAGCATGCAGTAAATGTCATTATTGACTAATTTGGACTTTTATTCTGGGGCTATATTCCATTATATTGACTCTGGTGTGTCCACTATTTATGGATGTGTTCAGTATGTGCAGTAAGAAGCAGCAAGAGGAAGTTATGGGTCATGCAGGGGTCAAAGATAACTTTGTTTGGAACTTACTGTTCTTATTAGCAGGACTGAAACACTGAAATGGGACGGAGATGAAGTCATCTGTTGGGTCTGAGTTGCTGAGTCTTGAAGACAGGACACTTTAGAAATGATTTTGGATGAAAGCATGTTATTCAGATGTTGGGAGGGAGGTTTGATGGCCCTTGTATTTGTCATGTCAGGGAGGACGATACAAGATGTTGTCAGAAAGGAGACTGGTCTGAGTATGAACTCCTCGCAAATGAATGCAGTGCTGATAAATAAAAAAAATAAAGAAGACCGTATTTGGCTTAATGTATTTCAGGATGTCAAAAGGGAATGCAGTCATTCACTACTAATATATACAGCAGACATTTAAATGAGACAAAATCAAAAGGTTTATTGAAGCGTTTGCCACTTGGTGTCCTGGGGAGGTGTAATTAATTATTCTGTTTTGAAGAAAAAACAAGGAAACAAGTCAAATGGCTGATAGGTGTTGCAGGAAGAAGGTTCTCACGCAGAGGTAAAAGTGCCGACCATACAGGAAAGACAACAGTAGTGGCAACAATGCATGCTTGAGGGGTGAGAAAGAAATGTCTCTGGAGGTTTGAGTTTCAAAGGAGGAGATTTATCAAGGTCAAGCGGAGGTTGGGAAGATGATATCACTTCAGTCTGAAAAGTGGATGACCCTGCTCCACCCAGCATGACTGCACACACAAACACGCACCGACCGACTCAGCCTTGTATAAAGCACCCCTCAATTCTTCCCTCTTCTCCGTCTGTGATCCTTAAACCTGCAACAAAAGCGACTGGTTTAATTTCCTCCTCTCCTCATCAGACCTGCAAAGACCTGGATCCCACCCAAGGGAGATGAGATAATATCCCACCAGCCTGACCGCCACCCATCCTCTCTCTCTACTCAAAGGCTTTGACGAGCACAAACTGAAGCGCTCGACCGATCAGAGACACACATTCACACAATTCCCTACTTCCGACGGTGTGTCAGTGTCTGTGCGTGATGAGCTGTGACTTTCAAGGCTCCTGGCTCCTCTACTGAGTGGAGTGGCCATGTTGGGACAGCTGTCTTTAGCTGTAGACACACAGGACTGTCACCCCTAAACTGTGATAATCCATGGAGAGCATGCATACAGTAACAGTGTGGGTGTCCAACTAGGTAAACTGTTCTCACTTGGTTGTGTGTAACTGTGCTCTTTGTCAGTTTATTTTTTAGTTTTGTATTTCTGATGGCATATAGGCTGTTCTTTTGGCCAAAATGCTGTGCAGCCCTTAAAAGCATGCAGTCATGTAATGCATTGAATGAGCACAACATATGTTGTTGAGTCCACAAAAAAAGTATATATGTATATATTTTTTACATATTTTTTTCTTAGATTTTACTGACTGCTTTACAAAAGCAACATGTCAATGATGTCTAGGAGAAGGATCACACAAGTGGTAGCAAGATCAGTGGTATAAATTAATGCTGGATTTAGTACAAAAAAACAATGAGATCTCAGGATGTACAAGATCTGCATCTTCCCTCCAATTCACATTGAACAAAGCCACAGAAATATCGCTCATTTGTCATCATACACAGTAAATGTACTGTAAATTCTCCCTCTGGGCCTGTTTGAAGCATTGTAACATTTAGTCGGTCCCCACATGCTTCTCTCTGTGGGCTTATGGCCATGCTACACTCCTGCTCCTCAGATCCAAGGTCGACTAGATAACACTTGTTCATACCTCCCCACAAGAGATCTGGCCATGATCAAAGAAACAAAGAATAGGGAGGGAGTTTTGGGGAGAGGTGATCCTGTTTTGTTTTTTTACTACACTGCACAAAAAAAGAATAGATCATTGTCTTCCACTCCTGGCACACACTACCCATGCAGCATCACAAGTCTTGACAGAGATGATCTAGTAAGCACACATGCAGATTATTACATGTTGAAACATTTATTCCCATGTGATGTTTTTCACAAGAGGCGTCCTTGTTGTCGCCTTTATTGCACCTTATGTCTGAAAGCATCTGTTTTTAATCACCGAACCTCCTCCGCTGACCATCAGCAGCAGGAGCTGGACTGTTTCTAATAGCATCATCTGCCACCTCTGCATGAAGTGACACTTTGAGCGCTGCTGTGCGTAAAACAAACAGACACCACAAGGTTAATGACAGGCATGCGTCGCCCTTTAGTTAATAGGGGTTATGTGGCGGGGGTTTGGGTTTTAGGGGTGCAGCACCTCAACTGAGGGGACAAGTGGTGCGTGGAGTGGCGCCAAGGCTGTGTCTAATCCTGAGTGTCGTGGTGGGGGGTGGGGAATTAAGCCGCTCTGACAGAAGGTCCTGATGGACCTGCCTCTGATCACAGCTGATAATGAGTCAAGCCAGACAGAATTTTACACACAAACGCATTGGCAGTGTGTTAATCAGACCAGCTAATCAGGTCTGAGCTCTTTTCAGTGTGCTGTTCTGCTGTTCAGCAAAGCAGAGAGCGGTATTATAGACTTTATAGTTAACCTCAGCAGTCATACTGTCACTTGTCTGGTTTAACTGGCAGGTACTGGTTATGAGGATCCTAAAAAGTTCAGATTTACTCGACAGATTTGCAGAGAACGGAGGTGAAATGCCTCAGACTTCTTTAACCTTATGCCCCTACATTCCTTTGCATGCAATTAGGGCCGTTTGGCAATATAGCAGTTGTAGCCTGTGGGACATTCCTTGACTTATTTTATCAGCTTGGCTGTTGTTAATGTAGAGCTGTGCAGAGCTACACCAGCACAATATAGTGATGGGGGAAAACTTGTAATATTTTAGCTTAAAATGAAAAGCATGTACAGACTGCCAACTAATGACATGAGATTAGCTGTGTTGACAGTTACTGAATAGCCTGCAAGCTTCTCTCTCCACCCTTAAATGTCACATCTTTCCCAGCATTCACCTGTTTGGTCGGTCATTTACGTGGTTTTGCAGGAAGCAGACAACTTGGCATCCTTTGTTTGTCAGCAACATGATACTCTTCATTAGACGAGACTGAGAAACTAATTGGCTTTGACGAGCTAATGGATATGCTGTCATCATTCAGGATGATGGAATTCACATGCTGTTCTGTTGATGCTTCAAATCCTCGCTGTGCATATTCCGTTTTTAGATTTTCAGTCTTCTCTTTCATTTTGTTTGATCGCCATCCTGCCACGCCTGTTCATATTTTCCTATACTGTGTTTGCAAAGCTCTTTTTGAGCTTTATGACCCTCCAGAACCAAATGGGTAGCAAGTAAAAGGCGCGTATCCTCTTGTTTTCTCTATCTGCACCTTTTGCTTTGCAAGTCTTATCATGCATGCTGCCTGACATCTGGACTCTACCTTGGGCCAAAGGTATGAGCCTCACTTCAAAAGACATATATCAGACACCGAGGCACATCGGGATGATTTCACCGCCGACAGGACCGACTCCAAACATCTGGCTCAAACCTTATTTTGATCTCCTCCTGTGCTTTATTTCCAGTTGGCCTTTCTCGTGGAGAGTGTGGGTGTTGGACAGAGAAAAGCATGGCAACGACTTGGCTCAAAGTCAGACTTGCTTTTCTAAATGTTTAAAGTACTGTACATTTTCAACAGATAGAATGAGAAGGCGGGTTTCTCTTTTTCTAAACAAGATGACATAGATGACAGGGAACACCTGGGTTATGAGTAAGTATACAGTGGGAAAGTGTATATTCAAGTTATGAGAATCAGTGATAAATGAGATTATTTGACAGAAGTGGAGCATGTGCAGCAGTTTATCATAGCACCTCCTCCTCAGGATGACACCATAATATACTTTAACTACAACTCATTGTTTACATTAAGAAGGATTCACGTTATATCCCATACTACTCATCTATTAGTTTGGCTTGCCATTTCTCACTTGGTGGTGGTGGTGTTAACATGGTAGCTGACAAAACAAGGCAGGTCAGCTCAGTGCTGAGAAAACTTGCTGTTGTTTATTGACAGTGAGAGCTGGAGTTTTGTCAAGTCAAGTCAGTTTTATTTGTATAGCCCAATATCACAAATTATGAATTTGCCTCAGAGGGCTTTGTACAGGATATGACACCCTCTGTCCTTTACTAGGAAAAACTCCACAAAAAACCCTTTAACAGGGAAAAAGAAATGGAAGAAACCTCAGGAAGAGCAACAGAGGAGGGATCCCTCTTCCAGGATGGACCGACGTGCAATAGCCTTATCACACATGGTTGAGTGAGTCATCTGGGGCTAAAGACTGTGTGTTTCTTATTGTATGAATCAAAGGTCAAAAAGAGGTCAGATGCATATTACTGCCAGCCATTGAGTGGGAAAAACAGATGAGCAATGAAAATAGCAAGGTGCAGTTTTTTCAGGATGCAGGTTTGTTAAGCTAAATGAAAACTTCACTACTGATAATCTGACTCTCTTCACACACAGGCCCACAAAGAAGTTTTCCTCTGGGATAATAAATCTTAGGCTCGGTGAAGGAGTGCATGTGGTCCTCAGTGACTTGTTAATTAGGCATAAATAGCAAAGCCATCATCAGGCCGGTTTCACAGGACCAAAAAGGAGACTTGACACTTGACAAAATGCTGTAATTTAAAACTAGCCAACACTTCCGTTGTACAGTACATTGTCAACACATAAATGTGCAAAACTGGACTTGAGCTTTGGCAGCGCTAGAACTATGCTCTGCTTGCTCGCATTAGATTATATGTGCGCTTATGCGTGTGCGACATGATGTTGAGGATGCAGGACTCAGGTTTCTCCAGAGGAAAGAAAGCCCTCTTTGTTTTGGTGACCACAGGCATGGAGCGCCACACACACACACACACATTCTCAGAAATACACACATGCCCAGAGAGGCTCAAATTAGACATGGAAGGTGATTACTTTTACCCCAGAAGAGACACTCTCTGGAGACAGACCAGGTTCGTGTGAGGACATGTCCTATAAATGGGCCAATCTGTCCAATGTGTGTTTGTGTGTCTATGTATGTATGGTCCTGGGGTACTGTGTGAGTGTGTGCGAGTTAATCAATTCTGGGATGCTTTAAGTATTCAGAGATGTTAAATGTGTTTTGCTCTTGTTGAAGTGATCTTAAAGAACAAGTCTTGACAGATCAGAGATCTGCACCCCCGTCAGTGAATAATAGCAATCCAAGACTAAATGATCTGCCAGTCTTCGTCTGGGCCTGTAGTCTTACATAACTCATTGACCTGAACATAGCATCTTGTTGGTGAAAAATACTTAGAACCACTCCTCCTCACTGCATTGGTGTTTTGATCTGTGTCCATGCATTCAGTGTGTCTGAGTGTGTGCCCTATAGGACGAGGACCTGCTGAGTATATCTTGCATAGCAGGGTCTTATCTCCCCAGGACACAAGTGTCATCTCTCTGTCTTCAGCTGCAGGCCCGCAGCCAAAGGGCAGTGAGATGGAAGCTGAGATTGGACATGGGGATTAGTGTTAGAGCTGCCTTTTTAAGATAAAACATGTTTTTTTAGCACTGAATGGCAACTTTGTGGAGTTTTTAAGCTGTTTCAGGGATCCGATTTTCTACTCGCAGGCAGCTGGAATAGACTGCAATTAAGAAATATTCGAACATTGTGATTCATGCAGACGTCCCTCAGTCTTGAACTCAATCACTGTCGAATGCATTATGCAGACTTAAAAACAATGACTTTCCCCTGCTGCCTGCCGGGCGTGAACTGTGTGTTTTTGTATTGTGCTTTTGGATAGCTGGGGATGTGGGGCGGTGTGTGTGTGTTTTGGATCGTGGGTGGGGGGGCATCCGCTGTGAGTGAGAGCAGAGAGGGAAGAGAGCAGGGCAGGGCAGCTGTACAGAGCAAGCACTTCAAGGGCTGAAATAACAGGAGGAGGTGGAGGAAGTGACCCTGTTTCCAGTCTCATGTGGAAGTCACTGCTGGAAGGAGATCACCACCGGTCTGATGTGGTAAATACTACATTAATACTTTTTTTTTAAACATTTTACAACATTTTTCCTTTTGATGTTAGATTGAACATGACCTGTACACTCATATTAAAATCACTCAGCTTTTAGCTAATTTGAGCAATTCAAGATTGTTTTTCTACTCCACAAACTGGCTGATATATCTGATGGTCATGCAAAGTTGACTTTTGTCACCTCTCTCATGCAGAGGAGTGGCCGATGTCTGACAGTGATAACTGCGACCGACTCTTGTATGCGTGAGTGGATGAAATCAATTGGACGGCGTGGCTCAGTTGATGGAAATGTTAGAGGAGGAAGAGATAGCCATCTTGCCTTCCTCTCTGTACTGGGTCAGCAGGCACTATTGTGTGTGTGGACATCATCTGTGGTCTGAATAACAGATCTGCTTGAGTATATTTTACTTTCTAATGAAATATTTTATAAATGAGATGCTTACAGTGCTGCAGCTTCTGGCTTCACCTTGACTGTGGATACTATAAAGTCATGGCCTTTTTAACACACCAATTAACAAGTGAGCCCATCTCTGAAAGGTCATCTGGGGATTTGGATGAAGGGATTAGAGGAGGAATGCATCAGAGGAGGGAGGGAGAGAGGGATGCAGTAGCAATGAATGGGAATGGATGACGAGGGGATTTTGGTATAATGTCATTAAGGCTAGGGGAGACAAAGGATGATGGTCTGTCCACAGACAGCATACGGACAGCACGCTGACTGGTTGATTGACAGGGGCTTTATGATTCAAAAGCCATGCTGAGTTTTTGACACACAGGTGTTTTTAATGAACTCGTCAGCCTGTACCTGATTTTTTTGAGCTTATATTTCTCTAGAAAAACTGTGACACACTTAATGGTTAAAGGTTGGACAGTGTCGCTCAAGGAAACAAAAACCAAAAGCATCTTACTCAAATTTGTCACGTAACCAGAGTCAAGTAGAATAGCATGTCAGAATGAGACATGTTAAGTAAGGGGTTAACAGTCTGCAGAGCTCCCGTCTTCTGTTTATGTGTTATAAACACATACATACAGATCAGGCCAGGTAATTACCATGCGCTCCATTTCCGCTCCCCAGTGCTAGGGCCAAATTAGCATCTTAAATGGGAAGCTGTGCTCCCAACACTGGAGTTTGTGTTTCTCACTACACATGCTTCTGCTCTCATATTTACTTTCTTCCACATCTGCAGAGACAATGCGGACTGAGCCACTGAAACTTGTTTCTCTGGTTATCTGTTTGTATTTGTGTTCATTCTGTGTACATAAGTGATGATAAGTGAATGCGCTCTATTGTAATCGAGCCCTGCTAGTAGCTGTAGTTAAATACATACAAGTTATCTTCTTGGCTTGACTTGTGTCCTTTGTCACAGAAGGTGACAGGTGAAGATTGACAGATGTCAGGGAGACTCTTTTTGTAAAAGTGAATTCTTTTGTTATGAGAAAGCTATTAGAGCTCTGGCTATGTTAATTATGAGATAAAGTAGGCACCAATCAGTGAGCTTTGTGTTTGTCGGCAGCAGGTGCGGTACGCAATGCAGCTTTTGAGACTATGTCTATACTTAAACGTCCATGACTGACACAGCAGGCTCCAGGTGGGAGCTGCTATTATTCTTAACAATCGTGATTTTCTTTAATCGCCCTGTCTCGACACCACATGGCAGCTTGTCTGTCAGGAGCTAAGACAGGTACTGCGTGATATAACATCTTCTGTTCTGCTTGGTGAAAATGTGCAGCATTGACCCTTCAGTTTGAAGTAGCGCTGTAATATTAAAAACTGCAGGAAGCAGGGATCAGCTCGCATACATGCTCAGGAGGTGATGACAAACACTGTAACAGTACAATGTGTTGCATAACACATGTAAAAGCACTGACATATAAAATTGGAATATTTATTGTTGGAATGCAGAAACAGACCTGAGGTTTTTTCATAATGACAGCATGTTTGTCAGACCACTGTTGTATAAATGTTTTCAGGATGTCCTGGGTTCAGGTCACATTTTCTGGAACAATGGCCTGACTCACTCATGTGTGAACTCGGTCTCTCTTTGTATCCCTCCCTTCAAACACACATTTGAGCTACTTATTTCTCTGTTATCATTCTACAAGCATGATTGTTTTTTCTAATCACCGCTCGTCCACTATACATTACACTTGATAGCCATTCAATATAAAGCTGTAGAAAAAGAGGCGATCAAGACTATTCAAGGCCTGAAGAGACACAATAGAGTGCCTTTGTGATGGCCTGAGGAAAACGCTGAAACACAGCAGTCTGCATGTAAACGACACAACAGGAGCACTTAGAGGAGGCGTTGAGTTATTTCTACACTTGCTCTAACACACTTGTGATGAATATTTGACACACAGGTATATAACAACCCACTGACAGGGGCTGCAGCGCTCCGCAGACAACCCACCATCTTTGTAGCAGACATTTTCTGTTTTCTTTAACTTTTCCAAGATCTGTTTTCGATACACGTTCCGTCTCAGGAGGCTCTTTTCATGACTCCATAACTTGTCATATCTCGGTGCATAAGCTAATGTCGGTGTCTCAGTTTCACATTCATCATAGCTGTCAGAGCAAATGTGGCGTACAGAAGGATCCGCTGCTGAAAAAGCAGAATAGCAGGCTGTATGGTTTTGACCAAAGTGGGGGAAATTACTGGTGTGGAATGTGCTGTAGGTGTGAGCGGGTTGAGGCAGGTTTTACGGTGCTAATCGGCGGTCGGCCTGCGGTTTTCACATCTGGACGGTAGTGCGGGAAGTGGTTAGCCTGGGACAGGAAGTGGCTTTCGATGCAAGGCATTTGAGCAATATCAGATGCACGTGTTGTCAGAATGATGATCTCTCTGCGTGCTTGCAATAGAAAGAGAGAGGGAGATGGAGGAGTTCATCTGGACTAAACTGTTGACCTTTAGATGGGACACCTCATTTGTCAGATGTGGACTGGTGTGGTGTGGAGTGGTTTAACTTAATTACCTCTTTCCACGGGGAGGCAGGAGGTCTCGCTTGCAATTTCCTGCACTTTAATATTCAACTGCTTCCTCTATAACTATCTTTTTTCACCTGTGCCTTTCCTCTTCAGCTTTTACATTGTGTCTATTTAAATGTTCGCCTGTGATGCAGCAGAAATAGAAATAAGCGCACTTGACAGAACAACACATTACATAGTCTTGCATCAAGTCTTGCATCAAGACCATAAACATGCAGCAAAATTCATGCAATTGTTTGAAAAATGTTTCCCCATCCGGCTGAAGTATTCATTTACTTCAAGTATGTTTTTTCATAAAATAACCTCATAAAACAATAGTCAAATAAATATTTATACACGTTAATGTTTGAATACAGGTTTCTTTTCCTCCGCTTTGGCATTTTCAGAAATTATTGGCTTACACAGACAGACCAGTCCAGCATAATTACTGCCTACAAGTGACGGAGGAAGCCAATATGACTCAACATTCCCTGGGGTGACACAGCAACATATGAGAAGATAGGAGAAGGGCAGTGTGGACCCTCCACCACCACCACTGAATACTCTCATAAATCATTCAGTGTTCAGATCACATTTCCTAACACATGTCAGGCTTCAGGTGGCATGTCAACTCTGTGTGAGCCCTCTGTTTTTAAAGGTCATTATCGTCATGTTTTAACAGCATAAGGACATTTTTTTTATTCATGCATTTTTAATCTGTGGGTGCAGCAGCCTAAGCGTATTTTAATGGAATTACAGGAGTTGGTGGGTGATGACTCAGCAGTTTCGGCTGCTGTGTCAGGCTGCTCTGAACCAGGTCATGTATAGTAAATGCTTGCACGCTATAACTCAGCACCTATCCACATGGGGATGAAAACGGTGATGTTTGAAAAAGGCTCCAAGGATATTGTGTATCATTGATGATGGCTGTTAATTTAATATATAGAAACTTATCAAAGGTTCCTGTTCTCTCCTTTTAGCCTCATCCTTCTTTTTCTTTGGTCTGCTGTCAACATCGATTTGTTTCCATGGTTCCTCTGTTTTGTTTGATGGCCATTTCTTTTTCCATCTCACCCTCCCGCTGGCATGTCTTAGCCATTTGCCTTTTTATTTTCTTCTGCTCTCTGTTTTTCTCCACCAGTCTTTACAGGGCATGCTCTCCTCCCTTCACTCTGAGCTTGACATTCAGAGGTACTTGATGAAAATCCAATTGCCCCACAGAGTTAGTCAGCCTTTTATCTTATCTGCATCATGCCATTGTGTGTGTATGTGGTTATGTTGCATGTGTGCATCCTCACTAACATCTGCTGTGTGACCATAGTTGTGGCCTCTTAGCGTCTGACCTGTCCATGCCTGCCAAGCACACTTGACTGGCTGCCAGGATAAACCAGTTTTGGCCATGATAACTCCCACAAATGTCTTAAATTCTTTTCTGTACGTGTATGAATGTATAGAGTCCAGCAGCGTGTGCATGCAGGTGCCTTCAAGACGACCTGGTGGACCTTGTGTCACCAGCTGCCTTTGCTCTAGAGCATTTCATAAAGAGCCCAGTGTTCGCTGACCCCTCCTCAATTTCAGTTCCACCTCTTCCCTGTAGCTCCGATCACCTTACAGCACCAAACAATAGCTCAGTGGGCTCTGTAGTCTCATCACACATCATCTTGTTGGAGCAGTGGCTGGGTGATGCCACGTCATGTTGATCAGATTACAGCGTGGCCAACTGATCTTTTGAGTACCAACACTGTAAGTTTCTGTCAGCGTGCAGATTTTGAACTAAACCCTGGCAGCAGCTGGCTTATGTGGGTGCATATTACTGAGCATGTATCAGTGACGAATAATAATAACACTTCTGTGCACTTTTGCTCGGCTTGCATTAATTTGGTTTATTCAGTTATTGTGCTGGAGTCAAGCTCAACATCAAAGGTGCTTTATTCCAGCTTTCCAAAAAATGTGTGTGTGTGTGACTCATAACACCTGACGTTGTCAGAGCGGCAGTGTTATTTCCTAGCTCCACCAAATGCATCTTAAAGAGCGTGTTTGACGCTTACTTGGAAATGAAAAAGCTTTGTTGTGTCATTTCAAGAATCAAATGCTGATGCATGTGCTGTATTATTTAGAGTGCAGTGTCTCCATGGTCTAACCCTTACTGTATCTTATTTCTATGTGCCTCCCCCCTCCAGAGCAGAAGCCCGAAGCAAGGCCCGCAGCCCAGTGGCGGCGACCAGGTGGACCACCTATCCCTGGCCTCCCTGGACTCGTTGGACGCCATGTCTGAGGCTGACGCACCCACAGCCTTCACCCGCGGCAGCCGGGTTCGGGCTAGCCTGCCTGTGGTGCGATCGACTAACCAGACAAAGGATCGCTCGTTAGGTAGGACGCTTCTGGTTAAAGACACTTCAACCAGTTGAGAAAAAAATGTAATCTGGATTAGGTTTTGCTGCCTGTTTTTTTAGTTGGTATATTAAGAATTTTCAGAGAATAAAAGCTCTATCTGAAATATTAAATTGACTTAGCAAAAGGTGAAAGTGCCATTAATCCTCTTGGATGACCTACATTTTGCAGCTCTTTTAGCATAAACTTTGCACAACTTAGAACTTTCTGAAATAACTCCTAACCCCACCATGATTTCGCCATTTCACCTTGTCCAAGTCATTCCCCCTCACTCCATCTATCTTCTCCTCTCCTGCCTCCGTCCTTCCTCCACCTCAGCTCACTGCTCCGTTTTAATTAGAATTCATTTCCTCTGTAGTGAAAGATTAGAGAATCCATCCACAGTATGCCATCATGTTATTGACAGGATTAGAAATGGGTCTTCTTATCAGCACAAATAGTGCTTCATTTGCATCAATATGCAGACACGCTGTGAGTTGTGCAGAATTAGGCTGCAGCAACAGGGTGAGAAAAGTTTGAGAAGTTTCCAAACAAAGTGGAGAGTGTACATTTTCAGGAGGATTTGGTCTTCAAAGGTAGCTCTGAACTCAGCAAGGCATCTGCCGCCGGATAATGGCAAAGCGCCTGAATGGCACGCCTTTTGACCAAAGTGGAACTATAGGGTGCCATTTTCTACGCTTTTCATGCCAGTGGTGCCTCTTGCTTTGCATGCAAAATCTGTGCAAAAAACACTTGTAATAGACACACACACACACACACACACACACATAGAGCTCTCTCGCTTTCCCTCTTAAAAGCATCAGGACACGGCGTTATGACAGTGGGGGGTTATGGTGTGATAAAGGGGGAGGAGAGAAAAAGGGGCACCGCTTCACTACAGTGTCCCTCCCACAGCCTTTCACGCACACACACAAACACACACATAGAAACACACTTCACTGGGTCCCAGCGGACATTCGGGGCTCAGTATCTCTAGCTTATACTGCAAGAGTTGGCGCGTGGTCTTTTCCAGAACATCATAAGCAGGAAATCCCTAAAACCCTGAATGTGAGTATCATATTTCATGTGGAGTGTGGTATCAAATGTGTTGTATTTCATTTACTGCATGGTTCTAATATTTAATTTTCTGCAAACTTTTGCTATTAACCCACAGAATGGTGTTTTTCAGGATTGCTCTTAGATTAAACTGTTCTGTCTTACTGGGGAAAAGTGGAACATTTTTCTAAAAGCTCAGACAGTCTGCAGTGCTGTGCCCATTTGGTCAGGAAACCCACTGGCCATTTGCTTCCAATCCCAAGTGAAACCAGGCGCTCAGGAATGCAACAGGACTCTTTGTTAGAACCGAGCTGTTGTGGCAAATAAAACCAACGTTAAAGAATTCAAATCTTCATAATGCACGCTCAATCAATGGCGCTTTGTCATCAAACTTATTCGCTTTAATTGGCAACATCTGGGTGAAAACTAGCTGACTGTTAACATAATAGCTCTCAGGGGAAGGATGAAGTTATTCTGCAAATGGGCACTTTGTTAAGTTATTACTACTCAGAAACCCAGACAGTCCAGAAGAGCAGTGATAGACTCAGCAATTTTATTTCCTGGATTTGCCCCCTCTCTGTCTCACCCTGTCTCACGGAGCATGTAGGATCTTGTATAATATTTCACCGACATCTGGTAGCTTTTACTGGCTCTGTCCTTTTATGGGGTTACACCGAGTGAAACCATCCCTTTCCTTAAAACCAGCTATTTTCTGTGCACAAACGTGACATTGAAGAGATTTATGTGTATCACAACAAGCCTTTTGTCTCCAGCAGTTCATGAAACAATTCTCATGAAATATGACACAAACCTTATTTAATTCCTTTGTTCTATTCATTGATGTTATATTGTGGTGACAGCTAATAAAAATCTTTGTCATACTTTTCTTTGGAACAGTGAATGAAAATAGAAAAGTCTTTTATTTTTTTCTCCTGGCATTGTTTATACAACTGTAGTGTAGGCGTGCCTATACATTTTGTGGGGAGGACATCTGTTTTTATAAAGCGCAGTACAGAAGCCACACCCAGGGTTCAGAGGTTCAGGCTTTGGTCTTTTTGATGCACAATTTGTTGTGCTCCACCCTGAAGACGCAGCCACTGCTTCTGCCCCAACTCACTTTCTAAACATCAAGTCTTTGCATCCTTTTTCTGCAGTGTACAGCATGCTTTTCTCAAAGACGTGTAACACAAACACAAGCTGAGCGGCAGGTTTAGTACACATGACGTCTTACGAGTATGCTCTTGAAAATCTATCCGGATACCTCAACCACTGAAAACATTTTTTCACATCAAATGCTTTCATGTCCTTTGAGCAACAAGTGAGAGTGATCTTTCACTCTGAGGTTCAGTTCAAAAGTTATTAAGAAAGATTCCCTAACCCACAAAAGAGGATGAAAGTGTTTTTCTATGCCAGCTGCAAGGGTTTGATGGTAAAACTGGTACACCAGTGGAAATGTGGAATTGGATTTTAATCTAATTTTAATCTGGCTAAATATCAGCACTGGACCAGGCACTGAGCAGCCATGACCAGGGTCTGTGATGTGGTCTGAACTGTGTTTTCACAGATCAGGAATGAGCACAGGAAAAATTATTTTCATTTAAATTGTGCATTAGGGGTTGTTTGATGCCTACACAAACTGCAATACGCACACCTTTACCCATACGGAAACAGAAAAAAAAAATCTTATTAAAAAAAATTCATGAATAGTATATGATTTAGGCTTGAAAGTTGCCACTTTTGCATTCTTTTCATACAAGATAATAAAGAGAAGTGTCAGGATATTGTATGTATCATTCACTGTCGTATGCTTTACATACAAAGCATACGACAGTGAATCCGATGATCCTTAGTCAGTTTAAACAATGTATGATTTGGGTATTTATCACAATAGTATATGACAGTAAAGATACATACAATGCCCTTATACTTCTTTTTATTATCTTGTATGAAAAGAATGCAAAAGTGGCCACTTTCAAGAGTAAATCATTTACTATTCATGAATTTCAGTACATTTTTTTACATTTTAGTTTTTTCTCTATGGATGTGGTTGACCATTTAATCTTGCTGCATTATTCCCTGTTCTTACGTCTCTTTTTTTATTTTTAAGTAGCTGCACAAAGTGTTTGCATTAACAGATAAAAGGTGCAAGCAGGACTGAAGCATCTGACAGAGAGAGAAAACAATGTGTCACTACTCGTGAAAATCACATGCCTGTCTTAGTCGTGGGAAAAGTTTTCCTTCATTAAAACCTCTGTTTTTTCTGCCTGCAGGTGTGCTGTACCTGCAGTACGGGGACGAGACCAAACAGATCCGCATGCCTAACGAGATCACCAGCATTGACACCATCAGAGCTCTGTTTGTTAGTGCCTTCCCACAGCAGCTCACCATGAAGATGCTGGAGTCGCCCAGCGTCGCCATCTACGTCAAAGACGATATGAGAAACGTGTACTACGAGCTCTCTGATGTCAGGTAAATATGATATGATGTGTGTGTGGTAAACACTTCAATCTCAGTTTTAACAGGATATACAGGGTTCATAACACTCCATAGTTCCAGGTTTCCTCTGAAGCTCCTTTCCTTTTCTCCTCCCTGAGAACTTCCTGTCTAAACTCTCCCTGCACAGGAAGTGTCACCGGCCAGGAAGGCTGCTCACTTCCCTTTTCCATCATGTCAAAACTTAGTAGGAGGAACATTATTTGGAGACATGAAGCCCTTTGGCAAAATGTGTCCTTTATACCTAAACAAACTGAAGAGCACTCTTGAGAGACTTGGATGACTCCCCTGCCTGTTGTCCTCTTTCCTCTGGTGAAAGTTTCACTCCAGAAAGTTTGAACAGTGTGAACTTTGTCTCTTTTTTTTTTTTTTTAAACACTTTTTGAGGTATTTTTATTGTTTTCAGTGTGCGCTGTGTTGTGTGTATCATTTACAAGTGCACAAAACACACAAGCTCAGTGGTATTCTTGCTCCCTGTACCCTCCTGGTTTGGTATTCACCAGCACGTCTTATCAAGAATACAGCAGATTTTATGTGGAGAGACAGCATACAGCCTTAGTTGTTTTTTTTTTTGTTTTTTTTAAAAACATACTATTGAAGACTTAAGCAACTTTGCCCATTTCTCTCCAGAGTTCTTGCTCAAGTGTGATGTGTACTTTGTGACTAATTCTTTATCAGGGCAGTAAAAAAGTGTCTCGTGATTCCTTAAGGTTGATACGGGTGTCCAGGGTGCAACGCCATAGCAAGAGAGTGAGATCAGCAAACGGAAGAGCTGGTCCGCTCTCTAATTATGTATTTGAGCCACATTTCGACACGGTATTAGCAGTTGTTTTTATAGACTTTTTATAGAGATTTAGAGGAGATGTCATATAAGGGATGGCTGTCAGAGCCTCTGTCAGGGTATGTGCCCTTGGCAGGGTTGAGACAAAGACTGCTGAAGTCCAGGCTGAGGCAGGATCGACCGCTGTCTGATGGTGATATCTGGGCTGCCTACTTACCACGGGATACCTCTTCCCCCTACAGGAACATCACAGATCACTCCTGCCTGAAGGTCTACCACAAAGACCCAGCACAGGCGTTCAACCACGGGCCGAGACCTGCCAATGGTGATGCCAGAGTGAGTACTTTTCTAACCCAGAGGTTAAGATGTTTGTCTCGTTAGCAGCAGCAGCAGGGAAGCAGCCAGATTTGTTGCAGATAGAATAGTAAGCCCAGACTCCAACTCTTCTCCTTCTCACATCCTGTGTGCAGTTAAAGGAAGGAATGTCCCCCTGCCTCTTCTTAATCTGTTTAGAGGGGGTCTCACATTGTTCTCCCGGGGCCATGCGGTTGGGCCTCGTCGTACGCTCTGGTGCAGCCTACTTAAGGGACAATTGCACTCAAATCTCACGACTGTTTCCTTGTTCATTCTTCCCTTAATATCAGCGCTAATCTCTTTCTCTTGTTCTAATTCCAGCATTTTTGTTTCCTGCTGATGTAACAAAACCTAAGCCCCAAAGAGCCCTTTCCTCAAATGTTCCTCCCCTAATCCGCATGACCCTTTATCTAAGCCGCTGCTCCATTCTGCCTGCCACCAATTTCCAGCCGGTTATGGTGCCATTGTGATACTGCAAAAATTACATTAACCTCAGCCATATAATCCCATTGCCATATACCGTATGTGTCACGCAAGTGTAAAGTGAAATTGATAACGTTTAAAAGAATGATGAGGCAAATATGACAGTGGTTTAAGAAGGCTTGGTTCAGAAGAATGATGACTTTGAAGTGGCGCAGAAAGTGTTTTCTCTTTGTGATGGGTCCTGATGGGGAAGTGAACAAACTGATGGCAAAAACAAAGATACGTGTGAAAAAGTGAAATGGGAGTTTAATATTGCAAAGAGTTTAAAAACAGGAAAGGTTGCAAGCTGCTCACAGCAGAATAACAACTTTCTGAGTCAGCAGGTTGAAAATGATAGCTGGATCAACTGAAAGGCATCAAGCAAAGCAACTTTACAAGGGCTCTTATGCAAACATTGTGAAATCTAGGCATGACGTAGAGATACGCTGAAGACGGCTGTTGTCATGAATAGTTCTGTCATTGTTTAACTAAGCAGCAATTGACACAGATACAAAGCTTGGACGTGGTTGTGGGGTGTGGAGGCCAGGTTTGTTAAAGACACAGGGACTTTTGAAAGACTTTAAGTGACATTTGTTGCATTAATCCAAAGATGTGGATAACTATGGCTGCTTTTCCCCCACAGGAAAGTTTCAACTCTCTGACTCAGTGTCTCTGCTCCTGGCAGCCGTAAAGCTCAGACTAAAGATTTTGATTTTGATTGAAGATTTTGTTGTCTTTGCCTTTGTTTAAAGAAGGCAACATCTTTAAATAGTGAAAAAAGAAACCATGGCACTCAAAGCAAAAGGTCCAATACTACAACCTAATGAACCATACACCTGTTCAATCACTTTGTTTTGAGGGAGATACTTCACATCTGTTCGTGCTATTAGGTGTCCTCGTCTTGTAGGAATGCCAGGCTTCAGATCAGATTTAAAGTATCATCTGCAGTTATTGATCGGAGCTTTCTAGCCAAATAGAGCTCTCTGTGTTTATGAAAACAAATATCTTATCTGTCAGTAATTGATTTGAAGTGGACAGCTGTACCCAGTAACTGATAAGTAACCTGATATGCCAAATAGGCAGCGGACTGTTAGAATAAAGAGGTATTTCCTTGTGTTTAAGCATCTCTTTTTGCATTTCATCAAATGAAAAGCAGCAAATATTTTGAAATTATTAATCTGTTCTCATGCATGGGATCGTGCTAAAAGCAGTGTACAGTGTTTGCATTCATAGAGTAGTCAATAGTGGCTGGCAGAAATAATATTATGTACACAGAGCTGGTGGAGGTATTTTGTAAACAGAGGTTCAGTCATTGGCTAACATCTGATGGTGGTATTTGTCCAAAATGTTTTGTTTTTACTTGCAATTGTAATGATGATTAATTAATAAGAAGCTTCTTTTAACATCATTATATATATTACATATTTAAATGTTGAAACACTATTGCAGGCTCTGCAGTCACATCTCCAACATGGCAGGGGATCGAGGCTCCTACCAGACATGCTGCCCTCATTGTTGGAGGCTTACGAGTGCAGTAGAAACCCAGAGAGAGAATCCATGAGTCAAACTCAAACCAAATGTTTCTCAGCACAGCCTCTCATTTGCCTGACAAGGTCTCGTGTGTTTATTTTTCAAGCCTCTGTTTTGTCTCAGAACAGAAACGTGTGCATGTTTTGCAGACAAATACACATCCTCATTATAACGTCAGTGTATTTTAAGCATATTTCAAGAAAGCTTATTCCTCCAAAGGTGTAACATCTGTGTGGGATTGACAAGTTCTGCCGATTGGCCTAAATTGTTCTCATGAGGTTGTGCAGGAATTGGCATTGCAGTCAGTTATGTTATTTTGGGCTCCAGAGAAATTCCTGCACAAGAAGGCAACTTTTCTTTTTATGCATGTTGGCACCTTGGATAGTGAAAGTCATTAGGGTTTAATGAGGTGCTTTATTCTTCTTATATTTTCCTACTATATGTCGTGTGTCTTGGTCAGACGTATTTATGGGCTGTGTGTGCTTTCACTGCCAGCAAGTTTCTTTGTTATCACAGCCAAGCCTGAGCCCTTTGTGACTGTAAACTTTGAGCAGTTGTTGTTTTCCGGTTTGTGCACAGTCACACACTAATTTCACACTCACATGTCACACCCACTATATTGTTGCCTTCGCTGTATTAATCTGTATCTGCACTGGGGGAAGAAATACATAGAGGAAACACTGAAAAAGCAGTGGCAAAAAATGTAGGCTTGACGTTTTCGAAAGAACGCATAGCATTGGGTTTCGACTTGTCTTTTTATTTTGGTGGAACTCATGATGAGTCACACATTGAAGCACCAATAACTGGTTTGTTTGACAGCAGTAGAGGGTTAGACAGGAAGAAGATAGATTATATTTGGCCCTGCATGAGGCATTCCTCAGCTCGGTGTTATCACAGCCATCATATCCTGAGGTTCTGATTACTTAAAGTAAGAATAAAGTAAATGTGTTGGTGTAGTAAATTGACAAGGGGTTTGTTTTGCTGCTTACTTGTGCAGTGTATGTGTAAGATTTTCACTTCCTTGTTTGTATTTTACTACATGCAGTGTCCTGTATTTGCATCAACCTGGAAAACCACTCTAGTTAAATGAGGCTAGGTTTATTGTACGCTATCCTTCGAGGGTCCTTTAAGGGTGTTCAGATTAGCTTACTGTTTAAAGAGACTATACTAGACAGATCTTGTTGAAAATGAACTAACTACCTTCTTGCCCTGGAGTTGCACCGGTAACAAATGAAAGCTCCAGCCAAGCAATCACAGATTTGTTTAAAGTTAACTTAATAATCTTGTGTTCATGTAATGTAACATTGTTTTGTAGTGTACGGTGTGCCGACTGTAGCCTTGTGAGTAACTATTTTCAGCTTCTGGAAAAATTGCTGATGGTGTAAACAGTGTGTAAACTGAGTTAGATGGACGTTTTTGTTCAAATGAAAAAAAATACAGGATATATACAAAATAAACAGTAGCTTTCAAGTGGACACAAGTGCATGATAGCTGTACTCCTGATCTTTGAAGCACATTTATTTACATTCCCTACATTATTTAAAATATTAACAGTTTTATTTTTTTAGTGTATAATTATATGCTTTTGTGCTTTTCCAGATGCACAGTGAGATGGTGCATGCTGGGCGTGATGGCCCACACCCTCTTAGACAGCCCACCATGGGCACCCCATCCCACCACCCCATGCAGGGAGCACTTACTCCAAATCCCCACGCCATGCCTCCATCCCCCTCCAGAATCCCATTTGGCCCACGGCAGGGATCTATACCGAGCAACACCACTCTTCCAAGGGACCGGCTGTCTAGCGCCAACCCTCCGGCCCGCTCCATCTCACCTTGTCCCAGTGCCATCCTGGAGAGACGGGATGTCAAGCCAGATGAGGACAGGAGCGGTAAAAGCCACAGTCTATCCAGGGGGAATGAGGGGTTGTACGCAGACCCGTACTTACTCCAAGAGGGAAGAATGACCATGGCTGCTGCTCATGGACCACACCCCAACCCTGGACTTGATGGTCCGGATCATGTTATGGGGGGATTTCACCGTGCCTCCATACGCTCCACAAGCTCTTACAGCGGGCCCAGCCCCACAGACACTATGGATCACCCCTCTCTGTACAGGCAGAAGTCCAGAAACAGCCAGCTGCCTACTCTGGGCTCAAAGACTCCTCCACCATCCCCTCACCGGATGGCTGAGGTGCGAATGATTGACATCCATGGTGGGCCTCCACATGGCGTACCTCCCCATGGTGTGCCACCTCATGGCGTTCCCATGGAGAGAAGCTCACCTGTGCGTCAGTCCTTCAGGAAGGAAGAAGTGACAGGGACCAAGCCTCGGAACAACATGGGATCACCTGTAGTTTCGGACCTCCAGGGTCATCTCCAGGGGCCCATCCCAGTTGCCAGTGAGCATCAGACACGGTAAGCACCAGGGGACCAGACATTTACATCCAGTGGGCTGGTGGGGTAGTTAAAAATAGTTTTAAGACATTGCATGGGAGCATGGACTAACTCTCCATCTCAGTTTCACCCTAACCGTGAGCTGCTAATTTTCAATCCCTGGCTCTGTTTTATCATTCATGACTGAAGGCAAGAATTTAACCCACCCTGTCACTGTCTTGAGCTGCACATAAAGAGCAGCAGACTAATGCACTTGATTATGCATCAGTTTGGTTTGTGTATTTAACCAGTTCTGCTTATCTCACCATTGTTTTCACAGTCTCTTTTCAAACTTTGGAGCTGACAGTGTTGGTTATTACAGAGTGTGTAGACCCCGACAGCGCTACCACCACTGAAACAATATACTACCTGGAGACTGTATATTTTCTGTTACTCTGTGGCTATTGTTCTAACAACAAACCCTCTGCGAGAGTCTATTCACTTTGGATAATCCAGCAGACATTGTGGTACCTGGATTAGATTTATCCACTCTGACTGAAAGCACATAAACACAGAAAGAGGGAAGCTTGCTGTTTAGCCAGACGAACGTGGTTTCACTAAAAGGGAGGTTATAAAGGCAAAGAAAATATTGACCAGGTTGAATAAGTATTAAATGGCCCAATCAATCAAACAGATCAGAGTGGACCACCTGGTCAGACCAACCCCCCCACCAGAAATGCCTTGGGAAAGTGTTGGAATTTGAATGAGAAAGCACTGTACTTAACTTTCAAAATAAACAGAGTCCCACCACACAGTGCTCTCTAGGTGTCAGAGATTTTTTTTCATGTGAAATATGCTGAATTTCACTGAGGTTAGGCATTGTTGTGTTCACATAGACCTTGGGTCTGTCTATTGTCTGTAGCACAATTAAAAGCACCCTGTGTCCTCAGCTGGCCTCATATCCTTCCTCAAGATAAATGACATCTGAAAACAAAAGTTGTTCTCTTTTCCAGCCTCTAGGCTTACCAAGCAATCTCAGTGTAAGGTCAACCCTCTGTTTTTTGCTCTTAAGGCAGTGTGATTTTCAAATTGTCTTTTCATTCTCTTCTGAGGGGCTACCATTGACAAACTCTTGTTTTATGTAAAAAACAATATTGTCCCACCATGGCAACACCTTTGGCCTAGATCTCAGGTTGTTTTCCTGTCTTGAGTCGTCCATCTTGTTTGGACTCAAGCTTTTTCTTTTAGGTGGGAAGAGTCAAGTGCTGTTGCACTGTTGTGATTCAGAAACTATTTATTTGACCAGGACATAATTACAAATCAATTGTGAAACACTCACCACTATGTTATCCCAGGAAATAATTAAACAATGATCAGGTGATTAAAAACATTGGATTATTCTGTTACAGCCCTCCCATTTCATTCTGAATTAATATTTGCTCTAGTGGCAACTGTAATATCCACTAGGTCTCAGTGTTGAAAGTAGCATTTTCTGATGTTTCTGCAGAGTGCGAATGAAGGCTATGGAGCAACAGATTGCCAGCTTGACTGGTCTTGTTCAGCATGCACTTTTAAAGGAGCCAAACACTAGTGGCACCAAGGAGCTACTAAGGTAAGCAATCAGAGTGTAGGAAAAAAGTGAGGCATCAGGGGAAATGGAGTTTCAAATGAAAAGCCTACCTGTCCAGCCAGAGCGGAAAGGATAAAGTATCCCCTCTATGATGGCCATACCAAACACTCAGCTTACATCGCATCTGGTGAAGAAGAAAAAGGTTTGATGGTAAATCTGATATTAGTATAGAATAGAATATAATGGAATAGAATGACTTTATTGATGCCAACCTGGGGAATTACGTTGCAGCAACAGCAAGAAATGGAATCACAATATAAAAAAAAAACAATATCAAAACAGAAAAAGTATTATTATTTTCAGAATATATGAAAGAAGAGCAGTATAAAAAGTATTAGTCATATAGTCACATGTTTTCTAGATAAATGGCCATTATGTTTGCTTTATCTGGCTGCATTACAGCTCTTTGCATTTCTCTGTTGAGACCTTGTGTCAATGTTTGCTCGATAATTAGCCTGAAAGGTGTGAGACTGCAGTGAATGTTGTATGTTTTTATGCAAGAAGCTTGTTAACATCATTAACATCATTTTAACCTCTCTGGTTTGTCAGTCTTTTGCCGTTGACTTCCATGTCTTTTTTTTGTTCCTACTAATACAATCCTATAAATCTAGTTTCCCACATCATTTTTTTAACAACCAAAATCTTCCTCTTATGAATTTTTCTCTGGCTGCAGTGAGAGACCACCGAAGACATCATCTCCAGCCCACAGTGCACATAGCTCAGGTTAGTATCACAGTTATTGTGTTCTATTTCATGACTTAATGCCTTGTAGAGACAAGCCCACACATCGGTGTCAGTCAACAGTGTGCAATGAGGAGCACTGGAGGGAAAACAAAGTCAGGTGTCTTTGCTCCTCACTGGTTCATATTTCCTTAGAATCCTTTACCCTGTACGGTACATCCAGTTTAATAGGAGATAAGAGACGAGCTAGCTAACACAAACTCCTCAAAGCACTACTTAAGACAAGACGCTATTACTTCTAAAGCCTGCCAAGATGAGTCTGCGTTTCAGTCTTGGCTCTGTAGAGATCCATGGCCAGATCTTTGTTTGATAAAATGATCCACAACCTCACCAGTGGTAGCGGCAAAACACAACACTATTCATGTGTCCCGAGAGCTTATCTCATGTCTTGTGACACATTTCATATGTAGCGTTTGGAGGGATTTACTTGTCATGTTGTGCTCGAGCAAATCTCCAGAACATCAGAAAAGTTATAGAGTCGGCTTTGATCTCATCAGACTGCCTCAACATCAAACATGAGAAATAAGTGGCACATTTTTTTTTCTGCAATTCCTCGGTTGCTTCTTCATTGTCACTGCACAGCCTGCACTTCCTTTGATGGACATTTTGTCCCGAAGGCCTAACTAGCCGTGTGCATTGAAACCTGTACTTCAGGTCTAGGCAGCTGTCAGGTAGTAAGTAAGGAATATGTGCGAACAGAGTTTTGGGATTAGAAAGACAAAAGATTGGTTTATTACTGTCCTAACAGAAGGTGAGATTCTGTGTCAAGGCAGCTTAGAGTGCACTCTGAACATTACCTGACCTGTTGTGTAACTCACAGGCAAGGACACCACTTTATTTAATGGACGTCACGTTTCTGAGCTGAAAGGATTGGTTCACCCTAGTGTCCCCTAACTAAGCAGACTTGAGATATATGAACTCAACCTTTGTTTTTAGGTGTAAATGAAAATATGATGTACTGTTTTTTTTTTTGAAAGGATTAAATTCAATTGTTGTTGTCGCTGACCATTTAAGAGCGCTCGCCCAAACCACAAATATTATCTCCCTTGGTTACCATGGTTTCAACCTCCTCTTCATCTCTAGCAGCGAAATGCCAAAGTCAGCTGATAGACATTTGAAAGGTGCAGCCAATATGTGTGCTCATAGTGTAGGGAAAAAAAGCCGCAGAGTTCAGGCAATTATTATTACACATTAGGGACATTAAGTCAGACCAATGCACTGCCAGGGAAATCGTGTTTGTACAATCTAACCAATAATTTGAGTAAAGCCAGGCAGTATGACTGAGTGAAGGTTTGGAAAAGAAGAATTAGGGTCTGCTCAACTACATTAAACCATCCATTCCATACCCGGAGAGAACCCACACGGACACGGGAGAACATGCGAACTCCACACAGAAAGGCCCCAGGCTGGGAATCGAACCCAGTATGTTCTTGCTGTGAGGCAACAGAGCTAACCACTACACCACCGTGCTGCCCACATTAAACTACATTTATAATTTTGTGTGCTTTTTCATTAGTGTTATTTTCGACTGGGTTATTTAATTAATTATTTTTAAATGACAAGCTGTGTTTTTCCAGGTGGTTCCCCAGTCTTGGCTCCAAAGAGCAGTGCAGCCCCATCAGACAAGGGTCCAGTTCCTCTCAAAGTCAACCTGCTGCAGTTCAGGAAGAATGTTTCTGACCTCAGGATGCAGCTCCATCAGATGAGGCAGCAGCAGGCAAGACCTCTTTCTCCTTTTAATTCATTTCAAGTGTGTTAGTATCCACCGTGGCTGAATTTTGAGTCTGCAAGTTCAGGTCCTCTAATATCTCATTCCCACTGCGTTCATCCCCTCAGCTCCAGAATCAAGAGGCATTACGAGTCCAGCTAAAGCGGGCAGAGCAAGAAATCAGTGTAAAACTTGCGGAGGCCATGCGAGGTCTGGAGGATCCTGTGCAGAGGCAGAGAGCTTTGGTAGAAGAGGAACGGCACAAGTACTTGGGTCTAGAGGAACGTGTCCTCATACAACTCAGGTAAGGCTGCTCAAAGTTCACTGATTCACTTTCAGTTTAAAATGGATAGATGCTGTTGTTTGCACTCATTACTGACTCTTTATTGTGTAGAGTATTAGGCATGATTTAGTATACACCCATGTGGCTCCAGTCAAGGTGTTTTCATTCATAGGAAATCCCCAAAAAGCTTAATTTTTTATCAGCTTACCTGGGCTATTCACTCCTAAACTGTTTGACAAGCCAACGCCCTCCAAATTACAGCTCACAGGTTTATACAGGCAAGCAGAGCCCGCCTCTCACAGCAGTCTACTCTAGAACAATGGACCCAACTGCTTGCACTATAATTCACTTGCCTCGTCTTGCCAACAGGGAGCAGTAACAGTGTCTTTTTTTTTTTTATTCAGATGTTTACCGGTAAGGTCAACAATGTTGTCTTGCAAGACGGTGGTGAACACATGCTCCAATAAACACAATGGTAGCAGCTCATGGAGACTGAGAAATGAACAGGCGGAAGCTCTCTGTTAGCCTTGGTATTCAGCCAGTAGTGAGTCAGCAAAACACGTCTGCTGGCACTTTAAATAAAGCTGGGTAATTAGGGTTGCTTGGCTTTAAGACCAGTGGGAGAATGTGGTGTGAAAACCAGGCCAGAACTAAATCTATTGTGACCTATAAGGGCTCCGTGGCCACAAAAAAGCCCCAGTGGTTTAAATAATGAAACCAGTATTAATAGTTTAGCAATAGCAAGGAAACAAACTAGTTTTAAATAGGATGGTTTATCATTGTCAGTAGACAGTATTGATGATGGTGACAGAGCAAAGAGCATTTATCTAAGTAGTAGTTTAGGTCACATCAGTTGACAGTGGTTACGTCTTCAGGGTATCTTACAGAGAGATGTAGAATATGGAGAGATAGTGTATGCGTTTCTGTCCGTGGCATGCTCCATAAAATGTTTCCCTTTGTCCTCAGCTGAAATTTCCCATCATCAATCCCATTACCAACATGCCTTGGCAGAGCCGGGCTTTTAACACACTGTCTCCTTGTTACCTTTCCCACTCCCTTTACGGGACTCCTATAAAAGAGTGTTTCTCAGGGGGGTACCGGGCCACAATGAAACACTCTTTAGTCCCTTTCATGCAATCCAACACTGCACACAATGTTATCATTTGGTGAATTTCCCCGTGGTGTAGCACCAGGATGGCTGTGAAGCCACATGCTGTGTTTCCTATGCAAGGAAGTGGTTCAGTGTGTAAACATTTGTGGTATTGGGATGACATCCAGTCTAGATTAAGCAATCTAATGCAGACAGGAAAGAATGAAAGAAGGAAAAAATGTTAACCAGCGTATTTCTTCTTGTACTTTATGGATGATATCCTAAACTCCACTCTCACCTTTGTCCAATCAGTATCACAGTTTGAACTTTAAGATAAATGATTGTGTCCTGCCCCCTGGTGTTTGTAAAGAGTAAGTTAACTCAATAGAGAAAAGTCTTTCTTTTCATCAAATTGTGCCCAAGTTGATAAATGTCAGCATAACAACAGTGTTTTGTGTACATTATTTGCCTCTGCAGTGAGCTGGAGCAGTATGTCGGCTCTCTGCAGAAAGATTCAGCAGCGACACACAGAGTGGTGACCCTGAAGGACGTGGAGGAGGGAGCGGTGACTCTGAGGAAGGTTGGAGAATCTCTGGCAGGACTCAAAGGTATAACAACTACAAAATAACCTCACTGCTTGGTCTGAAATATTATGTTTAAATATGCAAAGAAGGCATTATCTAAAGCTCAGCGTTGGTAAAATCTTAAGATGCAAATAGACAAACTTTAAAATAGACTTTAAAATAAATTTATAATACGTTAAAATGTATTTTGGATGTTTTTGCGCCACTTCTCTGAAAGAAAACACTGTTTTTGTCTATGGTGTGTCAATCTAAATCCAAAAGGGCTGGGCGACATACATGAAATGTTTTCAAATATCAGTCTATGTCATGAAATAAAGAAACAGTAAAATAGTTAAACCTATGTTCAAGGCAGTAAAGTTTATTCCACTGTTAAGGGACATATGAGACCAAATTCTTGATATGAGGAAGACAGGGAGTGGAGTTATATTTATATTATATTATGTCATAGTTTGTGATTAAGATTAAACTATCAGTTTGGACGTACATTTAGAGAACAGTATCATGGGTAGATCATGTAATTATTTAAGTTTTCAAAACTTTATTCATGAAGCTAATAAAGTAATGTGAAACAACAATAAATAACAATATATGTGTTTCCTCAGGAGAGTTCCCAGCCCTGCAGACCAGGATGCGCTCTGTGCTCAGAGTGGAAGTGGAAGCTGTGAAGTTTCTGAAGGAGGAGCCTCATAAACTGGACAGCATGCTGAAAAGGGTCAAGAGCCTGACTGACACACTCAGCAGTCTGAGAAGGTAGAGGAAAGATGAGAAGAAAAGCGTCAGCAGAGATAAAGTGGGGATCAGGTGAAGAGGTGCTGGAGTATGGGGGCTGAGAGTGAAACAGAGTTGAAGATGAAAACAAAAAGCACTCTACAGAGCTTCTCACAAGGAGTCTGTGATGTGTGAGATTGCACTATTTGATTACACTGGCAGACCTGCCTTCATCCCATCAAAGAGGTCATGACTACAGCGTCCAGCTTGATATGCTTCCATTGCCTTCACTGAGCCGATAAGTGAATTAATTTGGTGGACACTGCAGCGCCTCATTTCCATTTTTATATGTCACTGATACCAAGTTCACGTTCCCTCCATGACTGTCTTGTCTTTTACACAAACCTGTTGCCTAACCACAAGATATTGTAGCTTTTGGTAATATTTTTACCCCTCATGCCAGAAATAATGAAAACAAATATACTTGGTATGTATTTTCAATGTGGATGAGTAATTAAGACTAGAAATATTATTTGTAGTTGTAAATGGATTCTTGTCAATGATAGGTGATGTTTTAAAAATATAGATTTAATAAGTGATTGTTGAAAGTTCATGAGCATGACTTGTATCTCATTCTGTTTCCCTCTTTTGTGCAGATGTGCTTCTGAGGGCCATCAAAAAGGACCTGAACCTGCTGCTAATGTCCCAGCAGAGAACAGCCCTTCAGCAGCAGCAGCAGTCCAGCCTGGCTCTACATCAGCACCGCTGGAGCCCCAGAGCTCCACCATCAAATCAGAGGTGATGCCTTCCTCTCCGGTGGTCATCCATCATGTCCAGAGCGCCCCAGTCCACATACAGCAGTCCCAGCAGTCTGCAGCCTTGACAGCTCAGCCCAGTCCACCGCTCACCCCCAGCCCCTCTCACACCCCCAGTCCCAACCTGAGCAAGAGTCAAGGCCGGGAATCTCCCAAGGGGACAGCCTCGGATCCTCCAAGTCCAGCCCGCCATAAGAAGGCACAAGGGAACCCAGTGAATAATGGCAATGGCACTGCCAGCCAGGGTCTTGTCATAGAGGAGCTCCAGAGCAGCCAAGACAAGAGCAAAAACAGAGCTATGTCCATTGAGGTACATTTAGTCACCTTATACTGTCATTTGGTCTTGTTTTATTTTTCACATTAGAGTCCTGTAAATGTTAACTCTGTTGCTCTGAATGGCATTATTTTGTCCTTTAAGTAGTTAATTCATTTTTTTTGTTTTTGCCTTGGGAATAATTACTCCCTCACACAAGTTTCCTCAAACTCAGAAACTTTCTCTCCCTCTTTTCTTCTTTGCACCCTGTAGGCAGCAGAGAAGGAGTGGGAAGAGAGGAGGCAAAACATGGGTCATTATGATGGAAAAGAGTTTGAGAAGATCCTCCAGGAGGCCCAGGCCAACATGATGAAGGGCATTCCTAGTCTTGAGGTGGAGGAGAACCCAGCACTGCCCCCTGCTGCTACCGCAGAACAAGCAGACAATCACAAACCAGCAGAGTCACCGACAGGTACAAGGCTAACCTGAATGCAACTTTGAGATACAATCATAGCATGCACTTTACATTTTATTGCTCTATGAACACATTTTGTTGTATTTTTTTAAGTATGTCCTCCTATATAATTCCGTCTCCATTGTTTTGTGTGACAGAAGAGCACCAGTCTGATCCCCACTCTGACAAAGCAGGCAAGAAGGGGCCTGAGAAACTCCCAAAGCCTGTGATGGAGAAACCAGCCAAACCTGCACTGGAGAGACCATCCAAGACTGCCACCAAGCCGGCCCCTTCTGACAGCTTTACCAGACAGGGGTCTGAAAAGTCCAACAAGTCCCCACCACCTCCTCCTCCAAGGAAAACCTACTCCAGCTCAAGCTCAGGCATGACGACCACACGCTCTGGCGAAGTGGTCTACACCAGCAGGAAAGAGTCCGTCTCAGCTCAGGTCAGTCTGATAAGGGGTGGTCTTCAATAATTGCAAAACCATATTAATAACAGTGGAGCTTGTTTAGCCATTGTACACACTCAAGAAAAAATAATTAAGAAAAATACATACAAATATTTTCAATCATTTAATTCCAATAATGGATCAACATTTTGGGAAATGTGGTTGTTTTGCTTTCTTGCTGAGAGTTGCACTAAGCATGACGCAAGAGTTGATAAGCTTAGCTTAGCATAAAGAATGGAGAAATGGGGGAAATGGATAGCCTGGCTGCATGGACAAGTAATTATAAAATAATTGCCTTTGTGTAAATTCTAACAGGAGGTTGAAGAGGACACTTCAATACCCAGTTCCCCACTCAAGCCCAACAAGGTTCCACCAGAGACCAAGCCGAAGCCAGCCACTCCTCCTCCCGTCAATGCTACTGTTACCAGAGAAGAGGAGGACGAAGGGGACAAGATCATGGCAGAGCTCCAGGTATGATGCATGTATACTCACACATCCACACACAACCCCTCAAACCTGAACAAAAACAACCAGTAGGTGTATTGCCCTCTGATTTCTGCATTGTGGGAGTGGGTCTGTCATTTCCTCCCATGGTGGTTGTAAAATGGTGGTTCTAACTTTGTCACGCGTCGGGTTCTACAGCTGTGACAAAAGGTGAAGAAATCCTTGTTCCCGTTTCCCCTTCATTTTTCCACCCTTCAGGTTTTCCAGAAGTACACGGTTAAGGATGTAGGGGTGAAAAATGTGGTAGAACCCACCTCTCGAATTGAACCACAAATCAGAGAACTAAGACCAGGGGCTTTATTGCCCCTCAAAGAGAAAAAGGTAAAATACACATCGCCGTGCAGCTACCCACTTAACTGCCTGCCTCTGCCCACTGTCTGATACAACCGATGGCTGTCTTAACCCCTCTACAACTTCTGCACCCTCGCTTTGGCTCGAGAGAAACCTGTAACAGCTGCCTCCCAAAAGCTCCTTCCCTCGCTGCCTCAGTTTCCTTCCCTCTGTTGATTCTCAGCTTGAATATGTTTCAGGATTAAGTCTGCATAAAATGAAGCCTCTGAAAAGATGCTGTGTCTTTTGTGCACCCGGACAAGACAATGATGTGTTTTGCCACTGAGTTAAATATCACTTGTCAATAAAGACCTCAGCACTGTACTCTACAGGCAATTAAATCGTCTTGTGTCTTTCTTTAATTACATTCATACAAAATTTATATAAAAGCAACCAGACAAATGTGTTTTAAATTATTGACAATTTACGAGAAATAAAGTAGTTCAAACTCATTTTACAGACACAACCTGTTTTTGCAGACTTGGTTCACTAGAGGTCAGTCTGGCCACTTTGCATGCCACTCTTCCCCACTTGTACTTTTTCTGCGGGGTCACTTTTCTGTTTCTCTTTGTCTTTACACAACTTGACTTCAATTTGCATTCCCAGCTTTACACCTACATAATCAGCACAATCCTATGTTTTTTTCACATTTTGATTAAACAACACTCACTTTTAACATGTGGTCAGGTAGGTACAAGTGAAACAAATGTGACTAGTTCACAGTAAAGTTAATCCATGATCTAAATATAAGTATCAGATACCCAAATAATAAAAATAAGTTAATGTTATAAGATTATGCCTCAAATTATTTAACCGATGTGAATGTAGCAAATGTATGTATGTATGTATGCATGTATATATATACAGTCATGGAAAAAATTATTAGACCACCCTTGTTTTCTTCAATTTCTTGTTCATTCTAATATCTGGTACCACTAAACGTATAATACAATGAACACAACAAAAAATGCAGCTGGTCACATAATACTTTATGTCCTATTTGACATTCTTAAGCTTAATTGATTCCCAGGGTATATAAGAGGCCATTTCATGTCACAAGCAGCACTGCACATGCAAAGGCCTAGAGTGGTTTCCTGCTTACATTCAAGCCGTAGCACAACTCAGAAGTTGTCAGCTCTCACATAATGCCTAAAACAAAAGAATTATGTGAAGCAACAAAGGCAGCCATCTTGGCACTGCTGGAAATTGGCATGAGTGAGAGACAGGTAGCGAAAAAACTGAAGATCTCCAAGACAGCCGTTCATTACAAAAAAAAACAAGCTGAACATGGCACTACCAAATTGCTACCTGGCCGTGGCAGGAAACGTCTTTCTACCCCACGAGATGACCGTGCACTCATCCGTTCCTGTGTCAGGAATCGTCGTCAGACCTCCAGGGACCTTAAAAATGAGTGGGCACTGTCGAGAAATGTGACTTGCTCGGCAAGGACAGTTCGAAACCGACTTGTTGAAGCTGGTTTGAAGTCACACAGAGCACGCAAGAAGCCCTTCATCAATGAAAGGCAGAGGAAGGCCCGGTTACTCTTTGCTCGAGACCACAAGGATTGGACTGTTGATGATTGGGCTAAGGTTCTCTTCAGTGATGAATCCAATTTTGAATTGATGCCCACTCCAGCCAACTTACTGGTTAGGAGGAAGCCTGGAAAAGCTTACAACCCAGACTGTCTTGCCCCTACAGTAAAACATGGGGGTGGATCAGTCATGATCTGGGGTTGTTTCAGTCTGAGTGGAACAGGGCAAATGCAATTGTGTGAAGGCCGAATGAACCAGGTCAAGAACAGGACTACCCTTGAAAACAGTCTTCTTCCATCAGCTGGAAAACTCTTTCCTGCCTCGAATGACTGGATTTTCCAACAAGACAATGCCCCTTGCCACACGGCAAGGTCAGTTAAAGCCTGGATGGAGAACCACAACATTCGCACCATGCCTTGGCCTGCTCAATCACCAGATCTTAATCCAATTGAAAACCTGTGGAAAATCATCAAACTCAAAATGGAGAACCACAAGCCCAAAAACAAAGAAAATTTGTTTGAATTTGTCCAACAGGAATGGGCTGCTGTGACAGCAGAACAATGTCAGAAGCTGGTGGAGAGCATGCCAAGACGCATGGCTGCAGTCATCAAAAACAATGGTAATGCAATCAAGTATTAACTCTTGTGTGTATCATGTGTTTAAAGCAAACAGAAAAGAAAACATGGAATGCTTAAAAGTAGTGTTTTTGGCGGTACAATGCCATAGCTATTGATGTAAGAATTTAAGTAATTTTGGTTATTATCAAGAAAACCATGGCAAATGAATACTCCTTAGTTCTTAAATTAAACTCTCATGAGCTATTTTTGTTGTTATCATTATAATTGCCCAAACAAATGTACCTTTAGTTGAGCCAGGCATTAAAATGAACAAGAAATTGAAGAAAACAAGGGTGGTCTAATAATTTTTTCCATGACTGTATATATATATATATATATATATATATATATATATATAAAGACAGGAAACTAAAAATATTAAGATTAATAAGAAAAATCACTAGAAACCAGAACAAGTGTTTCTTGAAACATAAAAATGAAAGTTTAATTGCTTTATTATCCACAGCGGTGCAAAAAAGACAGGATTAAAACATAAAGAAGCTGATATGGCAAAATTAAAGCAGCTTGTAGTCTGAGCATTTGAACAGTAATAGTTTTTCATTTCCCTGCATGCATTTTGATAAACAGCATTTAATATCAGAACAGCAGAGAAAAGTGATGGCGGTATGGAGAGTCAGTCTACATACCGGAAAGATTGTTGCTGTTGCCTGATAGAAAGCAATTGGTCAATGCAATAATGTGTGAATTCACACTTAACCCACAGCAAACCTGACACAGCAGTTGCACATTAATATTGTTCCCTCACACACTGTCCTAGCAGAGCTCAGAGCCCACTCGAGAGGATAAAGATCCAGAAACAGATGAAAATGGGAATACTACTGTCCGACAGAGCAAAGGGGTATGTACGATCTTCTATTATTAACATTATATAAATACAGTGTCAATGTGTGTTATAAACTTTGAGAGGTTTTATACAGCTACCTCTTCATTTTCAGGTCATATACTATGTGACTGGCCAGATTCCCAAAGAACATCCACCCCCGTCAGGAACGGAGGAAACCCCGGAACACAGAGAGCCCACACAGACTCCATCACAGGTGTCAAATGTCAATGTTAATGACAATTCTCCAAGCCAGCAGCAACAGCCGCCACTGTCTCCACCACCTAAATCACCCCCACCTGTAACACCTCCACCCATATCACCTAAACCAGTGGGACTGAAAGGATTCAAACTTCCAAAGGCACAAGTTAAACGCTCCGAATCCTTGAAGACCAGTGCAGAAATCCTCAACAAAATAAACACTGAAAAGAAAAGTAAAGTCATTCAGAAACTTTCTTCTATTAAGAATATAACACCTGAGCCTGCAGCGACCACGACAACTAGTACCATAAGAGAGGCGCCTGAAAAGACTCCTAGTGAGGACAGTGATCCACCTAAAGCAATCTGTGATGAGGCTAATGAGGAGGCTAGTCTCAGTCCTGATTTACCTGGAGAAGAGGCACCTCCACCCCCTGACAACATTGCATTTATGATCACGAACACCAAAGTCCAGGCCTTGTCCTGTGGTGAGTACCAGGAACTGGTCAATGCCAAGAAAGGAAGCGTTCAGACTGTTACTGTAGGTAGCACCACTAACCAAGGGAACGACACGGCAGAGCCCACCGTGCCACAGGATAATGGCTTCAACAAGAAGCCTGTCATTATTATTTTTGATGAGCCCATGGACATCCGTTCAGCGTACAAACGTCTGTCCACCATCTTTGAATGTGAGGAGGAGCTGGACAGAATGCTAGCAGCAGAGTGCATCGAGGAGGAGAGTGAGGAGTCGGACACGGAGAGGAGCGGAGGGCTGCAGGTTAAAGTGGGAGGAACCGAGGTGGTTGATGGGAAAAACATCACTTCAAAGGTCCCTGCAGACCATGTCAGCTTGTCATCTTCATCTTCCATACCTGAGCTGACGGACAGTGGCGTGAACTCCGAGTCAAATGGTGACGCTAAGCAGGATGGTAAAAAGAAGTTCAAGTTTAAGTTCCCAAAGAAACAGCTGGCGGCGCTGACCCAGGCAATTCGCACGGGCACCAAATCAGGAAAGAAGACTTTACAGGTGGTTGTGTATGAAGATGAGGAGGAATCTGACGGTACTATCAGGCAGCACAAAGAGGCAAAGAGATTTGAGATTGTTCGCTCAAAATCCTTAGCGGACGCCCCCAAGGCGACAAGCTCAGTCGTGCCTAAGAGACAGAACTCTGATGGCCTCTACAGGACGGATGAGATCAGGAAGAACACCTACAAGACACTGGATAGCCTGGAGCAGACCATCAAGCAGCTGGAGACCACCATCACTGAGATGGGACCTCTCTCCCCTGAGGAGCCAGTCTGCATGGAGGAAGCTAAAACAGGAAATGGAAAAAGCTCAGATGGAGTGGGGCTGAAGAGGTCATCCTCTCTCCCTACCTCCAGAGGGTCAGGCCCTAAGGTACCCAGCAAAATGTCACTGCAGAAGAAGACTAAACCTCAGCTCCTTCCTCGCCCTGTAGTCATCCCTACTACCAGCACCACCACCACTGTCCCCAGTGCCCCCAGCACCGTACAACAGGTCTCTCTTTAGCTCTCATTGCTCCGGGAGGCTTTGGGTTCTATTTTTTTCAGTTTACAACCTACCTTCACTCCAACCCTAACCACTGAAATTACAAAATCATTAATCCACTCCACAGGTGCTTGGGAATTTTGGAAATGTCCCCTGTAGCTTTCTCCCTCTGAAATCATGGTGATTGGGGTGGCATTTTGTTGGGTTCCTGACTACCATGATTCCCCTTCAGTTCATTGCTAGACCTCTGAGGGTTTCAGCAAGTGACAAACTCATCATCCAACCACTTCCCTGATGATTCAGCTCTGATGTCTTTCTTATTTTTTACTGCATGTTCTGTACTACTGTGTATTGACTTAAAGGTTTATGGTCCCACTGGGTGCATGATCTTTCATTGGTGTTGATTGTTGAGGTGTTACCTGTCAGTGCCTTGATTTTTCATACTTCCTATGTGGTGTGTGTTTTTCTTTCTTTTGTTTTATTTCTTGTTTTGTTTTTCGTTTGGATCCCCTTGCAGAACACCAGTGTCGCTTCCCCAACTAGTCGGATGCCCGTCCCTTTGTCTGCGAAGTCCAGGCAGTCGCCGGGTACTACTGACAAAGCAGGAAAACAGCAAAAACTGCAGGACGCTCAGAGGCAGTTCCGACAGGTAGTTTTATTGTAGGGCCTTACCAGAGACCAGAGGAGTCAAACATATAGGGATCAAAAACATGAGGCATGTATTATTAGAGGAAAAAAGACTACCAAAGCTGTGAGATTTCAAGTGTTTTAAGAAAGAAAAAAAATTATAAAGTCACTATAGTGATGACTGTGGATCTGTTAATGTTTCTCTCAAGTCTGCTCTGACTGGAAGGCATGTTTGACTTTTGACTGTTACCCCATAACATCACTGTACTGTATGCTTTTGCATGTCCACACTGCTCATGGTTTTCACTGTGTTGGTGACTAAACAAAAAAAAGGAAAAATGGCAAAGAAAAGTGGAATCCTACCCTGTCATCATCTAAGTTGTCATCACATCTCCAGTTCCCATCACAGCTGAGTTCCTAAACAGTGTTGCCAGATGCCCGGATGCTTATGGCTATGTTAAAAACACAAACCTAACTGACTCTTCGGCTATATGCTGTCCCCTTCTCACAATGCACCTCTGCTCGACCCCAGCATCACTGCACAGCTTCTTAACCTCACGGTGATATATTTCCTTACCCTCAAGACCACGCCACAACTCACCATCTTGCACCAGTGAAGTTTCAGTGGACACCAGCCCACATCTCCCCTATCTGCTCCCACTCTTCCAACTCCTATCCCTGTTATCTAATTCTCTCTAGCCTTTCTATTGTATGCATCTTTACCCCACAGCCCCTTTACGAGGCCTGACTCTTAACACAGGCCATCTGATGCCCCTCCTGTCTGCCGTCGCACGGTCTAACCTTTGCAGTGTTCTTCTTGGTAACCTGTCTCACAGTTCAATGTGTCTCTTCAGATAACCTAAGAACAGACCTGTATATGTTTTGATGTCTCTTAGTTGTGTCTCATACAAATTAATCTTTGTGTAGTCTTAGTGTGTGAATAACTTGTAGTTTTTTTTAACATCGTCTTGCCTTTTTAAATGTATTATTTGACCAGATTTCTTTTTTTTTTGACAACCAGTATCTGTTTTGGCATCTCTGTTTGCAGGCTAACGGAAGTGCTAAAAGAGTGGGAGGGGATCATAAAACTACTTCCCCTGCTATACCCACCTCTAAAATCCCTGCTTTTTATCCTAGCTCTACTAAAATCAGCTCCCAGTCTGCACAAAACTCAGATGCTACTAATCCCATTAACCCTTCCTCCTCCTCCTCCTCTGTGACAAAGTCCTCCATCCTGTCCTCTCACACTTCTCGTTCCGGTTCCCAAACCTCTTCCCACATCCCCTCCCTGTCTAACGGATCCCTCAAAGCCCCCACACCCTCCTCACAGCACACAGGTAAAGCTCTCTCGTTCTCCTCGCAGAATGGTCGAGTGCACTCCTCCTCCTCTTCATTCTCCTCCTCCTCCTCCTCATCCTCCTCCTCCTCCTCCCCCTCCCCTCTGTCGCCCACACCTTTGGGCCCAGGTGGAAAGAGCATCCGCACCATACACACCCCCAGCTTCACCAGCTACAGGTCCCACAACGGCAGCAGCGGCAAATCCTGCATCCCAACAGCTACAGCAGCTAAGGACACTACCTAGTTTACCGCATAGCAGGTTGAGCTGGGTTCATTTGATACAGTTTTAGTTTGATATTTTGTTTTCTGTTTTTGAATGTTTTGGTTTTTTTTGTAAAAGTATTAAGTGATGCACTCCTCCACTTCCTGTTTTATTTGATGCTAGCATTCTTGCACCAATGCTTCTTTCTCCTTTAAGTTGCAATTTCCAGTTTTGAAATATACTTACTTAGATTCTGTCTTGGAGGGTAGCAGTTGCTCTGATAAAATATTTTATAATGGAACTAAAATATATTCAGTTTGACCACTTTGTAGTTAAAGTGGAAGGCTCTTGTGGTGTGGAAAATCTATTTTTCTTGCTGTAGCTATGAATAGGGAATATAGAGTTGATGTACAATCACAGAGTACCATGTAAAAAATTGTTTTATTTTTCAAACCAGAGATTGAATAATCATAGTATATTTAATCTTCTATATTTCTTATGTTGCCAGACATTCAACACAGCCCTTGTAAATGCCTTGTTTGAGTGTATACCCAATGTATACAGACATTCTTCTGTTTTCTAAGAGTATTGTCTCATTTTTCACCCATATGTACTGCCAATTTCTTTTACAGATATGTAAAACTGGTATCATCAGTAATACAAGTTTTCAGTTTAGTGTGCCTATTTGCCAAAGTTGTTGTACAATGACTCACTTCAGGCCTAACCAGTCACAAGATTTAGGGGAATTTACAAGCACCCTCTTGGTGTGATGGCTGAAGTGTTGACCTCAGTGTTTGTGCTGCTGGTCATGGTTTGTTAAGTTAACATGTAATGTTGTCTAAATGTAAACTGTACTAAAAACAAAGTGAATCAGTTCCCCATGTGTACATAGATGCCTCTACTAAGAAATTAAGTAGTTTTGTTAACATACCAAAGTTTATTTGTATGCATGCCTTTCAAATACTTTAGGAGAGTGGTGTAAAAAAAAAAAGAATTATGTTTGCACAGATAGATTTTGTAAATATCTGGTTTTCTCTCATTTTTTTGTAAAGCTTTAAATCATACTATAAAGGAGCAATGTGGTAAAGATAAAAACTGTGTTGGAGTAGCAAAAATAAAGATGTGCATGCTTGTAATGCATTGAGCTTCACTGTTTTTATTTTTGTCTCTGGCTTCTTGTTCAATTCCTGTTCAAATGAGTCGTGTGTGTGTGTGTGTGTGTGTGTGTGTGTGTGTTATTTATGTTGTTGTGGAGACATAAATCTGTTTACTCAGTAACATTATGGGAACTCATTTTTGGGATGAAGACTTTAGGTTTAGGTTAGGGTAAGGGTCAGGATTAGGCCAGTAGTGGTACAGTTAGGGTTAGTCTCCAGGAAATGAATATAATGCAATGTCCTCTAATAAATGTGGTTGTGTGTGTGTGTGTGCATGTGTGTATATAAATATGAAAGTAGAGACAGACCACAGAGCAGTTTAGTTCTCACTTCCAGTTAACCTGGCTCCTCCTTTGACACTGTGTCTCTCTGATGATAGGCAATATATAGCAGGAGTCTGCATCCTGCATCTCTGTGATTAAAGGTAAGGATATCAATATCAATAGTATTAACAAATAAATCATGAGTGCTAAATGTCCTAAATCTACTGCTACAATCTTGCACTAGATTACATGGTTTTACGGTAAAGTGGTGCTTTAACTACAAATCATGCTTAAGTGTGAACTTTCTAAGTTGTTTAAAGTTCACTTTGTTGCTTCTTCTTGTTCAAATTTCAATTTCTTGAAATCAAATTTATAAGCCATTTGTCAATATTACACTAATATAGTTGTTCATGTCTTGCAATTAAGAGAGAATTTCACGGTTCATCACATCAGTTACGGTGAAATACAACTATCAAGTATTGGTTGCCATAAAAGAAAATTATTTTTTTTTCTTATTTCATGTATACGAATGCATCACACTTGATAGCTTGTTTGCACCCTGGATGTAATTTGTAGGCATGTGATTTGTTTTGAGTGACTGAAAATGTTTTCTACTTTATATAAATACTTTTTTCATCTCTTGAAAGCAGTTTAACTGTCACTGGTGTTGGCTGCTAAACTGTTCAGTGTGTTACCTGCATCACTGGCTACACTGAAGCCTTGTATGGACAGTTCCTGTTTCTCATAGCCGCAATCATCTTTTTGTCACACACAGCTTGACATTCTTAGTTTTGTTATCATCTTAATCATTCGCATCATCTGACGAGGATGTCATCATAACAGGTTATTTGTGTCTGTGCTGAAACAGGCTGATTCTCTCCACAACAACAATGAACATCTCTGAGGAAGAGACACCAGGCTTCTATGGCAGTGACTCCCACCAAGAGAACATAGTATTTTCTATGTTCTACATCCTGATTTTCATCGTGGCGGTGCCTGGGAATGCCTTGGCACTGTGGGCCTTCTTTAGCCAGGACAGCACATCTCCCTCTAAAGTCTTCCTGAGGCACCTCTCTGTGGCAGACATCTCTTATGTCCTCATTTTACCCATGCGTATAGTTTACCATCTGTCCAGCAGCCACTGGCCTTTTGGACATGTCATCTGTCAACTTGCTGGCTTCCTCTTTTACCTTAACATGTACTGCAGTTTATACTTAATGAGTTTCATTAGTCTGGATAGATTTCTGGCTGTGGTTCTACCAATAAAATCTCATTCAGTTAGGAAGGCTATGTATGCAAAGGTAGTTGCTGGCATACTTTGGGTAACAGTTATTGTGTCTATGACTCCTATACTTTTCTACCAAAAGAATGTGACCAATAACTCAACTGGCATCTGCAACAACCTGTACTTAGAAAAGACATCTTCCACAGCTTTAGTTTCCACTATTGTTGCATTTGCCATTCCCCTCACCACCATAGTGGTTTGCTACATAGTGATTCTGCTGAAACTGAGGATGATCAAGCAACAGGAAGAACGGCCAGTGAAGGACAAGGCTATAAGAATGATCATACTCATTGTGATGAACTTCCTCTTTGCGTTTGTGCCCTACCATGTGAGCAGGGTAATCTACATTGTAAACCACAGTCATGACCATATGACTGCAGCAAGCCATGAGTCTCTGTGGAGAGCCAATCGGATCACATCTGCACTCACCTGTGTTAGTGGTGTGCTGGATCCTGTGATGTATTTTTTCCTGAACCGAGCTTACAGGGACAAATTGTTACAGCTTTTCTGTAAAAGATGAAGATGATCAGATCAATAAGCAACAGACATTATGTAGACAATTTCTATTTTATGAATCATTTTTGAATGCATTTGAAATGTATGGTTAGGTAGGAGAGTCTTAGGTCAAAGATAACCTTTTGGTCTCTTTGGTGTGAGTGACACAGCATATTTACCAGCAACATTTTTCAGTCAGATCTTGATAATAATTTGTCAAACTAATAGCCTATTTAATAAACTGAATTTTCACTCAAAGACCTGTGGAACACTGACTTCATTTTATTTTCTACTTTTTGTCAGCAAACTAGTAGAGACATATAATGGCACAAATTAAAGTTCACTAGGTCATCGTTTTAATCGGAGCAAGTAATACGCACTATTTTGTATCTACTACAACACAGTGGGATTTTATAGTTGCATACTATACAAGTTGGACATTTAGCGAACTTTTACCCAGTTTGACTTGTGCGGGCCTCCGTATTCTGACTTGTTACCAAGGCAGCCAGGAAGAAGCAGTGAAGGGAGCGGACCGTGAGTGAAGTCCTGTTTACTTTATGTAGCTTCTGTTTTCAGACACACTCGAGAGGTTTTAGTCAATAATCTGTCGAAACCAAAATATACAGAGACGTTATTGTGTCTTTTATTTTGTCTTTACTCCAATACATTTTGCCATGGGCGTGTTGAATAGCTATTTCGTTAGCAACTGTTTTTGCTGTTATTGGCAAATAGCTAACGTCAATCTGCTAAGCTAGTAACCTTAACTGTCAACAATTTTGGGGTTAACGCACATTTTACCTGGGGAATGCGCTTCTCTGATGATAACGGTCGTACATGAGTTGTTGTTTTTGTCGAAAGCATATTAGCTTTGTGGTTGTAGCTATAACGTCCCACTGATTAGCTGTTCTGTGAGTGTGCTACAGCATCACATTAGGACACAGAGCTCATTCAACTCTAGATCAGAACTTTACTTAAGTTATCACTATTCACCCCTGTCCTGTCTGTCATCGTCCAGGAACAGCTATGGGTGACCGAAAAGGCTGAGTACGTTTCTACAGGCTGCCACCATGGGCACCGCATCCTCTTTGGTCAGCCCAGGAGAGGTGATTGAGGACGGATATGGAGGTGAAGGAGGGGAAGCCTGTGAGATCCCAGTGGAGGTCAAGCCCAAAGCTCGACTCCTGCGCAGTTCCTTTCGCAGAGGACCTCGGGTGATTGGGGCCAGTTTCAAATCCACAGGTTCTGTGGATCTGGAGTACGCTGCTGAATATGATAGACTCCGTAAGGAATATGAAATCTTCCGAGTCAGCAAGAACAACGAAATCTCATCTATGCAAAAGAAGGAGGCCAAACTGGATGAGGAGAACAAGAGGCTGAGAGCTGAGCTGCAGGTGAAATGAATTAAATAGCTAGCTCCAGGGACGAAGGGTTTATAAAAGCACAAGCTCAAAGTTTCATGGATGTTTCAGTAGTCTTTATAATGTTGTTCATTCTCAATGTGTCAACAGGCTCTGCAGAAGACCTACCAGAAGATCCTCAGAGAAAAAGAGAGTGCTCTAGAGGCAAAATATCAAGCAATGGAGAGGGCTGCCACCTTCGAACATGACAGGGACAAAGTAAAACGGCAGTTTAAGGTAAACCAAATCACAGATGTTGATGTGATGATTGATTGATTGATTAGTAATGATTGCAGCAGTAACCAGTTGGCTTAATTTTAACCAGATTTTCAGAGAGACAAAAGAAAAGGAGATTCAGGATCTCCTGCGGGCCAAGAGGGACTTGGAAGCCAAACTGCAACAGTTGCAGGCTCAGGGCATCCAGGTCTATGACCCAAATGATTCTGATTCAGATGACAACCAAACCACGGTAACTGGTAAGACCCAGAAATCCACAATGTTGGGATCTTTTCTTCATTTTATTCATTCCAGTATTGATTTGCCACTAGAATACACCACGCTAGGTCTTGTTTTATGTGATAAAATCTTCAAATACTTTGTATTATTTGTTCACTGTGTGACTTAAGCTGCAGGGACTCAGTGTGAGTACTGGTCTGGTGGTGTGCTGGGAAGTGAGCCCTCTATGGGTAGTATGATGCAGTTGCAACAGACCTTCAGAGGACCGGAATTTGCCCACAGTTTGATAGATGTGGAAGGACCCTTTGCAAACGTGAGCAGAGGTGGGTTTACTGTATATTTATGTTTGTAGTATATTTATGTTCGTACACAGATTGTTTTTGAAGTATCCATTTACTCATATCTTTTCTCATGTGGGTTTTTCTCTCAGATGACTGGGATGCTGCAGTGGCCAGTCTCCTTCAGGTCTCCCCTCATGTACCCCAGGCCTTATGGAGCAACACAGTGCGCTGCTACCTAATCTTTACCCAGGAGACCAAAGCTGAACTTGATGTCTTTATTAAGGTTGGTTATGGGCTCTGTTGACAAACTGTAAATCTTCTGTTTTCATGGGATGTTTATCATCTTAATGGGACTGTTTCCTGGACATGACCTAAAATAATACAGGAACAGGCTTCAGTCAACCTGGTAGAGAAGTGTTATTAATCCTTGTCTGGTAAATATTTGCTTTGTGTTTTCATTATAGAAGCACTCACCTGTGTTACGGAGAATGTGTGAGGGTCTTGGTCATTTCTACCTGAATGTCTGCTTCCCAGAGGACAATGCTGTGTCATATGCTGTGGAGCGCAAGCAGGAGATCGAAAGGAGCTCTGTGTGTGTGCTGCTTGTTAAGTCTGCTGTCACTAGGTACAGTAAATTTCATATCTGTCCTTCCTTGGATATCCCCATATAGTTAATACTGTCCATGTATTATAGTTTATTTATTAATTAGAAGATCATGCTTGTTTAGCTCTGTGGTTGAGGATTGTGAGGAGGCTTTTGTGAAGAATCCAGATGGCCATCCACTGGTGCTCTACCTCAGGACTGAAGAAGATCGCAATTTGACTGGCCCCACCACGCAACTGCTAGAAAGGGTCAATGCTGCAGACAAGGCTGGTAAAGTCAAGGTTCGTGTGTGCTATATATTTAATGAACAAGGCATATTTCACAAAGTATCCAACGTTCTATAAAATGATATGAGTTTTTTAGTCACGGAAAGCAGAAGTTGTGTATTTATTGCCTTTTGAGTGGTTCATTCTGTATTTCTGGTGCTTGTGCTCACATGGTTTGAACATTAACCCAGGTGGTGGATAATAGTGGTTCTGCAGAGGAGGGGGCTGACCTCATTTATTCTCAACTAGAGAAAGTCATCAAACAGGTACTAGAATGTCAGCAATGTCAGTCTTTTTATTAATTCAGTTGCAAGTATTATGTACCAAGTGATTTATATTCATTCCTCCTGTCCGTGACAGCTTTTTAACATCCGCTTCTACCCTCACCACGTAGGAGCTGTTGGGTCTTGAAGGAGCAGATGTTGACTCTAAGGACTCTGGGATAGATGAGGGACGTGAAGAAGACTCAGGAGATGTGCTGTGGGACCTGCATGATGAGCAGGAACAGATTGAGTCCTACCAGCAGGCCTGTAGCAACACCACCTCCCAGTTAGGCTTCCAGAAGGTTGGGCAGATGTTATCCCCTTTTTAGCTTTTTTAATCTTGTCTTGCGAACTAAAACTTTATTTAATCTCTGTAAGTCTGTGTTGTATCTGATGTCCTCAGTATATAGATCGTTTGAATGACATGATAGCTGCTCCCCCTCCCACTCCTCCTCTGCTGGTTTCTGGTGGTCCAGGTTCAGGAAAGTCTCTCCTGCTCTCAAAATGGTGAGAGCTTATTCATTCAAGTGTCCGTGTGTACTTTTCTTAACTCATACTAGTGAGTGATCATTGGAATGTAGAGTGTTTTGTATGCCTTTGAGGGATGTTGAGTAATCCTAACTGAACACTTCTGTGTCTGTTTTGATCATTTTCACTTTTTTCTTTTCTTTTTTTCAACTTACTAACTCCATTGAAAAAGAACGAAAGGACATGACAACTATAACATCATGTTTATCTTTCAGCGTCTCCCTAAGAACTTCCTTACACCCACTGCTTCAAAGATCCAAAAAAATACATCTCTTTTTTATATTGTACTGTCAATCATACTCGAAGAGGGCATGCCAGTTCTTTTCAGTCTGACTCATTCTCTTATCATTTTCAGGATCGAGCAGCAGCAGAAGCAGTCCCCCAACACCTTGTTCCTTTATCATTTTGTTGGTCGCCCACTTTCCACAAGCTCAGAGCCGGTACTCATTATCAAACGCCTCACTGTCAAAGTAAGGGCTCTCTCGCTCAGTGGCTCCTCCAAAGGCTTTCTTCCAATAAAGACAGCCTTACTGAATAACTGTGGGGATGTGTCTTCTGTCTGTTATCACACAGCTATTGCAACACTTCTGGTCCATATCTGGCTTGTCAATGGAGCCCAGTAAAATCTTGGAGGAGTTTCCCCGCTGGCTTGAAAGACTCTCGGCACGGCATCAAGGAAACATCATCATCATCATTGACTCCATCGACCAAATACAGGTACACTGCAAGTTAGATGTATACTGTACACGATCAGTGACCTTCAGAATAATTATATTAAGAAGAATAGCTCTTATAACACTAGACTTTTTGTATTTCTTACAGCAAGCAGAAAGACACATGAAGTGGCTCATTGATCCTCTTCCTGTCAATGTCAGAGTGGTGGTGTCTGTCAATGTAGAGACATGTCCTCAAGCTTGGAGGTAAGACACAACACTTAAATTCCAAAATAGCCCTGTCAGTTTACTGTATGGGTTGTATTGCTATGTAATTTCCATGCAGTGGTTTGTGTTTTGAAATATGCTTCTGCCCGCCTCAGCACACTTCGAAAAGGAAATATGGGTCTCCCCTCGCATGGGCTCACCACCTGTGAGAGGGGCCAAGGGGTTCGGGTGCACTGTGAGTTGGGTGGCGGCTGAAGGTGGGGACCTTGGCAGTCCAATCCCCGACTACAGAAGCTAGCTCTAGGGATTTGGAATGTTACCTCTCTGGCAGGGAAAGAGACTGAACTGGTATGCAAGGTTGAGAAGTTCCGTTGATTAGATATAGATGGACTCACCTCAACACAGTTTGGGCTCCGTTACCAGACCTCTCGAGAGGGGTTGGACTCTATTCCATTCTGGAGTTGCCCGCAGCGAGAGGCTTAGAGCAGGTGTGGGCATACTTATTGCCCCACGGCTCGGTGCCTGATCATTGGGTTTCACCTCGGTAGACAAGGGGGTAGCCTCCCTCTGCCTTTGGGTGGGGGGACGGGTCCACCCTTTTTGGAGTCCTTGGAGGGGGTGCTAGAAAGCACTCCCACTCCTTCGTTCTGCTGGGGGACTTTAATACAGTGAGATCTGGAGAGGTGTGATTGCGAGGAACGGCTCCTCTGACTAGAACCTGAGTGGTGTTCTGTTATTGGAATTCGTCTCACTGGCAGGAGACCTCAGGGACGAACCAGGACATGCTGGAGAGACTATGTCTCCCGGCTGGCCTGGGAATACCTCGAATTCCCTCCAAAAGAGCTGGATGAAGTGGCTGGGGAGAGGGGCATCTGGGCTTCCCTGCTCGAGCTGCTGCCCCCGCGACCTGATAAGCGGAAGATGATGGATGGATGAATGGAAATATGCTTCTGTAATATTGCCATTTGTAATTTGTGTCTTTGTAGGTTATGGCCAACACTCCACTTAGACCCACTGAGTCCCAGAGAGGTCAGGAGTGTTGTTAATGCAGAGTGCCAGAGCATGGATCTCAAACTGACCAAGGACCAGGTCAGTTATCATTTCTGAAGAGATTTGAAAAAAAAAAAACATTTAGAATCATTAGTAGAAGTAAATCTTTTGGGAAAATGACACACTTAAATGTTGTGTCTCTGTTTCAGGAGAAGAAGTTAGAAAGGCACTGTCGTTCTGCATCAACCTGTAATGCACTGTATGTCACAATGCTGGCAAGAATGATCATCAGGTAAGCCACTGTTTCACTATTCTAAATGTATTGACCATCACAGAAGAATCATCCTTTCTTCAGACTCAGATGCAAAATGCATTGGTTGTTTGACCCTTTGATTTGACGAATTTGGTTATAGATCTATCAGCTTTTTGTTGTTCTTTTAAAACAACAGCTGTGCTCTTGTCACTCAGTTTGTTGTGTATGTAATTAAATTTTAAAGTAATGTTTTCTGTGACTGGCTTCAGAGAACTGTGGTAGGATAAATTCATTCCATAAAGGGCCTTAAACATGCTATTATCTGGGACTGAAGTCTGACATAAATGCCTCTGAATATGTGGCTTTGTTCATTTTACATTCTGTTATTGATTTATATGTCGAGTTTTGTCACTGCCCAGCAGTATATCAGGTTGGTCTCTGGAGAAGAGCCTGGAGCAGTGTCTGCAGTGTCAGGACACCATGTCTCTCTACCGCCTGGCACTCAAGATGACACTTAACTCCCTCAACACAGATCGGGAGCGACATATTATGAGAGAGGTGACCTATGTCCAGACAAAATAACATAATAATAACTTCTCTCCGTTTAAACAGAGTTATGTCATCATGACTGGTTTTAAAGAGCAAGGTGTGCTTTTAATTTATTTATTTTCTTTATCAAAGGAATACTATTTGCTATAGAAATGCTATTTTTTGTTTCTCCTTAGGTTCTGTGTCTTGTGTGTGCCAGCCACAATGGAGTGAGTGAATCAGAGGTACTAGATCTTTTCCCAGAACTGGAGATGCCTGTCCTGTCCTCGCTGCTCTACCGGCTGAACAGACACTGCATTGTAACCCTCCGTTGTGGGCTCATCAGGTTTCAACACCTGCAGGTAACTGGGCTCTAGCCAGTAGAATATTATAATAAAAAAAGCACTATGGTGTTGTTTGTGAAACTTTTGCCGGTAAACGTGTTTGTCTTTCAGGCTTGGGAAGCTGTGAGGTTGGAGTTCGTGGGTGGAGGAATTAGCTTGGCTGCTTACAGGGAGAAACTCATACGGTACTTCAGTCAGCAACTCAGGTACATATTAAAGAGTAATCATCTGCTCCTCACACAACTCAACTCACATTCTTCTGTCAGTACATCTCATGTCATTGTGTGTGCAGCCAGGACCGTGTGACGTGGCGTGTTGCAGATGAGCTGCCCTGGCTGCTCCAACAGCAGGAGGATAGGACTAAACTACAGTTTAGCCTGCTGAACCTCTTTGTCTCCCAAAACCTTTATAAGAGGTACAAAGCATGCATAAACACAAGCTAACATAGAAAAGCCAACCACCTTTATTTAGATATAGTCTCACAGTTATCTTTTTCTAGGGGTCATTTTTCTGAGCTGCTGGCTTATTGGCAGTATGTGGGCAAAGACAAAAGCTCCATGGCCACTGAGTACTTTGACTCCCTGAAACACTACGAGAAGAGCTGTGAGAGCGAAGACAGCATGACCAAGCTGGCAAACCTGTATGAGACCTTGGGACGTTTCCTCAAAGACCTGGGCCTCCCTAGTCAGGTAGTATACATCCATGCATTATTTTAAATGAGCTTTGAAATGACTTACTTTTTCTTTACTTTTACAACTTTACTTATTTTGTTCACTTCTCATTTTTATTCTGCCTCACCTTGCATAGCACTTCTTGTTAGGGAAGGGCATGGACTGACAATTGCATATGTATTTGATACTGTGTTTTTCAAGGCTGTAGCACCTTTACAAAGGTCCCTCGAGATTAGGGAGACAGCCTTGGATCCAGACCATCCCAGTGTAGCTCGTTCCTTGCACCAGCTGGCCGGGGTTTATGTTCAGTGGAAGAAGTATGGTAATGCTGAGCAGCTGTACAAGCAGGCCTTGGAGATAAGTGAGAATGCCTACGGAGCTGAGCATGCCAGCGTAGCACGAGAGCTGGAGTCACTTGCCATGCTCTATCAGAAACAAAACAAGTAAGTGGTTTTCTTTTTGGCATTGGCATATATGACGTTATGTTTAATTGTTGTTCTTGTAGTGTATCTTATCGTTTTTTTTCTGCCAGGAAATGTGTTTTACAAATCACACCTGTGTTGATGATCTTACAGCTCTGGTTGAATGGCTTCCTTCTGACATTTTTACAATCAGGTATGAACAAGCAGAGAAACTGAGGAAGAGGTCAGTGAAGATCCGTCAGAAAACTGCTCGTCAGAAAGGTCATATGGTAAGCATGTTTCACAGATAGTCACATGCTTAGTCATATGCACTTAATCAGACCTAATGTGCGTGCCTTTTGTTGACTCCTCCTTTCAGTATGGATTCACTTTGTTGAGGCGCAGAGCCCTGCAGCTGGAAGAGCTGACACTGGGAAAAGACTCTGCAGACTCTGCCAAGACACTGAATGAACTGGGTGTTCTTTACTACCTCCAAAACAACCTGGAGTAAGACATACCTGTTACAGCTGGCATGCACACAGCCCTACCACCTAATTCCTGAAGTGTTTGTTTTCTGTCCACCTCTATATATAAAATGGCCCTCTTTGTCCTCACCAGTGCAGCAAAGATATTCCTGACCCGCTCACTGGAGACACGTCAGCGTGTCCTCGGTCCAGATCATCCAGACTGTGCTCAGTCCCTCAACAACCTAGCTGCACTGCACACAGAGAGGAGGGAGTATGAGACGGCTGAGGACATGTATGAGAGGGCGCTAGACATCCGCAAGAAGGCCTTGTCTCCAGACCACCCCTCGCTGGCATATACACTCAAACACCTGGCCATGCTGTATAAACGCAGGGTGAGACACGTGCCACTTGACTCTCTTTAATACTTGTTGGTTGTTAATTGAACAACTCATTCTGTGTTTGTCGGAGAAGCTGATTTGAAGATGTGTGTTGTACAGGGGAAGCTGGAAAAGGCTGTGCCGCTGTATGAGCTGTCTCTGGAAATCAGGGAAAAAAGTTTTGGGCCCAAACACCCCAGTGTGGCCACAGCACTGGTCAACCTGGCTGTGATCTACTGCCAGCTAGTAAGAATGTTCTTCATACTGTATCCAGTCTGCCTCACATATTTCCATCACATATTAATGCTCTTTAGATCTGTTCACACATATTTTTAGTTTTGATATTTGAGCATGTGTAGCTGTGTTTTAGCTTGTTTTGTGCTAACTGTAGATTTATTTGGTCTTTGGCAGAAGAAGCACAGTGACGCCTTGCCTCTTTATGAAAGAGCTCTGAAAGTGTATGAGGATAGTTTGGGACGCTCACACCCACGGGTCGGAGAGACCCTGAAAAACCTGGCTGTGCTAAGGTACAGTAATAGATACAAGTGTGCATTCAACATTCTGCTAATCTGTTTAATCATAAATGTTGCATGTTACATTTATAATGTTTTTTCTGTCTTATTTTGTCTTTCTTTTGTTAAATAGCTATGAGGAGGGGGACTTTGAGAAGGCAGCAGAGCTTTACAAACGTGCAATGGAGATAAAGGAGGCAGAGCCGTCATTGGTGTGTGGAAACTCCCCGTCTCGCCACTCCTCCAGTGGGGACACATTCAGTCTGAGGGTGCCTGCTCCCCTCCCACATGCCCCGAGGTGACTCTGTTGAGCACGACACAGCTATCATAGAATAGAATTACAATCACATCAGACCCTGTGGTTTCATCAAAATGAAAACCATTCTGGTCGTCACACTGCCGATTGTTGTCTACATGGAGGGTTTAGGGTTTGGCCAAATAGACCCATCTGTCTGTAGTATTAATCTGTGAAACCTGTGTATTTACTACAAGTATTTATTAATATTTCTACCATAATCACGTGTGTAAGTAAGGAACCGCTGTAAAATCAGTCCTGTTTATGGAACTCAGGTTTACTCTTACTGTTGATTCAAGGACACTTTATTGATATTTACAAGCCTCATGGTGTATATCAGCAAAAACACCAGCACAGATTGGTTTACTGGCGTGGAATACCACAAGGGTTTGACATATTAGAACCCATAAAATAAGATTAATAGCCAAACACATTCTGGTTCCAATTTACTGCAGATATTACTCTATGCACTTTTTCAAAACTTTCCTTTTGTGAAATACGGTATGATTAAAAGCTGGTTATTTTTTATGTGTGGTTTTAAATCGTTTAAGGAGATTAAGTATAAATTATCAAATATTTCCACAACTCAAGTCTGATCATGCTGTTATGTCTCACCTAAAGTGTTCAGACCTCAAACGGATATGTTGCCAAGACAACAATCCTCATCTGACTGAATGAGCTATGGTCTCTAAAATCAATGTGTATTGTGAATAAAATGGTATATTTAAATACCATTAAGATGCATTTTATGTTTACTTTATGTAATGCTTACCTACTAGTATTAAATCCAAAACGAGAAAATGTAGAACCAAATATAAGTGTCTGAAAATAAGCCCAGAAAGTTTCTGAGAAGACATCACCTCTGGTGCTGTTTTCATGCTGTTTGAAAAGAACTTAATGTTTGTCTTTATTCAGTAACCAAAGGGATCCAAAGGGATCTGTCAGAACCATCATAGTGCCACATGAGTATCCAGGTTTAAGTACAGTGAAGTCATCATCTATGGTCTGACTGAATGTACACGACTCCCAAAGGGACATAGTGTACCAAAACCTATTGCCTCAACATACCGTAGTTCATACATTGTATTTTAAATGTTTTATGTATATTCACCTGTTAATGTAATTACAATATGTAAAGGCTATACAGAACAACAACATATCCCATATATTGAGTACTGTATTCCATCTAATAAATACTTTATTGAGACAACTCAAACATGTTTAAATGTGTTGCTGCAGATGTTTTTAAAGCTGAGTGAATGACACACATACATTAAAAGGTAGGGACACTCATTCTCTAAACAAACCTGTAGAAAATACACATTGTGATACATGTTAATGCACTAACATTTCATTAGAGACTGAACCAAGTCCCAAGTGCTAAACACCTCCCCAATATGCCAGAACATTACACTTTGCACTGCTTTTCCTCTGTTGTGTGAAATGTCATCAGCAGCACAATTCATGCATTTCCATTCTTTAGCAGTTAGAAGAATTCACTCTGTAATTGTTTCATGACTTCATGATGATGCACAGAAAGCAGTGAAAAAGACATGTCCTTTCTGAATAACATCATCAGATTGTTGTTTACAACTTTCTCATTTGAGCCATCAAGTCTTCCAGGCTCTGTTCAGTCTCCCCCACCGTCTCCCCGCTTACTGTATTCTGGTTCAAACAAGAGAAAACAACATAGAATTTTAGAATTCATCTGTTGCAGCGAATAATTAAATGACTTCACTACAACAATTTCTAATTGTGTGATGCTGCATTCTTCAAAAAAAGTTCAGCAGTGCTTTTATGTAATTCAAGTTAACAAGCTCAAACATGTAAAAACTACATGTTGTGTTTCAGAATACTAACCTCAACTGGAATGGTGTAAGCCACAGTGATGCCTTCTGGGAGGTCAGGTGCAGTTCCTGATGCAGCCTGCAACTCTGCATCAGTCACCTCTGACACGAGTTCAATGCCTGCAGCACAATTATGTGTCAATAACAATAACCATGGAGCCAAATACTGTTGACTGGAATAGATGTTTGGTGCATGCTCACCCCACTCATTGTCCTCGTGTACGACCTCCTCTTCCTCTTCTTGTACGACTTCAACCTTTGGCCGCTCTGCTTCTCTCTTCTGAAAGGAAATGTTCATACACTGTTGGCATTCCTGACTGGAGCAGTGTACAGTCTATTGCAATGAACAGTGCTTTTGGAAGGTCCTGCATCATAAAACCTGCACCTTGTACTCTTCCTGTTGTTTCCTGCAGTGGCGGTCATTACACTGGGGGTTGGCTTTCATGGCCATGGAGGGGAAGAAGTCCTGCATGGCATTATAGCCAAGATAATAACTAACAGTGCCAAACTTCAACAGATACCTGAAAGACAACAATATTGTACTTAAGACAAGTGTTAAACCTTTATGTTTCCCCATTAGCTATAAATGATGATATCTCACTTGAGGACATTTTGCACCAGGAGGCCTGCGACCACGCCCATCGTTGTTGGTAAGCTGGCAGCACACACACCCTCCCTTTTTAGAGTCTTCTCATCGATGTTAGCTGCCACCACCAGAGGAGGAGCGCACTAAGAAAGGACAGAATGCTGTCTTACAATAAAACCACTGCAGTTGTTTTCCTCATGGGGCAATGTTGGAGGTTCAGTAGAAAGATAAGATATGACATTGATGAAGGTAAAGTTGTTTGATTGTGGACGTACAGCGAAGCACGCCGTCTCTCCAGGAATGATGAGCTGGATGTGCCCTGATACAGCGTTCTCACTGACACCAGACTCCATCCAGATCTGTCCCAATTCATTACAAGCCTGTGACAAACATGACAAAATAAATACAATCTACCAGGGTAACCTGTACAAAGCACGGTGTATAACATGCTCTGCTTTTGTGACAGTGCTGCACTTACTGTATTGATGGCCATTCTGGCCTCAAAGTTGTCCACACAGCTCAGGATCAAATCCACTGGTTTCCCTTCCTCCAGGCCTCCATAACTGAGAAGACAGAATGATTCATTGTGACGGCACTGTGTCACTGAGGAAAGAACACAGTAAAACTAGAAACCAGAGAGCAGGAATGCTCACCTGATGCGCTCCATAAAGTGTGTAAAATTTTCCATTGTGGTGATATTGTAGTTGTGGGTCTCAAATGAAACATCTGGGTTGATGTTCCTGATGTGGAAATTGAATGATATGTTAGCAAAAACATATTTTGGGGCAAAAGTGGACTACTTTAAAAAAAAAAAATAGTATACCTTAGTGTGTGTTCTGCTGCTTCCACTTTGCTGAGTCCTGCCTGGTGAGGCTGGAAGAACAGCCTGTTCATATTGGCCAGCTCTACTTTATCATAGTCAAAGAGGAGCAACTGATGGTGCAAGCATAAGCAACACTGAGGTAAGTACAGACAGAACACATACTCAACCAGATGAGCAGCTATAAGACAATGCAGAAGAGGTAAGAAAATGATTGTATTACCTTACCAATGCCACATCTAGTGAGCATTTCAGCTGTCACACTGCCAACTCCCCCAATACCAACCACAGCGACTGTGAATGTCCGGATTTTCTGTCAACATATTGTCATCTGTCAACAACTTTCATTGGAGGAGCACTAATGCCCTCTGATATCATCTATAATATAATTCACATGTGCACACAATCAGAAAGTGATATATAAGAATAGATGTGGTATTGATCATTTCTGTTAGGGATGCAACAGAAACACAACAGGAAATATCATACCTCATAATCATCCACGATGCCCATCCTCTTTAAAGCCATGAGACGACTGCAATGAAAACACAGCAGAGATTAGCTTGTAGTCTATGGAGTACCACCATATGGGATGAGTGAGTCATCAGGCGTAGCCTCTCCGCGCTAAAAACACTCAACTACAACTACAAAAGACAAATTTACTAAATAAACTCACCTGTATGGGTTGGAATCCACAACTTCGGCGCTCATTTTGTTAATCTTGGGTCTGTGGAGCTGCTGGCTGTGAGCATCCTCCATGGCACACTGCTTCTGCTTACACTTTATCAATTCATTTTCCAACTCTCTCACCCGCAGCTTCAGCTCCTCCACTGTCGCCATTACGACAAAAAAAAGTATCGCTAAACAATGTCAACGAAATATAGACAGTATTAAACCGATGATAATATCGCAAATGAACTATCCAGACGGCTAAATCACCACTGAATGTACACGTCTCCACAACTCAGATCAGCTGTCAGAATGTGTGCCCCCCTCTAAAACGTTCGTGTAGAAAATGAGGCACCGCAATATGTTCCTACATTATTAGTGGATTATAGCGACAGTTTTAAAACATATGGACTCGCTGTTGATTATTTTTTTTCCATTATTATTTCAACTGCTAAATGCCTGTAAAAATATGACCACGAATATGATAATACTACATATATACGTCATCGGTGTGTGCTAGCGTAAACTGTCCGACCACTACTGTCAACAAAGTTAACTCAACGCCGCTCCTGGAGATGATTAATCCACTCGTTAACTGAAACATGGAGGAATCAACAACTCCTGTTCGACAACAGCACATATTTAGTGTTGACAGACTTCAAAGATATTTGTCTGTCAAGACACGGACCGTGTCCAACAATGACCCTCTCACTGTAAGACAGTACAGGTAAGTTAGTTGGTTTGATTAATACTTCTTCTGCCAAATACTACCAAACAAGCAACTGGAAGAGGATTGTGTGTAAATAAAGCTAAACTAACTGGTAACAATCCTGTTGTCCTGTCAGCGCTGGTCAGTCAAACCCAACCTTCCTGATCGAAACACCCTCGAACAGCTATGTTTTGAGGAAGAAACCCCCAGGTGAGCTGCTGCCAGGAGCTCACAAGGTAAGGGCTGTCAGATAAAGCCACTGGTTAATGAAATGTTCAGTTAACAGTTACAGGTGTGTGTTTTCAGTTGCTTCTCTTTATATTTTATACTTATTTCATTTAATGTGCTATTAAAGTCATTTTTTGTACATACAGTGAATATTCTTATTATTTTTATTATTATTATTATTATTATTAGTAGTAGTAGTAGAAGTAATAGTATTTATTCTATTATTTTAAAATTAATATTTTTTTTATTGTTACCTAATACGTGTTGCTATAATAAGTAAATTTCCTCAATGGAGAATCAATAAAAAATATTATATTCAGGTTCTATTTACTGTCTGCATGTTATTGACAGAAGATATGCATCTGCACTGTTGCAAATTTTCTAATAATATCCTAAACAGTTTTCCTGAAAAGATGGCGGTGGATCTTTGTGACTTTGTCTACAGGTGGACAGGGAGTATCAGGTGCAGAAGGCCCTGTTCTCTGCCGGCTTCCCTGTACCCCAGCCTCTCCTGCACTGCGCTGATGCTGAAATCATTGGGACAGAGTTCTATTTAATGGAGCATGTGAAGGTTTGTTCCACCAAGGCCACATTTCACAGTTCACACTGTATCTAATATATTTATTGCTGTTTTGCTCAACCTTTGCTTTATATTCTCATGATAAAAGATGACGTTTGGACTCAGCTGTGTTTGCTTCCTGGCACACCCTGACCTGAAATACCTAAATAAAGCCCAAGCTCCTAAATACACTTCTAAATATTTTGCCACCATATAATGGTCACCTCTCATGCATTGAAAATATCTTCCTGTTTATCCATATCTTTTGAGCAGGGCCGTATATTCAGGGATCTTCGTCTCCCTGGAGTAAGTGCAGCAGAGAGAACAGCTCTGTATGTGGCTGCTGTGGAAGCCTTGGCAAAGCTGCACTCCCTGGACCTGGCATCGCTGCACCTTGAAGGATATGGAAAAGGATCAGGTTACTGCAAGAGACAAGTGAGCATAACACACTGGACAAATAACTTCATACATCATCTCTGTAAAAAGGAGTTAGAGCGGTAACTTTCCACCTCTAAAGGTGTCCACCTGGACGAAGCAGTACACTGCAGCAGCCCACAGAGACATTCCAGCCATGAACGAACTGTCCGTGTGGTTGATGAAAAATTTGCCAGCCAATGACAACGAGGTCACGCTCGTCCATGGGGATTTCCGATTGGACAACTTGATATTCCATCCAACAGAGGTACAACTTCTCAACAATTAAAATTCATGCTTCATGTGACTGTAATGCTTTACAAAGAGTGTTTGATGTCATCAGGCTCGAGTGATAGCAGTGCTGGACTGGGAGCTCTCCACCACTGGGAACCCCTTGGCAGACCTGGCATACTTCCTCATGCCTCACTACTGGCCTTCAGGTGTTAACATCACCAGCACAATGGGCAGCCTAAATGGAATAGAAGGTAACAGAGAGATGACATCCCCGATCAGCGTGGCACATACAGTCGTGGTCAAAATTTTACATACACTTGTAAAGAACATAATGTCATGGCTCTCTTGAGTTTCCAGTTATTTCTACAACTCTGATTTTTCTCTGATAGAGTGATTGGAACAGATACAGGCATGGTATTAAAGGCCTCATCTTTTCTATTCCAAATATTTTGCTGGGCATTGTGGCCAAACAGCTGGATTTTTGTTTGGTCTGACCACAGAACTTTCCTCCAGAAGGTCTTATCTTTGTCCATGTGATCAGCAGCAAACTTCAGTCGAGCCTTAAGATGTCGCTTTTGGAGCAAGAGCTTCCTTCTTGCACGGCAGCCTCTCAGTCCATGGCGATGCAAAACATGCTTGACTGTGGACACTGACACCTGTGTTCCAGCAGCTTCTAATTCTTGGCAGATTTGCTTTTTGGTGGTTCTCCATTGACTCTTCACCCTCCTGACCAATTTTCTCTCAGCAGCAGGTGATAGCTTGCATTTCCTTCCTGATCGTGGCAGTGACAAAACAGTGCCATGCACTTTATACTTACAAACAGTTGTTTGCACTGTTGCTCTTGGGACCTGCAGCTGCTTTAAAATGGCTCCAAGTGACTTTCCTGACTTGTTCAAGTCAATGATTCGCTTTTTCAGATCTGTGCTGAGCTCCTTTGACTTTCCCATTGTAGCATTTGTATTGAATGAGCCCCATTTAAATGAGTCACCAGCTGTCGTCACTCATGATCACTCACAAGAAGTTAAGAGGCCATGCTATGAAACGCACTTCATTGACACAACTTTCTAAGTCACCAAAATGCTAATTCATGTTGCTGTACGTATATTTTTGACCCAGCAGATTTGGTCACATTTTCAGTTGACCCTTAATAAAGTCTTAAAAGAACCAAACTTCTTGAATGTTTTTTGTGACAGAGAAGTATCTGTTCCAATCACTCTATCAGAGAAAAATCAGAGTTGTAGAAATAACTGGAAACTCGAGAGAGCCATGACATTATTTTCTTTACAAGTGTATGTAAACTTTTGATCACGTCTGTATGTGTAAGCATTCATAGTGTCTGATTGTTGTGCCTTTGCGGTCTCCTTGTCTCTCCAATAAATGAGCAGGCATCCCAACTGTGGGTGACCTGATCTCCATTTACTGCCGTTGCCGGGGGATCCTGCCTACTTTGCCACATTTGAATTTCTACCTGGCCCTGTCTGTCTTTAAAATGGCAGGAATTGCCCAGGTTTGTATTCATTTATATATTAAGTTAAACTCTGATTTCATCCCTGTTTGTGTTTTTACATCCACATTCATTACAGTTTAAGCTGAAATTCTGAAACTGTGCTTGTCGCTTAAATATTTATCACTCTTTTCCACTCACCAATCAGGGGGTCTATGCACGCCACCTACTGGGTAATGCCAGTGCTCCCAGTGCAGCTCAGTTCAGCCAGTGTGTGGAGCCCTTAGCTAAGGTTGCCTTGCAGCTCGCTCAGAGGTTGGTTGGCTACTAGAGTTGTGTAAGAAATTGCCAGCTTGTGTGGAGCTGTTATGTCAAAACAGTGACTGGCCATTTTTAAAAAAAAAAAAAAAAGCTAAATATTTAATCTGTGCTGATATCCTCTCTTTATCTGAATACTGTCACAGAGTCAGACACCTACTGGCTTTGACAGAAGTCCTAGATTGTTTATTAGATGTTTTACTAATTTGCAGCAATGTGCTTATATAAGCAGTAACATTTTATTTTAGGCCTGAAAACAGATTGATTCCACCTGACTGCTGACTAGATTTAAGCAACAGTTGGAATTTGTCATCCAGCTGCTGCTTCCAATAGTCCCTCTTAACTTTTTAACAAGCGAGATGTGTTTCTTGCCAGATCTGACACCGGTCCAACAGAAGAGGGTCTGTTCCTCCAGACAGCTAATGGTCAGGCTGTTCTCCAGCAGGTCAAAGACTTCATGAGACAATATGTGCTTCCTGCTCAGCAGGTCAGTGCCAAGAACAGAGGAGAGATTTGTTTGCTCAGATGGCCTTTTAGCTTCCACATGAAAGGATTTGACAACATACCAGCTCATTCATGCAAGCAGGATTGATTCATTCAAGCAAACGAACAAGCGAACAAAGTGTCTGTTGATGACATGAATTATGTTGCATGCAGAATCACCACCATTGGCTGTCATAATGCAGCACAGCATTATGCAGGCTAAGAAATAACATCACAAATCTTTGAGAAATATATCTGAATTTCTGATAAAATGAGTGCAGACGTGAGAGTAGAGACAAAAGGAAATGGATTAACGTTGATAAGGTTGTATTGAAAATGTTATATTTCCTCAGGAAGTTGCGGAGTACTACTCCAAACACACTCAGTCTCCACAGAGGTGGCACACTCCCCAAATTATAGAGGATCTGAAGGTATGTAAGGATGCTTTTTATTTGTTTTGGTGGCCACATTTCCTTTTTTGGAAACCAGTCCAAAATATCACAACCAAAACAGAAAGACAGTGCAATGGAACAGCATGTAGCAATGCAATATATTCAAACACAATGAGAATCACCCGGGTCAGAGAAAAAAGGAGCATAATAACCATCACTATTACTCCAACAGGTTGAAAGGCCAGGTTTATTCATATGTTGTCTAAACAGTGTACCTCTCTTCTGAGTCTGCAGTCCATCATCCACAGTGTTAACTGAACAAAGAATACAGGTATTTGTGCCTGCGCTGATCTGCTCCAACCTCTTGAGCCCTGCTTGTCATCACTAGTGCCTCCTTTGAATGAAGCATTCACTTTGCTTCATTCATATACAGTGTAGGAGAATAAATGTGACTTCACAGTCAAATTCTATAATAATGGGGTAATAATGTGCTGACAGCTTATTATTTCAAAGAGCAGAATCTCACTGAATGACTGTCAGGTAAAATAGAGTACAAAGGCTTGTCTTATGTTGAAATGAAAAAGGAAAAGCAATAGGCAGACACTATTATCTCAACCTTGAACTTGTGTATGCAGCACAGAAACCCAGAGAAAAGATAAAGTCCACTGTCTTTCTCTACATTTTGTTATGAGAGAGCAGCACTTAGTATGTGAGTGTTTGCTACTTAGTATAAGGACAGATGGAAATTGTTTTGAGACAGAGGTGATATTTTGCTGTGTGACATTCATGAAAAAGCTTCCTCTCTCCATGTACATGAATAAAAACATGTATTTACAGTTATGTTGATTTCAGCTTTATTTATTAGGGACTCATAATAGACACAGATATCCTACTACAACACTGTATTATGATGTGTATCTGTGTGTCCAGATGAAAGCCAGGGAAGCAGGTCTCTTTAACCTGTTCCTGCCTGCTGTCAGTGGTCTCAATCAGTTGGACTATGCCTATATTGCAGAGGAAACCGGACGCTGCCTCTTTGCCCCTGAAGTCTTCAACTGTCAGGCTCCTGGTAACTCATCCTACATGGTGTCAGAGTTTGATGCTAAAGGACATTATTTTGGGTTTATTTTGTCAGTCACATGACTGTACATGACATGTCCATACACTGTGTTCGTAGAACATAGATTATGTTCTTGGGTAAAAATATTTTTTTTTCTTTTTTTCCCATGACAACCGTGCATTTTTGGGTTTATTTAGCAGTTTTGAAGCAATCCCCCAAATTGGCCTTTTTAAAGTATTTGTTTTTCCAAATTTGTGTGATGCTTTTCCACAGACACGGGAAATATGGAGGTGCTCCACATGTTTGGCAGTGAGGAGCAGAAGAGCACATGGCTAGAGCCTCTGCTCAGAGGAGAGATCCGCTCCTGCTTCTGTATGACAGGTATTTTCACGACCATGTCCTCCAGCGTCACTTGAAGACTGACGATGTGCTTCATGTCAGGGGTCGCTGTGCTTTACAAAAGGCTGAGCAAGGAAAACCCATATTCTCTGGAGTCAGTGGAGTACTGACTCAATATATATATATATATATATATATATATATATATGTATATATATATATATATATACGTATACATATATATACACGTATATATATATATATATATATACGTATATATATGTATATTGTATATATATATATACGTATATATATATACGTATATATATATATACACACACACACACACTCCTGTTCAAAACTTTAAGACCAGTTGAAAAATTGCAAGAATTTACATTTTTGCACTGTTGGATATTTTTTTTTCCAAATATTCCAGTGATGGTTTTGGTCTTAAAAGAGTGAGGTAACACTGTTACTACCAACTCTGTAGTTTTGTAAATCCACATGGCAAAACACCAAACACTGACTAGCTTGAGCTATGAGTAATTCCCACCTGCTTTCTCCCCTCTGCATACTGTTGCCAGAGGTGATTACACTGGGTGTGAACCTCCCCATGGTTTTTCGTAAACACAGATGGTGAATAGCAATGTTCTGAGGATGGTTTTTTGTCACCAGTTTGGTTGATTTATTACACTGGATAATGACGAAGAAGAAACTCGAGCTTGAGTTGATAAACCATTGTGACTTCTTACTTTGATACAAGCCATCTGCTGATGAATTTAAGTATGAAAATGCTGCGAGTGACTCATGAACATAAAATAAAAGTGTACAGCCTGTTTGTTTCAGTTAATTGTAGTCTTTTATTTGGTGTAAAATGTGTATGATGAAGGTTTTAAGATGACCTGTGCTCCCTTTCATCAGAGCCTGATGTGGCCTCCAGTGATGCAACCAACATAGAGTGCAGTCTTCACAGGGAAGGAGACAACTACGTCATAAATGGCAAGAAATGGTGGAGCAGTGGTATGTCCCTTTCTTTTCCCATTAGTTATTTAAGTTTACCATTTTAGACTGAAAATGCCTTTGGGGAGCTTAAGACTGAATTAATATTAAGGGGTTGTTTTATGGCTTCCTGGTTCAGCTTGCCTTAAATCATTATGTGAGACAAGTCCCCTTTAAACCAAAGAGTGTTTTAAAAAGAGTGCTCAAGCTTTTCTCAGGCAGAGTGCTTATGTTATCAAGTAGTTGCATTACACAGATAAATACTTACCCACGCTGCTAACATACAGACAATGAAAAGGGCAAGTAATGACTCTTCTCCACACCGCATATAACAAAGACATCAGTTTAACTCTGGAAAATATGTTTCAGAGGAGTTTTGACTTGCTAACAGTTGGCTTAGTAAAAAGGCACAGACCTCAACACACAGTCAGTGTGTGTTCATTAATTTACATTTTATCTTGAATTGAGCTGTCATTGTATGATTTAAGGTGAGCAAAATGACTAAATGCCCTTAAATAAATGGAAATGCTTCACCCTGACTGCTCTGCTGGATTGACTGTATGCACACATTCTATGTTTTGATTCAGTGACTCAGACTAAGTGGTGACTCATGTGTGAGTCACTATTCCTCTAGTTTATGCTGTGGTTTAGTCTCTTTGGCTCCATAAATGACTTTGGTTCATATATATTCTGCAAATAAAATCACCAAGTTAAACCTGAGGTATTTAGAATTTAAGTGATGATTATTGCTTAAATATCACAAGCTCATATCAGTGTTTTTAGATATTTATCGAGCATCCCTTAAGGCTCTGTGAACTGAAAGATGTTCCAGATGTTTCCTCTGACACAGATGTTTTCAGAGGTTTTGACTTCCAGTTTAAAGGCACACAGTGGCCTGTTGTTTTTGTCTTTTTTTGAGCTTGCATGGAATTCCTTCTCGATGCTGGAAACCAAAAGCACGATGGTTTACCAAGAATGAGTTTCAAACGCTTAGTGCCCAGTTGATGCCTGCCATAAATCTAAATCTCTCTGTTTTTCTTTCTTGGAAGTGAAATTTCCATCAGTAGAAAAAAATCTTCTTGGGTTGTGAAAATGGCACAAATGAATCTCTCTGTTCGGAAAGTATGCTGATACTGACCATTTCATACTTACTGTGACCCGTGGCTGCTTTTGTGGACAGAGTGGAAATTGGAGGTTGGTTTTGTGCTCCTGTCATGTCCAGATACTCTCATTTAACAAAAGGTGAAGTAATTGAAATTACATGGAAGAGCATTTGCATTTTTTTTCCCCAAATATCAGTTTTCATTTCTAAGACTTCTTATCTGTCTTCTTATCTTTCCTGAATTGCAGTCGGTCGATGTTAAAGAAACACTATAAATATATAGTTTCTCCTTTGCTTTATGTGAGGGTCTATACGCTGGATGTTGTTAAGGAAACTGTGGGGTGTGTGTGTGAGTGCTCATGTGTCCCATGAGCATGATAATGTGCTAAATTGTTCCCAGACCTGCAATATTTTATCTTTAAGCCAGACGTTTGTATTTGCATACACACTCACACAAGTACAGGTAATGTACACGTGTTTAACATTAAAAGTGGAATAGAGTCGTCATTATAATTTTGCTTTCCATTAGGCCAAGTTGTTTAGTGAAACAATCCTGTGAGTTGGTGTTACAGTTAGTGATATTGAGACATGTTGTGCCTGCCAGTAATTACATGATCGGCCTGACGTATATCTAGTCAGGTCGTATTGAATTGAATGAATTAAACACAGAGCTTAATAACGACTTTTTTCCTTGTTTACCTTTTTCATCTTGACAAATACAACTCAGTACTTGTGTTGCCTGGGGACTGAATCATTCCTTTGTCCTGAGAGACAAAAGATTGGGCTACAGTTTCAATAGTTTCCAAGGGAACACACCTAGACAGTTATCCAGACTGTCTGTGCCCTTACAGTGGAAAGAGGACACTGCTACTGGGATGAATTGTAAGAAATGAAATTGTTTTAGTGCTCATGTAATTTGGATTCTTTATGAGGACTCTGTTGTGGATCTGGTCCAGAGGTTTTGTCAAATGAAGCTGATCCCTCTCTGTTAAAGCTGCAGCTGTGTAAACAGATTTAAAGCACTGACTGGTCACCCCATGTCCTGAGCCTTTGAGATATATATATATATATATATATATAACACATGTTTCATATTTCACAGTCTAGAGAGCATTTAAAGACCACTAAAATGTTAAGTCCTTGCAAAGAACTGCAAACCATTCACACTTTCAAGCTCAGAAAGAAATAAAATACCATTAAGCTCCTCCAAGAAACATGCAGCTTTTTCCAGTTTCATTACATGGCGCGGTCTTTCCTTCCTGAATTTTTCCTTGTCTGGGTCACCCACTGTGACAAGAAACCATCCCTCACCCCAGCCCAAACCAAGCCTAAACCACTGGATGTGACATAATGAGATGCAGATCTCAGTGCTTGCTGGAAGGATGAGCTGGATTTTGTCACCAGGAACCAGTGAAGTACTCTTGACTTTCAGCCGTGTTTAATTGTAACAGAAAATCTTACTTTTATTTCAGAAAATACATATTCTTTACAAAATTCTTTGCTTCATTTGTGCATATGAACTGACAGATATTGTAATACAATAATAATTAATATATATGGTTAGTGATCTCTCTCTTATAACGTTATGATGTATATACATAGGTGCTCACAGGAAATAGATGCATGTGTTGAGTCTTAAATAGTAAAGGTGCTGGTGTCTTGGTCCTCTGAACCAGACTGGGATTGTGTTTGAGTGTGCGTGTTGAGTGCTATCTCCACTGCTGGCTCTTCGTTGATGTGTCTTGAGTGTCTGCCAAGTCGCTGTCCGAGGCGCTTGGCTGTCTTTAGGACGTGTCCCCTGAAGGACGAGCCGATGAAGGCATACAGGAGGGGGTTAATGCAGGCGTGGGCCAGCGCCAGGCTCTCTGTCACTTGGACAGCTCGATCCAGGCCCTTGCTGATGCCGCAGTCAGTCACGAGGATGTAGATGATGTCCATCGCTCGGCACAGCTTGACCACATTGTAGGGCAGCTGGGTCAGCAGGAAGACAGCCACCACCACCAGCAGGACTCGCAGGGCACGCCACTTTCGGTCTCTCCGCACCCCAGCTGCCTGGTTCAGTGCCCGCCCTACCCAGCAGTAGCACACCACCATGACTGAGAACGGTAGCAAGAATCTAAGGGTCACCTCCAGAAGCTCCAGGGCTGCCTTGGCAGGTCGGGCCATGCTGGGTGGGTAGACGGCGGTGCAGGCCATCCTGTGATGGGAGTGTTTCACCGTGGAGAAGATGAGCTCAGGAAGGCCAAGAAAGCTGGCCACCCCCCATAACACCACACACACCAGCAGCCACTGCTTCCTTATCCGGGGACCTATCTCAGCCCTGCTTGTTGAGCTGTGGGCTACAGCGCGGTAGCGATCCACGCTGATACATGCGAGCAGCAGCATGCCACAGCTGAAGTTGGTACTGTAGAGGAAGGAGGTGAGCTTACAGGCTGCAGAGCCAAGCCTCCAGCCATGCACGGCATCAGCTGCCCAGAAAGGCAGAGTGAAGAGAAGCAGCAGGTCCGAAATGGCGAGGTTAAGGATGCACACGTCCGTCAGGGTTCGTAGTCGCAGCTTTGATGTGTAGACCACAACCACCAGGGCGTTCCCGGCCAGGCCCAGCACCAGAGCCAGAGCATAGATGACTGGGAGGAAGACACTGCCAAAAGAGCGCACGGCCTCCTTGTCACAAACGCTGTGTTCATAACTGTAATCATAACTATCATTTAGGCTGGAGTCCTCATCATAATAATAGAAATCTTCCATTTTTGCTGTCCTGAAAAAAGAGACAAAATATAGTTTAGAGAATCAACGGTTATATTCTTGCACATATTGGGATATTTTAGCTATGTAATCAGTCCATTGCATGAACATGTAAATTGTGTGTTATTTAACACCCCAAGTGCAAATAACACGTGAACCCTGGGCTGCTTTTCATCAGAAACAGAAAAAAGGAGTCCTTTCTTTGTGAGAGGATTCCCTCCTGCATGGTTTCCCTAATGGCTTAAGTCATGTCTGTCTGAACTGTGCATGGGCTTGAATAGACTCGGTGAACACAAAAACTCATTTCTTTCTCAGTTTAGTTTTTAGGTTATGTTCTGTTGAGTACTGTGTTATCTACAAATTGCCTTTGATTTACTAATCAATAATAAGGATAAACATCAACATACATCATAAAACTGTCTACAAACTGATAAAATCATCTCAGCATTATGCAGGACAATTTATCCTCAGCTTATAAACCTCGTCTGATCTGTTTCTGACCTGTCTCTAAATTATTAATAGCATTTTCCTGTGGGAGACAAAGTGAAGAACAACAGGAAATATGTGGAGTGATGTGATGAGGATGACACGCAAGTGCAGCTAAGGTCTCCTGCCAGATAGAAATGTGCTGGTTGAACAGGACGTGGACCAGTGGAGGACAGTAACAGAGGACATGTACTTGAGTACATTTTTGAGTATTTGTACTTTTACTTAAGCATTTGTTCTTTTTAGATACCTTTTAGATACCACTACATTTCTAGGAAGCTGGTCGTTACTCGTTCCCTTTAGGCTCAGCAGAACTTTGTAGTCACTGCTCACACCTGGGATGGATTTGGAAATAGGTCATCCTCTCTCAAGCTCTCCCACTTTCATTCAAACAAAACTCAGCAATGGAGACGGCAGCAGAAAGTCAAGCTGAGAAACCAGAGCACCCACGGCCATATATGTTTGACATTTAGGGAATGAGAAATGATTCCTATAATTTGTGTACACCACAAACAAACTACATCAAGAAGTAACCATCCAACCTGAGAAAACAACACAGCAAAGTACTGGTATTATAAAATGTACTTTGTACTTTCAAATCCTTAAATACTTCTTAAAGTAAGTACTTGAGTGCTTCAACTTGACTCAAGTACTGGAGCTGAGTGCTTCGTCCTTTCATCCAGAGTCATTGTGTTGTGAATGTTCTCTCCTGTTCGCTCCACATGGACATGTTGTGTCTACTGAGGACGAGTAAACACAGCACTGTGTGTATGTGGGTGACTTTTACTGTCACTGATACACAGATACTTCTTGTTGCTTGGAAAAATATCAAACAATCTTTTGAGGAACATGATCAAACTTATTGGTAGTACTCACCTGACATTGTTCACATAGATATTGTAGAATATATCATCTATTTTGTATTTTATCTAATTCATTAAAAAGTAGAATCTGGGGAACTGAAATACAACTGCAAAAAAACAATATCTGACTGATGATATAATTTCTAGCTGAGAACCTGAGCATGTTATACATGCAATGTTTCGCATCCCAGGATGATTCTTACAAAAAATACATATCGCTCAGATGACAATGGCCATTTTTTGACAAGTGTCCAGGTTTGTTATACAATGAGTCATTATCTCCTGCTTGAGAGGAGTTAGTGAAACAGACTCTTCATTGAAACATCCTGAAATATTTCAAGTATTCTGTCAACAGCTGCGAGCATTATGCATTGATGCATGTTTTCATGTTTTTAATATTGTTCTTTATGTTATTTGGTTTCCACATTCTAAAGAGAGAAAGAGACATGGTTAAAGGCTTAATAACAGTGTGGAAAAGTGATGCTGAACTGTAAATATAGGCTTGTTTTACTGCTGTCAACCAAAGAAAATGACAAAAATGCTCTTTGATGTGAAGTCTGTCAGTCAGTTTGGGGTTTTTTTCATTTCTTACTTTGGTGGCGTGATGATCCGTTTTGTTTATATTTGGAACACAGACATTTGATTTATTTTATGTGGGGAAAAAATGGATAGAAATATGAAAATCACTGAGACTTAAGAACAGTAATTTTATCCCAACAACTGTGGTATAAACTACACTATCAGTAATCTTAATAATGATGATAATAATGATGATGATGATAAATCCTGTGAGAAAAGCTGTTTTACAGAGAGCAAAAAGTAAAACTGGGGAGATGAATACAAACTGGGAAGCAGAAAGAGAAAGGCTGTGTTTTGCTCGTTATCATTACCTCACTGTGGTTAGAATAATGTCATAAAATATCCTGAGCAGGACTTTGACTGGTCACACTCAAGTGAACCTTTGACTATCAGGAAAACAAGGCACCTCATGGTTTAATAAATTCATGTAAAATAAATTCAACTGTTTGACTTCAACTTAACAATAGTGTCCAAACAATAGTTGACTCTCTTGGCACATAATATGGTAAATCAAAATGCATTTCACAGTAACCTAGTGGTAGTTTGACTTGTTTTGTAGGTGTTGGAAAAAGTACCAAATATTAACAAAAGTGCTGGTTAAACTGAAAAACATGTCCTTACCTTGTGTCTGTTGCTTTTTGGGGGATTTGTAAAGTTATGATCACACAGAAGCAGTTAAGAGTTCTGAGGAGAAACGCTGTGAAGTGACTGCTCTGTTTGCCTCAGCCCGCCCCTCTGCCTTCACTGCAGGAGCACCTCTCTCCACCACCAGCTATCCACACATGTGTGAGTGTGTGTGTACGTGTGTGTGAGCATGTCTTTAAGACTGTGTTACGACGTAGGATAGACGAGTCAACAAAAAGTCCTTACTGTCTTTGTTAATGTGCTCCACCATACAGAGTAGATTTTTCCATCTGAGATAAATTGTGAGCTCACTCTCTCAGCCTTGAAGTCATGCAGGGAGTGCCTTTGTTCATCTGTGAGAAAACTAAGAAAAAAGGAGGATATAAAATAACATCCCATGTGGATGTTTCATTTGTCCCATTTACAAGATGGGTTGCTTAATGTGGTTTGCTGTAATGCAGCCATTATTGGTTTGTCGTCGTGCGTTTTGTATATCTTTGACCAAGCTCACTCACATGAGCAAAACTACAGTGGACTGATCCATTCTATTTAGATGATTTTAAATTGAAATTTATGAATGGAACTTCAGCAGTGGTTTCCTGTTTCTTATAAACACTCATCTTATTATCTCTCTTTTCTATTATTTCTCTTTTTTCTCTTTTATTTGTTAGTACATACAAATAAGTAAATCAATAAAAAGTAACTCAGATGTTTTGTTCGTGGAACATCATGATCAAACTTGTTGGAAGTACTCACCTGACATTGTTCACATAGATGTTATAGAATATATCATCTGTTTTGTATTTTATCCAATTCACTAAAAAATAGAATCTGGGAAACTGAAATACAACTGCAAAATAACAATATGTGACAGATGATATAAAATAACATTAAATATTTAAATGTCACATTTCCAGAAAGACGTAATACAGAGCTGGGAAGGTTTATTTTCATTCCAGTGGTGACAGGACATGTATGGGCCTGGCTGTTGCATGACAGCAGGGCCCACCTGGACCATGAAACTTGCATAAGGGTTCAAAGGAAAACCCAACCTGCCCGTTAGCCAAACATGCTTTAGATGTGGTTTTTGGGTGGAGTCAGGTGCATTTTTTAACTTTGTTACAGTGTAAGCATAATAATAAGGCAATCAGAGACTGAGTTTAAAGACTAAACGTCTGTCAAATTGTGTTTAACATGCTTTCATTCTCCCAGTGTGAATATTCAAAGATTATTGACGTCTCTGTTGCTGTCTGGTGTCCACATGGCCTTTCCTTCGGGGACAATTTTGCCACTTGGATGGAAATATAAACAGGAAAGCAGACCATTGGTCACCCTGTCTGTGCCTCAGTGGAGACAGTCTGGGAAATTCCAAAGTATTCTGCATGTGGTCATCATCCTGTGCATCTCGGCTGTGTGGTTATCAAACATGACACAGCTTCACTTCATTTTTACTGAAAAAGAAGCATTTTATTCAAATTTCAAGAGCTTCATGTTATTGACAGATTAAATGTGGCTCAGTGTGACATCAACCTGTGGCTGCCTCCACTGTCACTGACTCCATCCTCCGAGTCAGCGGCACAAACTGTGTCCAACCAGACTGTCATTGTAACCAGGCGACAAATGAATAGCACATTTCTGGCTGTTGCCCAACAGGTGCTGGCAACCCCCAGTGCAAAGTGGCCATTGTGATGTGCAGGAGCGGTTCTCAGGATGTGAGCAGCAGGTCAGTAAAACAGTTATTATGCTGAAGGAATATTGGCATGTGTGTTTCCTCTTCAGGTGAGTGGAACGATACAGTTAAAAATGAGAAATAACTAGTTTGTGTCATCGCTAAGGCTTCTGCTGTCTAATTTTTAAACCACAGATTTTTGTTTATAATATTTCAATTAAGTTACTCTTCTGGTTTTATATAAATTGTTTTATATTCTTATTATTCTATGTTGTGAGTGTACCTTTGCACTTTACTTTATATGCTATTTTCTTCATTTACTTCCCTCTATGCTACTATTATAATAGAAATGGACTTTGGTTGAGGAGCAGGTTGTGCTTCCCAGCATGCACTTACATTGTAACACTTGTATCACTTTCCTCATCTTTATGTCTAGAGGTTTTGATCACATGACAGAAAAATATATCAAATTAATCCAGTTGACACTTGTTTTCAGTCACGTGGCTCATGTGTAATTGCCTCTAATATTTTACAAGCATTTAAGATGTACATGGAAAATTAAGTTAATGAAAAAACAACAACACCCAACTTATGTGAAACTTTGTGATGCTTATTTTGTCAACAGCGTAACAAAGCGCACACACACCCGGCTTTGTTTCCTAAGAGAGTCAAATAAATCAGGGTGGCAGATGCTCACCAGTAATAAGCAGGAAAACCGTTGTCAGAATGGTTATTATGAGATTATATATTTAAAGACAATTGTGCTGACACTAAAATGTATCTTTCTTAGGCATGGCCAACACAGCATGATCCTCGTCCCTATGGAAACACCAGGGGTGAAGCTCATCAGACCGCTCACTGTGTTTGGACAGGATGGTAGGATCATGTCTCATTACATCTTCATGCACTATTTATCTTTTCCTGATAATTTCCTGTTTGCATGCAAAAATGACAGATGAGCTTTCCTGATCCTTCTTTTCTGGGTGCAGATGCCATCCATGGTGGCCACTTTGAAGTGCACTTTGAAAACGTGCGAGTCCCTGTCTCCAACATTATTCTGGGTAAGAGGCTGTATCGCTGCATGTTCCTGTCTCCACTTATTGACTCACATTAGATCTTCTTAGCTATGGCATTAACAACATAGAAATATATTATGCCTCATCAGTCCTTTGTGTTTGGGCAGTTCGGTCATTCTTGCTTGATAATTATATGTATGAGATCACCAGGCCAGAGATATAATTTTCCTTCATTGTATCTCTTTCCTGTATGCCTCTGTCCCACTGTGTATTTGTCTCCAGGAGAAGGCAGGGGATTTGAGATTGCCCAGGGTCGTCTGGGGCCCGGCAGGCTTCACCACTGTATGAGGGCTGTTGGCGTGGCAGAGTTGGCACTGCAGCTGCTCTGCCAGCGGGCTGCCTCCAGGCAAACATTTGGAAAGAAACTCTACCAACATGTATGTGAACTCTGGCCCCAGATATTTCTCTGACTTTATGGCTTTAGGATTGAGCACTTTCCTGCTGGTGACATCTAGTGGACAGACCTTTAGATGCAGTTAATATTCTCTCCTTCCTATGTGACCTGTTCTGTGTAGGAAGCTGTTGCTCACTGCATAGCCGAGTGTCGCCTCATGATAGAACAGACTCGCCTGCTGACTCTACATGCAGCCCATGCTCTGGATACAAAGGGGAGCCGAGCTGCTCGCAAACAGGTGAAACTGTCACTCGTCTGTTTTGGACACAGTAACCTGCTGTGTCCCCATTCATATTATTTATATTCTCATTTTCAACAGTATACAGTACATGCTTGGTAGTTAACTGTTTTTGAAGTTAGTTATGGTTAGACTAATATACTCTGACATTTTCTATAATATTATGACATATTCTACAGCATTCAATAGTGTGGTTCTGTTTAAACTGCATACTGTTCATGTTAAGGCAACCACTTTGTGTCCTCTCACTCGATGACAATCAGCAAGGGGGCCTCCTGTTTCTCCACCACAAGCTCATATTAGCTCAAAAATGTCATACGTATAGCATACAGCATGCCATGGACAGTGACAGGATAGCATTCTGAAAACTGTTGTAGTATTGTGTGCCATTGCCATGGTGTAGTATGTCAGAAAATGTCATTAATGTCATAGTATAGCGTGACGAAAAAAATCATGAAACAACTGTAATATATTGAGAATATTTCATGAAAAAAAGTCATGAAAAGGGACAATGTATATGATGACAAAAGAAGTTATGAAAGAAGTCATAGTATAGCATGACAAAAAAACGATCCTGTAATGTTAAGAAAGTCATGAAGAAAAAAGGTCATGGTATAGTATGTCAAAACATGACAAAAAGTAATGAAGAAATAGTAAATCGAGAAAAGTAATGAAAACTCTCATCATATAGCATGACAAAGACTATTCCGCAGGCTGTTCTCCAGGTTTTCATGATTCTGCTCGTTAGTCTTTATCACATTCGTTGATGAGAAAGTTGACTCTCTAATTATTTTTTAATTTTTATTTTTTAATTTTGAATTATTTGTATCTCCCAGCGCAACAAGTCACTATGATTGATATTCCTTAAAGCAACACAAATCTCCAGACACTGGTACATAACTGTGGCTCTTTTTGTTTTCCACTGTTTACAATAGTTGCAACAAAAGTCTGTTCAATTCTATATGGGTTTATGTTAGTTGATTTGTTGAATTAGCCCTTTTAACATTCTGACCGGCCATCTAAAGGCTAAGAAAAAATTTAGCCCAAGGACAAACCAAATTGTCTACCCCTGCTGTGAGCATCAACATGTCCTGCTGTATTTTGTGCCCCCATATTCAACACTAAAAGTTTATTGATATAGCACATTTAAAAACATAATGATAGTTGATCAAAGTATTTAACATGCATGTAACATAAATGAATGCATAGCCAAAAACAGTAGTAAAACAGATGAAGACAATAAACATAACGTGCACAGAGTGATGAAAGAAACTCATAGTGTTATATGTTGAAAATTTAATAATGATAACAAAGTCACTGAATAATATGCCATGCATAGTATAGTGAAAAGAAGTCAAGAAAAAGTCAGGATGACAAAAAAAAAAGTCATGAAGAAGTTACACTGTGGGTTGATGAAAAAAAATCACAACATGATGAAAAATGTCATAAAAAAGTCTTAATATAACATGATGAAAAAAAAGAATAAAATTGTTAAAAATAGTCATAGTATAGTTTGACAAAAAAAAGTAATGAAAAAAGTTTACAGTATGGATGAAAAAAGTCATAGTACAGTTTGTTGTGAAAATTTCATTGTAAAGTAATTCTGTAGTATGACGGAAAGTCAGAGTATACCATGATGAAAATTTCATGAAATTATAGTATGAAGGAAAAAGTCATGAAAATATTCATAGTGTAGCTTGACGAAAAAAATGACAAATGGTCTGTATTTATATAGCGCATTACTATACCTGCAACAATACCCAAAGCGCTTTATAATGTACATCACATTCAGCCATTCACACACTGATGGCAGAAGCTGCTCGACATGAACGCTCCAGGCCGAGATTGAACCAGTAACTCTCTGGTTACAAGAAGGCCACTCTACCCACTGAGCCATGCCGCCCCCTAAAAGACTGTGAAAAGTATATTGTATATAAGGCGCAAAATTCTTGAATAGAAAGAAAAAAAAATCAGAAAATAGTATGTTGCGAAATCAGTGTGTAGTAAGGAAAAATATCTTAAACAAAAATTGTAAATACACTGTGTAATTTTTTATTTTTTTTTTTTTAAATAGAAAAAGTATATTGTGTAGACACGTGTTCTTTATAAAGACACATCACAGGATAATATGCCCAGTTTCATAGTATTCTGCCACTTATCCTCACATAGGGTCACAGGGGGACTGGAGCCCATCCCAGCTCAATACATTGTAAAAATACAGTCATGGAAAAAATTATTAGACCACCCTTGTTTTCTTCAATTTCTTGTTCGTTTTAATGCCTGGCTCAACTAAAGGTACATTTGTTTGGACAATTATAATGATAACAACAAAAATAGCTCATGAGAGTTTAATTTAAGAACTAAGGATTATTCATTTTCCATGGTTTTCTTGATAATAACCAAAATTACTTAAATTCTTACATCAATAGCTATGGCATTGTACCGCCAAAAACACTACTTTTAAGCATTCCATGTTTTCTTTTCTGTTTGCTTTAAACACATGATACACACAAGAGTTAATACTTGATTGCATAACCATTGTTTTTGATGACTGCAGCCATGCGTCTTGGCATGCTCTCCACCAGCTTCTGACATTGTTCTGCTGTCACAGCAGCCCATTCCTGTTGGACAAATTCAAACAAATTTTCTTTGTTTTTGGGCTTGTGGTTCTCCATTTTGAGTTTGATGATTTTCCACAGGTTTTCAATTGGATTAAGATCTGGTGATTGAGCAGGCCAAGGCATGGTGCGAATGTTGTGGTTCTCCATCCAGGCTTTAACTGACCTTGCCGTGTGGCAAGGGGCATTGTCTTGTTGGAAAATCCAGTCATTCGAGGCAGGAAAGAGTTTTCCAGCTGATGGAAGAAGACTGTTTTCAAGGGTAGTCCTGTACTTGACCTGGTTCATTCGGCCTTCACACAATTGCATTTGCCCTGTTCCACTCAGACTGAAACAACCCCAGATCATGACTGATCCACCCCCATGTTTTACTGTAGGGGCAAGACAGTCTGGGTTGTAAGCTTCTCCAGGCTTCCTCCTAACCAGTAAGTTGGCTGGAGTGGGCATCAATTCAAAATTGGATTCATCACTGAAGAGAACCTTAGCCCAATCATCAACAGTCCAATCCTTGTGGTCTCGAGCAAAGACTAACCGGGCCTTCCTCTGCCTTTCATTGATGAAGGGCTTCTTGCGTGCTCTGTGTGACTTCAAACCAGCTTCAACAAGTCGGTTTCGAACTGTCCTTGCCGAGCAAGTCACATTTCTCGACAGTGCCCACTCATTTTTAAGGTCCCTGGAGGTCTGGCGACGATTCCTGACACAGGAACGGATGAGTGCACGGTCATCTCGTGGGGTAGAAAGACGTTTCCTGCCACGGCCAGGTAGCAATTTGGTAGTGCCATGTTCAGCTTGTTTTTTTGTTGTAATGAACGGCTGTCTTGGAGATCTTCAGTTTTTTCGCTACCTGTCTCTCACTCATGCCAATTTCCAGCAGTGCCAAGATGGCTGCCTTTGTTGCTTCACATAATTCTTTTGTTTTAGGCATTATGTGAGAGCTGACAACTTCTGAGTTGTGCTACGGCTTGAATGTAAGCAGGAAACCACTCTAGGCCTTTGCATGTGCAGTGCTGCTTGTGACATGAAATGGCCTCTTATATACTCTGGGAATCAATTAAGCTTAAGAATGTCAAATAGGACATAAAGTATTATGTGACCAGCTGCATTTTTTGTTGTGTTCATTGTATTATACGTTTAGTGGTACCAGATATTAGAATGAACAAGAAATTGAAGAAAACAAGGGTGGTCTAATAATTTTTTCCATGACTGTAGAAAAGCACTCAGAGATCGCAGCCCTCCACCAAAGCAGCGGTGGCGGCGGCAACTTTTTATTACCCCCACCGCCAAGGAAGTTGTGTTTTCACCGGGGCCTGTGTTTGTTTGTTTATTTGTTGGTTTGTCGGTTTGCAAATTAACCCCAAAAGTTATGAATGGTTTTGACAAAATTTTCAGGATTGCCCGGAAGTGGTCCAACTTAAAACTGATTAATTTTTGGTGGTGCCTTGAATCAGATCCAATCGCCACCAAAAATGAATCAGTTTTAAATTAGGCCACTTCTGACCAACCCTGAAAATTTTGTCAAAATCTGTCCACAACTTTTAGAGTTATTTTGCAAACCATCAAACATACAAGCAAACCCCAGTGAAAACATAACTACCTTGGCGGAGGTAAAAATCTGGTGCAGATTTGAGGTCTACTACCCAAATAAAGTGGTCAAATACACTGCCCCACCAATTACTGCAGGTTCAGCGACAGTATGTGCTCAAAGAATGAGGTGAATGACCAGGTTATTCCATCAATGGATTTTTTTCTTCCTTGATGGCACGGGATGATGACAATGCCAGGATTCATCGGGCTCAAATTGTGAAAGAGTGGAATCTTTGTGATGTGCTGGAGAAGGCTTTGCACAGCGGTCAGACTCTACCATCATCAATGCAAGATCTTGGTGAAATATTAATGCAACGCTGGATGGAAATAAATCTTGTGACATTGCAGAAGCTTATCAAAACAATGCCACGGCGAATGCCTGTCGTAATCAAAGCTAAAGGCGGTCCAACAAAATATTTGAATGTGTGACTTTTTTTTGGTGGCAACTTTTTTTTTGGAGTCGGGCAGTGTATAGGAGTGCACAGTGAGGATCTATAGCCCAGAAAGATAGATGTCTAGTTCGAGTGCAGGAGTTTGTGAGTTCAATCTTCTTTGATGTAGTAAGATTCAAGATTTGCTATCAACATCCATCCATGCAACCATTTTCTACTGCTTATCCTCATAGGGTCGTGGGGGGCTGGAGCTTATCCCAGCTGTCTTTGGGTAAAAGGCAGGGTACATCCTGGACAAGTCTCCAGTTCATCACAGGACACATAGAGACAAACAACCATTCACACTCACATTCACACCTATGGACAATTTAAATTAGCCAATTTATTAGCCCATACATGTTTTTGGATGGAAGCCAGAGACTACCCAGGAGAACCACACAGAAAGGCCCTGGGCTGGGAATCAAACCCACTACCTTCTGTACTGTACCGCTGTGAGGCAACAATGCTAAGAAGTCAAATATACAAAGAAACTGTGCCTCACGATGTGTTTATGTTTTATATGTGAGGCATGAAGTTTGGAAGGCTGCCTTCCAATTAAAACATCAAATATATAGAGATTTGACAGCTCACAGTGTGTGCTTGGATAGCGCACAGAGATAAATGTCTGCTTAAAGTGCTGAAGGTTCTGTGTTCAATTCTTCTATATTGCAGTAAGTTTTGAAGGCTAACTTGTAATGATGGTGTTAAATATAAAAGGAACATCAAACCGTCCTGTGAGGATCCATAGCTCACAGTGCTTGATGTCTGTTTGGCGTGTTTAAGGTTGTGAGTTCAATCATTCTATGCTTTGTTCAGTTTTGAGGTCTAAATTGTAGTGATGAAGTCAAATACATCAAGAAAGGAGGGTTGGTACTGTGAGGAAGAATAGCTCATAAAGATGAGTGTGTGGTTCAAATGTTGAAGGTTGTGTGTTCGATTCATCTACGTTACCATAAATTTTGAGCTCTAACTTGCAGTGATGAAGTCAAATATATAAAGAAACCACATTTCCCACCGTGAGGAAGGATAGCTCCGAGAGATGAGTGGGTGCTTCAAGTGTAGAAGGTTGAGTGTTCGATTCTTCTACGTTACCATAAATTTTGAGGGCTAACTTGCAATGACGATGTTAAATGTACGAAGAGAAGAGCTCTCAGAGCACATAGCGCTGGTGGCTTGGTGATAGTGAGCCTGGGTTAAGAAGCGTCGGAGGGCGTTGGAGAGAGGGGTTCAACCCCACCAGTGCGCGGTGTCCGACAGCGGGGGAGAGGTGCGTCTCCCTCCAGGGTTTCCGAGAGATAAAGCTAGGGGGTTATGCAAGAGAGAACTACAAAGAGCTGAAATTTTGGCGGTGCGTTTTGTTGTTGGTGTGCTGCTGTCGTGGTTGTGCAAACTTCATTGTGGTCGTCGTTGCAAAAAAACCAAAGTTTGCACAACCACAACGGCAGCACACCAACAACAAAACGCACCGCCAAAATTTCAGCTCTCTGTAGTTCTCTCTTGCATAACCCCCTAGCTTTATCTCTCGGAAACCCTGGAGGGAGACGCACCTCTCCCCCGCTGTCGGACACCGCGCACTGGTGGGGTTGAACCCCTCTCTCCAACGCCCTCCGACGCTTCTTAACCCAGGCTCACTATCACCAAGCCACCAGCGCTATGTGCTCTGAGAACTCTTCTCTTCGTACATTTAACATCGTCATTGCAAGTTAGCCCTCAAAATTTATGGTAACGTAGAAGAATCGAACACTCAACCTTTTACACTTGAAGCACCCCCTCATCTCTCGGAGCTATCCTTCCTCACGGTGGGAAATGTGGTTTCTTTATATATTTGACTTCATCACTGCAAGTTAGAGCTCAAAATTTATGGTAACGTAGATGAACCAAACACACAACCTTCAACATTTGAACCACACACTCATCTTTATGAGCTATTCTTCCTCACAGTGCAGATGCTAATTTCTTTATATATTTGACTTCATCACTGCAATTTAGACCTCAAAATTTACTGCGACATAGAAGAATCGAACACACAAGCTTCCTAGCTTGATCCACACACTCATCTCTATGAGCTATTCTTCCTCATGGTGCGAACCCTGCTTTCTTTATATATTTGACTTCATCACTGCAATTTAGACCTCAGAACTAAATGCAGCATAGAATGATTGAACTCACAACCTTAAACACTACAACTAGACATCAAGCACTGTGAGCTATGGATCCTCACAGGATGGTTTGATGTTCCTTTTATATTTAACACCATCATTACAAGTTAGCCTTCAAAACTTACTGCAATTTAGAAGGATTGAACACAGAACCTTCAGCACTCTTAGCAGACATTTATCTCTGTGCGCTATCCAAGCACACACTGTGGGTTGTCAAATCTTTATATATTTGATGTTTTAATTGGAAGGTAGCCCTCCAAACTTAATGCCTCACATATAAAACATAAACACCTAACACTCTGAGCTCTCATATCGTGAGGCACAGTTTCTTTGTATATTTGACTTCTTCTTAGCATTGTTGCCTCACAGCGGTACAGTACAGAAGGTAGCAGGTTCGATGCCCGGGGCCTTTCTATGTGGACTTTGCATGTTTTCCTGGGTAGTCTCTGGCTTCCATCCAAAAACATGCATGGGCTAATAAATTGGCTAATTTAAATTGTCCATAGGTGTGAATGTGAGTGTGAATGGTTGTCTCTATGTGTCCTGTGATGAACTGGAGACTTGTCCAGGATTTACCTTGCCTTTCACCCAAAGACAGCGGGGATAGGCTCCAACCCCCCGCGACCCTGTATGAGGTCATAGAAAATGGATGGATGTTGATAGCAAATCTTGAACCTTATTGCATCAAAGAAGATTGAACTCACAGATAGCCCACTTCCACTTTGTAAACCAACAAACAAGCCCCGGTGAAAACATAACCTCCTTGGCGGTGGGGATAACTTTAAATAAAAAGTTGCCACCGCTGCTTTGGCAGAGGTCTGCATCTGCCTTCCGAGGTGAGTCTGTTTTCTGTCACCATGAGCTATCCTCAATCCTCCCAACCTGGATTTTTTCTACGTATATTTGGCTCTGTCATTGGAAGGTAGACTTCAAAACTTCCTGCTCCACATCAGGATCAATCTCTCATCCTCTGGTGTTGCAGTCAGACGTCGATCACTCTGAGATTTCCAGTCCAGTTTCTTTGTGTATTTGACATCTTCATTTGGGTAATAGACCTTGGAGCACATAAAGATCAAACTCCTAATCATGTATTTAACTTGTTAAATGGTAGACCTTAAAAGTCACAGCACCTCATGATGTCGATCACCCTGAGCCACCCAACCTTGAACCTGGAATATTGTTTTTTTTTGTATTTGACCTCCTCATTTGAGTAGCAGACCATAAAACTCACTGCAACATATGAGGATCCAACTCACAACTTCTGGCACATTTTACTTCTTCATATAGATGATAGACCTCTGCTCCACATAAATATCAAACCCACAGAGTTAAAAACACACACACTCAAGTCAAATCAAAGTTTATTCATACAGCACATTTAAAACACATCCACAGCTGGCCAAAGTGCTCTTAACATGCACATCATGTAAATGAACACACAGCCAACTAGAAAAGCACTCAGAGAGCAGAGACCTCCGCCAAGGCGGCAATGGTGACTTTTTATTTAAAGTTACACCCGCCGCCAAGGAGGTTATGTTTTCAGCGGGGTTTGTTTGTTTGATGGTTTGCAAAGTAACTCAAAAAGTTCTGGGCGGTTTTTGATGAAATTTTCAGGGTTGGTCAGAAGTGGCCTAACGTAAGACTGATTAATTTTTGGTGATGATCAGATCCGATTCAAGGTTGCCACCAAAAATTAATCAGTTTTGAGTTAGGCCACTTCAAAATTGTCAAAGTCCGTCCAAAACTTTTTGAGTTATTTTGCAAACCAATAAACAAACCCCGGTGAAAACATAACTTCCTTGGTAGAGGTAATTACAAAAATGAAACAGATTACAACTCAAATTGACATTTTGCTCAAATGGGGTAAACTGTATGGATGGGGGTCTAATACTGGGACACATTCAGTCTTTCCATAACCCCCATTTTATCCTGGTCTTCCTAGATCGCTATGATCAAAGTGGCAGCGACCAGGATGGCGTGTAAGGTGGTCGACTGTGCCATACAGGTTTATGGAGGTGCTGGCGTGTCCGGAGACTTCCCTCTGGCACAAATGTAAGTTTACCTCCCCCACCACATGAGGACGAGCATTAAACCTATACCCTTCCTGATGCCAGTATAACTGTTCTCCCTCAGGTACTCACATGTCCGGACTCTACGCATCGCTGACGGTCCAGATGAGGTGCACCTCTCCTCCATTGCTCATCTGGAACTGAGGGACCAATTAAAGAAGGTGCAGGCCAAGCTGTAAAGTAATTCACATCTGGCCACCACAGCTTTACTAAGCATACAACATTTAGCAGGATCTATTGGCAGAAATGGAACATAAGTATGCTTTCTTTAAATCACCTGGAAAAAATGTTTTAGTCCCTTGGGATGAGCCCTTTGTCTACATACAGAGCCAGAAACCAAGAACTTGCTCTCCATCGGGCTAAGAAAAGTTTTCATTCATTGCTATTTTACTGCTCTATGGTGCCAGGTACCACACACTGTTCCTTTAACAAAAACTCTGCTTTTACTGGTCCCATAAATCATCTGCTTTTTGTAAATGTACATGTCACTTTACTAAAATAATTCCATTAAAATTTTCTGAATGTCCACATTGTGTTTGATTTAAAAATGACACTTGTTTATTAGGAATCCTTTTTAATGTGAACTACAAAAACAGAAAATGACAGCGTGAATATGACTATTGTCATCACACTCTGTATGGGTGTGGTCTACCACATGGATGAGCTCCACTGGGAAGTGATGGGGAAATCAGGACACACAAGCACATTATTTTTTGTACAATATAAAACAGCAATGGCCCCATCCATTCGCTACACCAGATGGTAACCCATGCAACACCCTCCACTCTTCATTGTCTATACATTAATATTTGGGCAGAGATCTTCAGCTACCAAATTCAGTCTATCTTTTATACAACACGGCGCAGAAAAAGGGACAATGGGGAGGGGAGGGAAGGTTGGCTGGTTTGGAGGCTGAACGAAAGGACTTGTCAGTGTTTGCTCTTCTTTGATTTTTTATGAGACCGGTGAGGTGACCTTGATTTGGAGCGGGACTTCTTTGCTGATTTCTTGGGCGTCTTGGAGCGCGACCTCCTCGATCGTTTGGGTGTGCGAGGCGAGGGAGATCTGGTGGGACAAACAGGACACGTTACTGATGCATCTGGAGTGTCACTGATTTCACTTTCAACTTTCCAATTAAAAAAAAAAAAAATATATACAAAACATACAGCTGGGAAGGCAACAACAAATTTCTTCGTAAACACGCAAGTAGTTGGGGTAGAGACAAAGACATTTGACAATTTGACATTGGAGAACTGAAAGCTAATTTTTTTTTTATTTAGAATCAAAATAGTGGTACCCCTACTCCCAACCACACTGCAACTTATACAAGAAAACCAAAAGCTAGTCTTGCTTCACCAGACATCTGCACAGTGCTGTGAAAAGAGAGGTCTGGCTCCAAGATGATCATTGTGGTAAAGAGGAAAGCTCTGGCTTGTTTGTATCTTAATTCTTATTATCTCGGTTTTTGGTTTGTGATTACTCATTACCTTTTGGCACATGTAGTTAGCAAGAACATTTTCAAGTAAAACAAATAAGATGCTAAATCTACGATAACAGATAACAGACATAACAGTCAACCATAAACAGAGTTGAACTCTAGTTAAAACACGAGCTGTATAGCTATGAATGGAGATGACAGTAAAAAATACAAAGAGCTTCATTTTGAAAGACGATGCAAAATAATGCTTTTATGTTGATTACATACTTTTGCTAATGGTTGCAAGCCCAAATTGAAATGTAAATAATTGATAGGGGCATTAGGAGACCCACTGGACAGACAGTCTCACCTTTTGGAGGACTTTTTGTTGCTGGACCGTGGGGAGTCTTTATGGGTGGAGCGGGAAGATGTGTCTTTTGAGTACGAGCGGTCGGAGCGTTCCGATCTTTCTGAGCGCTCTGAACGGGGTGAGGACGACCGGCCTCGTCGGCTACCACTCCTCGTTGGGCTGGGTGACCCACTGTGACGCCGCTTCCTGTCAACCAGAGAACACATATCTCTCAGATACTCGTTTCATTCGTCACACATTGGGTGACGAATGATGCACAGCAGAGGCCTGTCAACAGATATCTCACCTCTCTTTCCTGGTTGGCGTGTCGTCTTTCTCTTTTTCCTTTTTCAAGTCTTTCAACCGTGCCTCAGCTTTCTCCTTCTCTTTCTTCTCCCTCTCTTTCTCCCGTTCAAGTTTCTCTTTTTCTTTTTCCTGCAATACAGGGAACACATTAAATGACCTGAATTTAGAATTTCAATTCTCGTACATGGCATCATGTGCAGGTAAATACCTTTTGCAGTAGTTTGTCCCTGTAGTGCTCCACCTGCTCCTGAATACTCTGCCCAGTCTTCTTGGGCCTTTTCCCAGATTCCAGCTCATCCTGGAACTTCATGACCTTAACCTGGATGAATAACACAGGAAAAAAAAACATCAAAACACATTTTATTTGCATACAAACTATGACAACTAGCATAATATGGTGGTTGTGTAGAGTGGGAGGTTTTGATAGATATAAAGTACCTCTATTTCTCTGAGCTTTGTGCGCTTCTCCTCATTCATTTCAGACATCTTGGCTTTGATATCAGAGTCATCCCTGATGGGGTTGGAGTAGCTCTGATTATCCTCTGAGCGAGGGCTTCGGTCATCATAGTCACTGTCCTCCTCATCTCTGCAGTGTTGGAAAGAGTTCATTTAAAAAGGTGAAGAGTGCAGTGATGTATTCCCAGAACAAAAGAAAGCACACACAACACTCACTTTTTTGTTTCTTCTGGCTGCTCAAATATCTCCCATTTTGAAGTCGTCACAGCTGAGGAGCAAAAACAAAGAATAACTGTAACTGAGAATGCTCGCAACTGAACAGTGACAAAGATAATGTCTTTTGATCATTTGATGCCACTTCAAGGTCTCACCTTGGGCCTCTAACTCGGACTCGTCCACAGCTTCCCATTTCGAGGGTGCTACCTTAAAGGTTGCCTCCTTGGACGGATCCACTATGAAAACCAAGAAAATAGCACAGAGTCACCGTACAAGAGCAGCACACAGCCGAATTATTATTGCTTATTGGCAACCATTTCATACAACATCTATGTTAGTCTCTGCACATCTCACAAGGTATTCCATCTATGTCTTCTTCCATGGGCTTGATAGGAACACCATCTAGGTCATCCAGCGGGGCTCCGTCAATAGGGGCTCCATCAATGGGCCCTGCGTCAATCGGGACCCCGTCCACGTCTTCCAGCAGAGCTCCATCCACATACTCCCCTATTGGAGCCCCATCAATGTCCTCTGCTGGCTCAGCCTGGGTCAAAGACGGCACAAAACAATACATTAAAGGTATAGTAGGCGATGATTTTTAGAGACACATTTTGTTATGTTGGATAAAATGGTCCTTCCACCCTGATCGTCGTCAATTTAATATGTATTCAGAAAGAGAAGTGAACAGAATCTGAGATCTGTGGCAGCCACAGGACTATAAAAACTTTGACCAATTAATAGCCTCGGTCCGAGTGTGAAGTACGAATCAGATGCGTTCTTGTCTCGTCCTGCGCTCGCCCCCCGCATGCCCCCACTCGACCCTCCACTCCGAGCGGGCACATGCATCGCTTCGCCGTGGCCGCAGGTATCAAGCACGCTCTTCTCTCGAAATACTTCGGTAGCTGGAGAATACCAGACCAGTTTACAATGGCAGAGAAAAAGCAGCCTAAAATACCGATTCCAGCGTTACCTGTGGCGGCTCGGCCAGCTAAACAGCCAAAGAAGAGAAAGACGGAGGCAGAAAAGGCTGCATTGGTTGTAGTGCTGACTGGAGGAGGAGGAGCTTAGAGGGGGATTCGTAGCAGTGCATCTTTAATATCTTGCTAGCTCTTCGACATCCCCAACTCTACCTTTAAGATATGGCTTTAGTAATTTCAATAACATGTATATCACAATAGAACATGTTCAATAAATACATTTACAACATGAAACAAGCACATGGAAAAGCCTTTTTTTATGTGTGTGTGAATTAAATACTTGAAAAGTATTAGTCTATCATTTACAACTTGAACATAAAATTTTAAAGGAAAAAAATGTCATAATTTAATTGTTTACATGCATGCCTACACTGTAATCAGATTACAGGGACGCAAACATGTGAATGATGTGAATTTGAAATTAAAAGACTAATTTGATCGTTCATCAAGCCCATAAATGTATCATATCCAATGTATTTAATAAGGATGTGTAATTAATACATTTGTTTGTGTTTTGTCATCAGTTATTTTGATGAGACTTCAAACTCTTTCTCAAGTATTAAGTTCAATCATTTACCTCCACAATGGCGGCAGGGGATTCCTTGTCTGCAGAGAGATTGACGAGACCCAGGAAAATGTTCTGCAGCTTGATAAGGAAGGGGTCTGGGTACACAGCCCAGTCCTCCCATGCCCGGAAACATGACATGACTCGTTGCTGCCAGAGAACAAAAGCACACAAGGATGTTTGAGTGACTGCAGGTGACAAACTGTGTGAATTTAGTTTGATTATATGGACATTTTGTACCTTAAAGTTTTCACTCTGAAGATGGCCCTGTATTGCTTTGTATGTTGCGTTAAGATCTGCAAAAATCTGGCAGAGCTTTGTTTCAAAACTGTTGAAAGAGCATTTAAAACAGAAACAGGTGACTTAGGTATTCAAAATTTAACAGTGCTATGAAATACAGTCTGAGAAGATAAATGACACAACTCACTATTTTCTGTAGTAAGACGCATTGGATACTTTGGCAGAGGAGTTGTACAGCACATCAGAAACTAGATATAACCGTGCAATCTGAAATGTAATAGAGGAAATTTGTTTTTCACCAGAATCGAGAGAATCTGACATTCTGCTTCCTGTTTCTGGGCAACAGATCAGCGCTACATCTTGCCTTCTTGGGAAGTGGTGTTTTGAGGATGGACAGAGACTCTGTGACACATTCCACGATCTCTTCAGCTGCCTCGGCTCTGTTGAGACAGAACAACATGGCCTCTGCGATGTCTCCCCTCCTGGGCGTCAAACCTCGCAGCATCTCCTCTAGTTTGTCCCGCTCTCTGCAGAAATGCAAGTGCAGGTTCACAAAAAGAGCAGGGCATTTTAACACATTAGATGACTACGTTTTAACACAATATGTGGAATTCATAAAAGATCTTACTCTTCTTTCAAGCAGCCCTTCTTGCTGCCCTCCTCCTCCTCTTCGTCTTCCTCACCATCATCATAAGGACCATGGAGATATGGATTAAGAGGAGGCGGACGCCACAAGGAGCCATTCTTAAACATCCTGAAGTCTTCTGTTTTCCATTTGACTGGTGCTTCACCCTGGTCAAGTCAGAATTTGCAGTTAATAAGAGAACAAGATCTGGTGGACTGTGTGACAGATTATTGTGCTGTATTTAATATGGAATGAGTACCACTGACACTTTGCATGCATGGTTTTAAAAACACAAATCAAACCTGTAGTATGGAGTAGAGCTTCCACCTGTAGTACACATGTGCTGGGCTTTGGTTCTCAAAAAGAAACCTGGAAGCAAAATCATAAAGATAAGCATATGCAACACAAACTTTGCAAACACGACTAAAATTCTCAAATGGACTGAAGTCACTGATGTGTAGATACACTGACCTGTACATGGGATTGTTGATTTCTCTGTTCATGATCATGGCTTCAAACATTGGGCCTTCACGCACCACAAACTCGATCATTCGGTGGATGAGAGAGAGCAAATTCCTAGAAGAAAAACACAGTTAAAGCAAACAGATTCAGACTGGCCTGACTCTTGACCACTACAAAAAGCCTGTCTGATTAAAGTTTAATTTCTGCTTGGTGGGTTGACACTCAAAACAGTCATCTCAACAGACACCACAACAGTTATCACTTGATAAGTATTACTGACTAAACAAATGATGCATGGCATAACTGCAGATGTCACATGTAATAGGGTGTGACTGAGGACATAATTTAATTGAGGGATAACTGTCAAAGAGTGACGCCTGACCAGGCATAAATTAAATGCAACCCTAAGTATAACATCAATGCACAAATGCTGCCAAAAATAATAAAAAAAAATACTAGGAGTAAGTGACCAGTGATTATGAAGCAAAATAATACTTGACCACATAACTAAGTAAAAAATGCTTTATAATGTACTATATGACTATCATTAAGCATCATAATGAATGTTTAGGGGTGCTTATTATTACGATTATACAGTACTATTGGCTGCTTGTAATGTATTACATGTATGTTTATGGTGTATTATAGCGATATAGGTATCAGGAAGTGTTTTCATATCAATTAAGAATTAAAAAAAAATAAATTTCGGTAAAACATGTCTTTTAAATTAATTGTGTGTCTAAGTTCTTCATCAAGTTTACACCTTTGTTCTTTAAGGCTACAGTGCAACTGGTTTGAACTACATAGTAATGCCTGGACCCTTTCTTTGAAATATTCCTGGGTTCAAATTATAAAAAAGGGGGCAACAAATGAAGCTGAAGAACTTGGGAACGTATAAGCGAGACATTGACAAGACACTGTATGAACTGAAAAGTGTATAAATACAGTGTCTGTCAATTCCAACTCATCTCCTGACTAATGTGAGGTGAGGAAGAACCAAAGCAGTCCAGGACTGTTGGCCTTAACAGGCTAAACATGTTTCTGCTGGTGCAGTTGGTAAAGACTGAATACAGTGCAAATGGGATCAATTATCTTCTGTGACAATTTTGGGGACATACATGGTGCAGGCTGCATATAATTAGCCTAAAGTGGCCAACAAGACAAAGGATGTCTTCCATTTGACAACACAGATCACATTTACTTGTATTGGAGCCGATCGTACCAATGCCGGGGTAAAATTCAGTATACTTTCCCAATCCATCCCATGATGATTTCAGGTCCCTCGCTGCTGCAGACAGTTCAACTTGTGCTGCTCACCAAGGCCAATGTCAAAGGTCATATATAGACTAATGCTGGCTGGTTTGGATTTGTTTGCAGGGGCCAGATTTACTGAGCTCCCGGTAGTGTGACAGAGGCCAAGGGGGCAGACGGTCTGAGTGAGCAATGGTCAGAGAGCAGGATTTCACAACTACAGATCTAGAGTCAGTAGCCTACTTGTGTGGCAGAGTAAGAGGTCACTGAAGTTGAAAAACAACAATTAAATGTTGATGTGTGGAGTGGAGTGGACAAAAGCTTTGATGTTTGGCTCTAAGCAGCACATTACATAAGCACTACAATGTTGTTGCTACGTGTTTAAAAAGGAAATGAAATGACAGTGGATTGTAACACAGCAAGGTGCAAAACAAACTTGTCAGTCAGAGTTATTATATCTACTAATATGATGACATTGTGCAATAGCCTCAACCATTGCTCACCCACACTGACCAGCCCCCTGTAGCATGCAGTGATCAACTGATCAAGCTTTAGCTTCATTATGGGATGTTTTTTTGTCTAAGTTTGTACACCAATTTAAAAAAAGAAAAACATGTACCTTTCTGTTGGGATAACCACTTTGACTATGGCTTGCGACAGAGTCTGTATATGAAGTCACATCAGATAATAAACATAGAATGTGAGTATTGTTAAAAGGCAACAGGTGAAAAATATAAAAAATGCATTTTAAAGTGCAAATAGACAACAACTTTGCTTTACTGCCTTCAGTTTTACTAAAGCCAAACACCCCTGACACTGTATTCATTAACCATAAACACCTTTCAGTAACACTGAGCACACGCTAACATTTCATTATACCCACACTTTGACATACAGTGCAAAGCTAGTTTAATTCAGCAATACAAAAACTATCACTTACAAAAACTGGACTGAATTCTCAAGATAGAGGCTAACATCTCACCAGCTGAATTAAAAAAAAAAAACACTGCCATATCCCATGAGAAAACAAAAAGAAATCCTAGGTTGACATGCTGAGTTACCTTCTCGAACTCCTCCTTGTTTTTAGGTGGAGGAAGCAAAGGAGCATTGGGGTTCTTTAGCCTCTCCCGGGGCTGTGCATTAAAGGGCAGGCCAGAGGGAGGTGGTGGGAGTGTGTGCTCCATCATGGAAGGAGGGATGTAGATGGGGTGCGGTGGGATGGGCACACCTTTGCCCCATCCTAATTTCATCTCAAAGTTCATTATCATCTTTCCTGTTTTGGGAGTAAAAAAAATGATACTTATATATTTATCTATCTATATCTATATATAAGGCTAGAAAGAAATTTTGTTATTGTGTTATTTATTTCATATCAAGAGGCTTTTGTTTACCATTTAGGTTCTTCAGTGCTCGCTCAGCATCCCTCCTGTTCATGAAAGCCACAAAGCCACAGTTCCTCTCCCGAGCCCTCTCCTCGTCTGTTCTCGGCCACATGATCTTCACACTGGCCAACGGACCATAGCGGCCAAACTCTTGACACAGCATCTCTTCATTCATCTAAAAGAAAATAAATAGATGAATCAGAAATTCTGCACGCTGCAGCTTTGTTTTGGTTTTGAGACATCCTTCTAGCTTTGCTTAAAAAACAAAAATGCAATAAATAAGGGAATCAATGTTCTTGTTCCTTATTTCTTCTAGATTTATTTCCAAAATATTGTTTATTTTTAGTGTTTTTTTTTAAGATTTGTTCCCAGTGAAATATAAATACATGTAAATAGTGACTTTGCTATTGCTGCTCCAGAAACAACATTTAGCTGAGTTATATTTTAAATATTCAACTCTAATTCATTTCTAAATTAAGTCAACCAAGCTGCCAGATGAAATGTATGTTGCTACACATCACAGGTCACATCATCTTTGCAACACTGAACAATATTATTGTACAATGCAAATTTTCCTCATAAGATGCAGGCTATAGCAAACTCAGCCCAGAGCAAACAAACAAGCTCAAATCAAGCCCATTTGTTCACAGAAAATATATGTCAGTCAGGGTGTTAGTGTCTCGGTTTTCCACTCATGAATGTCTGGATACAAATTCACCTGTGGATTGATGTTTCCAAGATACAAGTTCGTAGTGGATGGGTCTCCAACATCATGGGAACCTGGCGCACAATCATCCAAAACTGCAGAAACAGAGAAAACAGAGAATTTCCTACTGCTGTCTGACAGGACAACATATTTTCTTAGCAAGATGAAGATATTCACGGCCACTATATTAAGTCAAAATTACCACTGGACGGACGGTTTCTTCTTGAAGAACCATCCGCTAAAAGAAGCAGAAACGCAGTATGAATTTTGTTTCAGGGTAAAAGTGGACGGGGTGGGGACGAGGAGGGATGGGCTGGATTAAAGCGTGCAGGACAGCACCATTTCAGGCCAAGTTAGTACATAGAAACCAGTCATGCAGTTTTAAGACACTTACATGAGCGTCTTCCATCCGTGCCTGAGAGGGGTTCGAAACGACTAACACGTCCTTTCATCTTGTGTCTTTCATCCCTTTCCTCCTGTATTCTGCAAGAAACAGCATGACACGCAATTATGTACAACCAAATTATTACAACGCTACAATTCCACACAATAACAAAAAAGGTTTATGTGCTGAAACTTACTGTTTGAGTTCCTCTTTGAACAGTTCCAAGTTGCTCTTCTTCTTCTCCTTTTCAGTACTTTTCTTCACAGCCTGAAATACACATGTGAAAATAATATCAGAAAAGATAAGGGAAAACAAAGTATCACCAAGTGCAGCGATAACAACAGAGGTTTCTTGTTGACAAGGACGGTACTCACATGTCTTTTGTCTAAGGCTAAAAACTGGGGTGGGGTTTCCAAAGGCAAGAAGCTTTTTGACTGGGTCTCAAAGCGTGACTTGGGCTTGTACAATTTTCCTCTCTTGTCATCAGCAGCTGCCTCCTCTGAAAAGTGAAAGTGTGTGTTAGTCTTGAATTCCACTACAATCACTTTATCAAATTATGCATGGAAGATGTTGTGATTGGTGCTGATTGGCCCAAACATACAATGCAAACTTTTGGGAAACTCATAATGTAAATAATAGAAATGTTGAACCTTTTGTAGCATTTGCAAGACCACCACGGACAAAGGCCTTGACTTTGCCCTCCCCTCCTCCTTCAAAAGCAGCAAGAAACTCCTCATAAATCTCTGCTGCTGCACGCTCATCTTCCTGCACACAGAAGCCAAAATTAGAGTGAATAAATACAAACATAAACTTAAACAAAACCCATATAGCGCAGACACTAAGATAATGTTTCTATAAATGCAGCAAATACTTACTTTCTTCTTTATTTCATCTTGTTCCTTCTTACTTAGTGTCCTCTTTGCCACTGCCATTTTTCCAATGCTGAAAGACTTAAGTTTGCTCTCAAGCAGCGCCTGTCGATGTTAGCAAAGCATGCTTTCACCAGGTAATACCAACGTAAAATAAGTCCACATTTGGGATGCATGTAACATATCCAAACCACCACTACGTTGTAGTTATTATCGTTAATCAGATGAGTGTTACAGCGTGACAACAATCATGTTGACATGAGGGTTAAGCGGGATCTATCACTGATACAAGTTGCACACGCTACCCTGTAAAGAGGGTTGTGTCGACTAGTTAGCGATCATCACCTAAAGGTTTGATGTTCGTGCAAGTTGCATTTACTGCGTAGCTTCTAATGAAATACATCAGGAAGTAGCAACAACTGAGCTACATTACCCAAAGGCCTAAACAAGCTGTTATCTGCTGCAGCGCCACTGACTGAATGCAATAAATAGCGAATGGCTGGTGCAAGGAGTTCGCTAAGGCTCATATATTGTTAGGCCCGAGTTCCAAAATATTACATTTGCAATTCCTAAATTCAAACATACACCAACTAAACTTTGCTCTAATGACTAGCTACGTAGGTATCATCTGTTAACTGTGTGAATAATACTTCTTTCTGGGCCAACTACCCCGAGTGGTCTTTCTTGTAGTGGCTAAATCGCTTAGCTTAGGTTAGCTAAATTAGCCAGTGTGGCCGGAAAGCCAATGGGTAGCTTTAGCACGTCGGTAGTTTGCTAACACCGTTACGCACACTCGTAACTCTAGTCTGCTGCAGGCTTTAAATATGTAAACAGTCAATTTTGTTCACATGTAATATGATTTACATCGTTTTCATTACCACAGATGAGTCTTAACCCAAGCAATTACAAATAGTAAATTCACCTTAGCGCTAGCTTTTTGAGAGCCACCAGGCGTTCGGTCCGCCATCTTTTGTGTAACTAAAAAAAAAATCGATCGTCGATTACAAGCTAGCGGCAAATGTGAAACCGTCAAGGCGACACAGTCGATCACTGAAGCACTGATGGTTAAACTTATTTTTCCTGCCACTCTTCGTCACCATGTTTGACATTACATCATGGCATAAAACGCAACTGGAGCCGTATGTGAGATGCGCAATAATTTTTATTTAATAATTATCATAACACGGTACAATTACACCGTACTTTTACGGTTATTAAAATTGTTTTACTATTATGACACATAGATTAAATGCGTGTAGCTTTGCATCTAGGTAACATAACCTACCACAATACCCAATCCGTGTCCAGTCATTTAATTGATATATGAATAACGTGTAAATTCATTGAGGTATAACACGGCTATGTATCACATTTCTGCATGTACCGCGTTTAGTCCAGCAGGTGGTGCTGTCGCTCATTCCCTCTTTGTCTCATATACAGTATTTCTGTCAACATACCTGTGCGCGTTATTCTGACAACCCACAGCCTACAGCGATTTCAAACAGTTGAATGATCCTGCAAAAGAGCAGCTGGCCACAGTCCTCTACATGTGGACCATCAGAATATTGTGTAGATACTGTGTAGTGTTTAGCATATAGCAGGCACAGAGTCATCTTTTGATAAAGTCTCTGCCATATGTAGCCTGTATGTATGTGTATAGTCCATATTGAATGGAATGCCTAATAATTCATATGTGACTTGTGGAGTCAAGTTTATTCATGTTACCCCTTTGAAGGTTTGTCAGGCCAGGTGCCACATATAACTAATGTAAGACCTCACACCCTCCCTGCTTTGCTTTTTTGTGCGGAAAAAGCAGCAGTAGCCTACTGTATGCCTCGTCCCTCCTTCCACGCAGAACAAATGCCGTATTCATCTGCTCCTGCTTGCAGTTACTGAAACTCCCCGCAGGAACCCCTGAGTACTTTACAGCAAGCAGCCTGAGCTGCTGAGCAGTGAGCACAATGCCATTCATGACACGGGGCGAAAACGGGCGCAGAGCCTGCTCCGTTAACCCAGCCATGTGGACAACATGCACTATTTTTTGCGCATGGAGTCTACTGTTGATTACAGATGTTTGTGCGCAGTCTCAGCGGAGGTACACCTTTTTTTTATTTTTAATGTATTTTTAATCATTTGAAAGCTTTGCGGATGAGCAAGGTGCCTATATGATCAGCGTGAGGAGAACCAGTGGACTGGAGTTTCTCTGGAGGGATACTCTGACTGCAGTCTCCAGTCAGGACATACTGTTTATGGCGCATTGAATTAAGTTTTAGGCTGTCGTTAACCTTTTCACTTGTTTTGAAAATAGAAAACTCTGTTTCTTCCATCTAGACCAACCTTCACATGCGGCGGAAACATTACAGGGGACACTGGAGTAATCGGGAGCCAGGGGTACCCAGGAGTTTATCCTCCTAACACCAAATGTGTGTGGAGGATCACAGTGAGTCCACGTTCATATTCACGCCTTCCTACAGTAGCCTAGAATAACAATGATGATAAAATTAAATTGTTGCTAAATTGTTGATTTCAAAGCACATCAAACAGCTGCGCAATGTAATAACATGATGCACTAACCCCAAACTTCTTATTTCCTTCTAAAAATATCAACCACAGCCAGTGTAAGGCAGTGTTTGCTGACTGGTTCCCTCCATTATGGCACTATATATTTATACATTCAAACTGTGGCTGGAAGTAAGTCAAGGTGTTAGAAATATGTTGTGAGTATCTACAGTCACACATGAAGATGAGTTGTGGGCATCATTGAAGTAACAAGTCAACATTCATGGCAGCTGTGTGTCTATTGTGGCATTTTATTGCTCTCAGTAATGATGATTATTGTGTCAAACTCTGTAAATTTCCACCAGGTCCCTGAGGGAAAGGTGGTGGTGCTGTCATTCCGTTTTATTGACTTGGAGAGCGACAACCTGTGCCGCTATGACTATGTGGATGTTTACAGTGGCCATGTCAGCGGGCAAAGACTTGGTCGCTTCTGTGGGACCTTCAAGCCAGGAGCCCTGGTTTCTACGGGCAACAAGATGCTCCTGCAGATGGTATCTGATGCCAACACAGCTGGGAGTGGCTTCCTGGCTGTTTTTTCTGCTGCCCACCCACATGAAAAAGGTAGGCAAACGTGCGTAACTTTGAGCATAGTTTTGGCATGCTTGCTCTTAATGTTGCTGTCCTACACATAGGTGCCAAGATGTGAGACCTGTGGGACTGGGTCTCAACCATGGCTTCACTCCATTAAAGGAATCCTTTACTGGCCTGTGTTGGCACAGTTTTTAAAAGGAACATCTTGACACTTCTTGCAGAATAATGTGGAATTTCTCACAGACATATTTGGAACACTAGGAGGAACAGGTCAGAGGTATCACTTAGCGTTCAATGAGCCTCTTCCTCCTTCCTGCAAGGTTGCAAAGTCATGTCTTCTGTTTTTGTGGAATTTTAATGGCTGGTTCTCTGTACCGAGGAGTGAGAGCTGTGATGGACAATGTTTATTAACCACACAATGCATGTTAGCAGATAGACAGTCTCTGAGTGCCTCCAAAATTGCACAACACTACATTTTCTTAAGTGTCTATTTTTGTCACTGGACTAAACTGCACTTTTGTTGGACATGTTGGAAAGGAAACATCCATCTAAGTGTATGTTACAAAGAAAACATGTCTTCAAGAGATTCATCTCTCAGCAGTGAGCAACTTGTGTAGTTACTGAACTGAAGTTTCTCAAATACTTCACGATGTTGGAAGCATACGGTCTGTTTTTAAACCGTCCATTCACTGCACAGTAATAATGAGTGACTCAGCCTACTTTTCAGGGTACATAATGACAAAGAGAGCATCTCTTACAGTAGTGGTTAGTTGCAGGACCATTTTGCTGTTCCCACCTAAAGCTGATGAATGGGATCTGGATCATTTCCAAAACAAAACAGGAATGCAGGTTATTCCTGATGACTAACCAACATTAATTTAGATCATTACTCCACAGGCGAACAGTACTGTGGAGGCAGATTGGACAAACCCTCTGGGACTTTCAAAACACCCAACTGGCCTGAGAAGGATTACCCAGCTGGTGTCACCTGCTCCTGGCACATAGTGGCACCAAAGAACCAGGTCAGAGTTTTCACAATGAAATAATCTGTTCAAAATATTCAAATATAGGCACCAAAATCACCCATTTGTCCACAGTACATTACTAATGTGCTGTGCCAACAACCCCTACATTGTAGGGGCACCAGGTTTCAACAAGAAAGTATAATAGATGAACAAAACTACTCTTTTGTTTTGTGTTCATTTTGATCCTTTTTCTTTTAAACTATCCAGTCCAACATTGTCAAAGGAGTTCAATGCTAAATTGGTTTTCTTTTAAGACAGCTCAATGTGTAAAGGGTGTGGAACAAGAATGCGTCATCCCACAAATGATAGGCTACCCTTTAAACAACCTACCCTGATATCCCTATTCCAAGCTTTTGCTTGATGAAAGAGGGTTGTCTTTGTGATTTGTCTCCTGCTGCAGATTATTGAAGTCAAGTTTGAGAAGTTTGATGTGGAAAGAGATAACTACTGCCGCTATGACCACGTCTCCATTTTCAACGGGGCGGAAATCAACGACGCCAAAAGGATCGGCAAATACTGTGGAGACAGCCCCCCAGCGTAGGTGATTCTGGTTTTATCTTCATTCAAACATCCATCCTATGAATTCCCTTCAGTTTACTCTCAGTCTGCTTGTCTGTGTTTCTTTGCAGACCTGTGTTCTCAGACGGGAACCAGCTCCTCATCCAGTTCCTGTCAGATCTCAGTCTAACCGCAGATGGCTTCATTGGACACTACAAGTTCAGACCAAAGAAATTCCCCACCACCACGATACCACCCACCACTACCACACAGCCAGTCACCATCCGGCCCATACGTAGGTAGCAACTTTTATCCAGTAAAAACCTCTGGAGGGCTTCTAACATCTGTCTTTGTTGATAGGTAGCTAAGAGACACACTGGTGTTACTACTGGATTCTCTTGATAACATGTTGGCGTTATTTTTCACTTTTAACACAAGAGACATCTGCAATCTGCTTCTGATAGCAGATCTGGGCAAGAAAAGAAGTGAAGTGTACTGCTAGAGTATGTGGTTCAATAGTTACAAATACTTTTGTTAAATAAAATGGGTCCTTTAAACAAGATAGGTCAAGCTGAACAGTGGATCTTTACAGTTTAACATGTTGTAAATAGAACATATACACTGCAGGTCCTATTAAAGAAGCAGCCAACAGTAAAACATGCTCAAACACAACATATGCTAAAACTGTCTTTGGCTCACACTTCTCATTTGTACATAACACAAATTCATATACAGCACTGTGGGCATGTGTCTGCACCCACAGTCACAACTCATTTTCATACTCAAACTCACATTTCCCCACACTGTTGTTTTTTCTCTGAGTCAAGCCAGGTTATTTTGGCGCTTCCCTGCCATGATGTCATTATGTGCCAGCACTATCTACTTGGCTTATCATTCTGCACCTTTCCCTCTCCAGTAAGAATAACATTTAGAAAGTCACCTTATGTTTTCATGGTTCTCTCCTTTATGAACTCTTTACCATCTCTAACTCAAAAAACAGATGTTCGCTTGTCACATTATCTTGCTATTTTACACACTGCACATTGTCTCTGCAGCTTACAGCCATCATTTGGAGAGACTCTTGTGTTACTGAGAATAATCAGTAAATAAACCGTAGTAGAAACAGATGCAAGCATAACTCACAAGCTTGAATCACTGACAGAGACAAAATTATAGAGAGTGAATTTTCCTTTTTGTTTGTGTCTCCACAGCTCTCAAGTACTCTGCAGCCCTGTGCCAGCAGAAATGCAAAAGACGAGGAACACTTGAGAGCAATTACTGCTCCAGCAATTTTGGTAAGAACATCAGTTCATAAGCTACAGTCACTGACATGTTTGTAGCTTTGCTAATGTTATTATTGAACCGATCTTGAGCTACTGTTCCCTTAAAATATGAACTTATATAGTACAGATTCTTCAAAGATTTACTCCAGTCAAATCTCGCCAAACAAGCAGTTTACAGTCTGGATCATGTCACTATCTCTGCTCCTCTGATTTCTCACTGTGCATCTCAAAGACTTCCTTGATATCCTGTCAGGAAGTGAAGGGGTGCATACAGTAGGACACAGTTACCTCCAGTGTAAATGTACACACACACACAGACACACACACACAGGCTGTGGGTAAACTGGTGCTAAATGAGCATGTTGATTCAGCCTCAGCCTCCGTTTGCCACACTCCCACTCTCTGATGTTTTCCTCTTGGAGATGTTTACCACACGTGTTTGAGGGTGGCGTCTGAAAGCGTTCACTTAGATCTGCGTCAGAAACTTAGGAAATGAGAGGCAGTGGCAGTGGTGCATGTGGAAAATCCCGCCCATGTGATGTGGCAGTGGAGTCAGCACAAACTATATTACATCACATTTTAATGAAGTTGCTAGATGGTAGACTGAAAACAGTTTAATCTAATCACCATTTAAAGACATAACTCTTGTTATTGATGATGTGATATGCACACTTTGGATTGTCAGAAGCACTTCACTGGTTTATGTTAGAGAAGCATCAGATACAATAACATCACTGAAACAGGCAGTCCTCTGGCTATTCTCATTCCTGTCAGGAAATGAAACAATAAGTGAAGTCCAGACATATTGGTACCATCAGAGTAAAAAAATCCAGTTCTGAATGAGACGTGTTTCCCTCCCTTCCAATGAGCTGCCAAATTCTGGTCCAAAACAGTATTGTTTGTACTTATGGAGATCTGCTCAAACTAAACAGGAAATAACTTGCACATCCATTTATATATATATATATATATTTATATATATATATATATATATATATACACGTGTATATACGTGTATATACACGTATATATACGTGTATATATATATATACATATACACGTATATATACGTATATATATATATATACACACACATGTGTGTGTGTGTATATATAAGATTGGTATATATTACTGGGTGGCCTTAGCTCCACTGAATTAAACATGCCATGTCACAGACAGAGCCATATCCGGAAAATCTTTGAAGGTCTTAAAATTAAAGTAAATGATATTCTTGATGTGTTTCTGCTCATGGATAGAGCCATAAAAAGATCAAAAGGGGAGTGGCATGTATTTATAGAGAGGCTGCACTTCACACACAAATTATAAATGCAGTAAGCATACTTAAAAAAAGCAGAAAGTGACCAGCGTAAATCCAAAGTCGCCCTTTCTCTGGTGTTGAAACATCCATCCATCCATTATCTACCGCTTATCCTCACATAGGGTCGTGGGGGGCTGGAGCCTATCCCAGCTGTCTTAGGGTGAAAGGCAGGGTACACCCTGGACAAGTCTCCAGTTCATCACAGGACACATAGAGACAGACAACCACTCACACTCACATTCACACCTACGGACAATTTAAATTAGCCAATTACCCTAATCCCCATCCCCAGGATTTTCACTCCTTATATATGAGTTAATTTGTCATGTACACTACGAAGCATTAAAAACGCAACATTGTATTTTTTCGATATTAATGTGAATTTTCATTATTTATTGGGCGACTTCACTTGGTATGATACTGAACATGAATGAACAAAAGCAACAATAGAAAAATTAATCGACATGGATTACAAATGTCAGTATCTTGATCGTCGTGGCATAGACATGATGAGCGCGTTGATTTCAGCCACTGGAATCGCTTCCCACTCTTCCAAGAGTGCAGTACAGAGATCAGCAACCGTTACCGGCAGTGGAATAAGATGCCGTACACGGCGATCCAGATTGTCCCAAAGGTGTTCAATCGGATTCATATCCGGGGAATAAGGCAGCCAGTCCATAACCTGCACATTATGTCTCTGCATAACGTGCCTGCAGGTGTGAGATGCCTGAGCCAAAATGCCTGGCTACCCTCGCTTCGGTCATTCCAGATCTCAGCATACCAATGGCCTGCTCCCTCATGTTTGCTGCTAAGCGTGGCATGGTGACCGTCTGTGACAGCTTGCATTTTTCCTCCGGGTTTTTAAAGCCTTGACCAGTTGAGCTCAAATCACCAAAAGAACTCATTGAAAGCTTTCAAACAATGTCCTAACGAATCACACATGCAAAAACAGGGATTGGTACCGTCTGCCACGTTAATTTATTGTTTGAGCTGAAAAATGTGGCTCCATAGTTTCAATAGCCACGAGTGGTAGTAAACAAAACATTTTTTTTGTATACAAAGTAGTTGTGTCCAATTTTATTTTACATTGACTTTGTTGCGTTTTTAATGCCTCTTAGTATATGTATGTCTATGACAGTGCTAACGGGGACCGTCATTACTGCGGTGATGAGAGGAGGAAGCATGTATGCCACTGTCTCTATCATCAACGTGTATAAAGAAGGCAGTCTGGCCATCCAGCAGGCAGGAAAGACCATGAGCACCAAGATCATTATCCTGTGCAAGAAGTGTCCACTGATCAGGAGAGGTGAGTTCACACTCGTGAGGTTAAAACTAGCAAAAGAAAGAATCCATGTCTGAATGATGATGATAATCAGTTCCTGGTTGACTGTTTTGAATAACCCATGGCTCTGAGTTTGCCTCCATTGCTGCACCATCACGCTCAGTTGATAGTATTCGCCCTAAAAGTGTGAGGTGAGCGGCAGAACTCACTGTCCAAACAGTCATAACATTAAATATGTTTATATGTATGCATATAAACATATGGTATACAGACCTGTTGTGTGGAGATTCTGATATTTGGCCTCCCTGAATGTCTCTGCCGTTCCGCCACTGCATTCAGGTTTTTTGTGTGTGACCTCACCAGGCTTGAACTACGTCTTCATGGGCCAGGTGGACGAAGAGGGCTGGGGGAAGATTGCCCCTCACCACTTTGTTATGGCCTTTAAGACAAAGAACCAGAAAGGACTCAACGTTCTGAAAAACAAGCAATGCTGAGTTCCAGTAGCGCTGAGGATCTCCACTTTTGCCTGAGGCTCAGCTGTGGATGGAAACAATTAAGCAAAAAATGATCTCCATCTCAACAACACAACACAGGCTGCAGCAGCAAAATGCTGCAGAGATGCCAAAATAAAACATAAAACGTACATGATTCATTCAAGCAGGGGAAACGAAGATTTTTGTATTTATTAATTGTGCTGCAGATCATATTCTTTAGAATTAACAAGAAGACATTAAGACGTTATACTCTGTCTTCCATTAAAAGATCAGTCATTCAGTCTGTTTTGCAACCTCAGATTAATCAGCACTATTAGTTGAAGTTTCCAGCCCTATTCCACATCCCATTCTCACTACGCACACATTCCTGTCATGCTCCTGGCAGGGATTTAAAACGTAGCCAATAACAGGAGCCCAGAATAGGAAGTATAGCAGTATAGCAGACATGTGCTTCATAAAACAAACATTAATCAGATTCATAATTTCCAGTGTGCACATCTATTTTGACATCCTATGATGGCACTATTCATATTAATTTTTTCCTTTTCATTTCCTTGAAGCTGTGGAGTGCAATGTGAATATCAGTAGGCTTTATTATTGAGTATGCATTAAACAAATATAGTCTATAGTCACAAGCCTGATAAATATTCATAGGGGATTTGTCACAGCTGGTTGCTGTAGTTAATTCTGAATTTTAATGGGCAGGATTTGGAAGTTAAGTGGTGATAAAAAGTGCAATAATTAATGTGTGTGTATATATATATATATATATATATATATATATATATATATATATACACATATATATGTGTATATATATGTATATATATATACACACACATATATACATATGTGTATATATGTATATACGTGTGTATATATATATATACACACGTATATACATATATGTATATATATATATATATATATATATATATATATATATATATATATATATATATATATATATATATGCTGGTTTTGTGTGAAACAACAGAGATTCCTTCCTAGCTAAAGCTCTTTTCTTTAGTTTGTTTACAGATGCAAAGCAGTTGCTATCATCAGACATCTTTGCTTGTTTTTAAAAAGCAGAGATATGAAATGAAAAAAATGTTTTCATATGAAAAAGTCTGTGAATATTATTTATATTTTATTGTTTTCATCTTCCCAAATAAAACTTCTTTAACATGTTCCTTTCCTGTGTCTGCACAAGAATTTTTAGCTGGAAACAAAATAATGCCAATTAATTTGCGAAATGGTCTGGAGGTCAAGGCAGCTATGCTAAGCATGAGAATGGATCAGGTGTGTGTCTCACGTGGACTGGACCGCCAGGCAGTTGGCTGAACAGTTGACAGTTTTCTGGCTTTCTCAACTGAGTGGCTAAAGATCAAGTTTCAAGAAGAGAAATCAGCAAGTAATTTCAAATCTCAAAAGTAACATTGTATTCAGCAAAATCAGCTCTTTATGTCATCCTCGAGGGTCAAATATTTCCAGAAATTGTTTTTAGTCTTTCTGTTGAAAACAATGGCTTTTTTATTTACAAAAAAAGGTTGAATAGCTGAATAATACATAGGGGCCTGAGTCTGGAGGCTTTTTTCTAGTTAAGGTCCAGGTTTAAAACTTGCCTTTGTGACTCAAAAGAGCAGAGTTCTTGCACATGCTCAGGTCACACAGCATCCTAGATAAACAAGAAGCAGAGGTTTTGTCAAGAGGAGAGGGGAAAGGGGAGATGCATCTAGTCTTTTTTAGCTCCTCGGGTAGAACATGGCATATTTGGAGGTCCGGAAGCCCAGCAGGTCCCTCATCTCATTACGAAACTTGGAAAGGTCTTGGCGCAGGTCATTCAGATTTTCCACTGTGGCCTGGTCTGTGCTCTGCATCTTCTGCCGTGTGGAGGTCAAGTAGCGATGAACCAGACAGCACATGATCTTCTGATAGTTCTCATCACACTTCTGCTTCAAGTTCCTCCACTCCTAGATGGAAAAGACCGTGAAGGATTTCAGATCTATGTCAAAAATTTTGCACAAAGCACAGACGGACATGTATTTAAGATTACTGGGAAGGAAATGAATTTCCAAAAATATCCAAATCCAATCACAAATATGTGCAGGCAGCTACAAAATAAGCTGCAAGGGCAAGTGAGCAGCGTTTATGTCATGTTAGGTCCACGAAAAGTGCTTCATTTTTTTTTTTAAACTGTCTCACCGTATGGAGAAATAACACTTTCCTTCACCTTTTGCTAGATTAGTTTTTGATCCTCTTTGTTATTGTGTCCAAGTCCTGCTCATTGAGAAGTCTCATTGAGAAAGCTGAGTATCCATATACTCTATATCTCTGTAGTTTATGCTCAAAGAGCTCATCCACATTATTGGATATCATTCAAATATTTAGCCACTGAAAATCTTTTAGAGGACTCTAAGTTACACTTTCTATTCCACCGTTGTCTTCCAGCAACATGTCAAGTTGAGGGAGACTCTTTCCATCATCATAGGAAGCACTTTCAATGGCAGTAAATGACAGTGCCAGCTTGCCCCAATAGCAACACAGTATCCTGTTATCAGCGGCCATGCTCTCTCTTAATACTGGACCAGTTTCAGAAATTATTGCTCTTATTAGTCAGTTAAAAAAAACACAGGGATACAGGGTCCAGGTTGACAATTACTGGAGTTACCCCTTTAGGTTCTGATCATTTTTCTCACCTTGAGGCTGTTCTGTCTCTTCACCTTGCCCTTTGAGGTGTGCGAACAGATCCACTTGCTCATGCTGGTCACCAGGTAGCAGACAGTCTTTGGGGAGGGGAGGATATTAAAAGGTGGAGGCATGGTACACTTGTCATCAAAGTAGCTGAGCCACAGTTTGGCCCGAGCAAACTTCCACTCCTTATCCTCATGATTCTGCAGAAGAAAATAAAATACACAATTTCTGTGAAAATGCTTGAGGCGACAGATTTTTCTGGGCAATGATGTTTTACTTAGAGTAATCGAAATCAAACTGTTGTTCAAAGGAAACAAAAACTGTGCAGCATTTGTCCAAAGCTATTTAACATCTGTGCAACATTTCTGGGTGAATTAGAGAAAAAATAATCTTAACAGTAAATGAAAACAGTTGCAACTTTCAGTTCCAAGTTGAACTCAAATTACCCTTGACAGCACTGAAACACAGAGACATTGTGCCAGACGATTACACTCACAGCAATTTGTCTGAAGCTTTTATGGAGCATGGCCACCATCAGCTTCGTCAGCACAATAACCACAACGATGTTGTAGGTGCCGATGATCATGGCGCCCACGAAAGAGCGCACCTCCTCTGTGTAGCTGATACGGGTGACGAAGAGCGCAACGTGTGCAAGGGAGAAGATGTACCAGAATAGGGCATAGCAGGTCCCCATAAAGCTGTGAGACAAAGAAGCTGTCTGTAATTTCAACATATAACCCGAACAATCAACATTTAATTGTATCCTGTATCAGATATAAGCTGCATTTAGACACATAAATAGTCTCAACAAGCATTCCACACATTCATCATTGTTGTCATCGCAGTACAAAATGACAGACTGAGGTTGGCTCATACGTGTGGAATGCATCGTTGCTTTGTTGCTGGCAGAATATGCCCTCGCAGTCCTTTGGTGGATGCTTGGCTGGGTCTTTCTGGTCCTTTCCATAAAGCTGGGTGAGTCCGATGGTAAAGGAGAATAACACCAACAGGAAGAGGCCCAAAAACTTTCCAAACTCTTGCAGCATCTGACCCATGGAGATCTGAAGAAACATGAATATTTGTTAATGACGTGCCGCTTGATTTGATGTAATCAAGTGGACATGAGTATTTTTTTCATCCTCATTAAGCATCAAGAGCGCTAGCTGGGGTCAGAGCTGACACCAGACAGGAAGTCTGTTTGATCTTTAATGAACTTCTTAATGACTGGAGCTCTATATCAGTAAAAGTAGAACTTATGTTTTATTTTTAGTAAGCAAATCAAATTCAGTTTTCAGTCATGCATTTGTGTGTCTGGGTGATGTGGGCAGCAGGGTCACAGGGTTAGGAATTTCTCCAGAAACAAGACCTTTATCCCATTAAACATTTTCACTTATAGTGGAAAAATCACAGTTAAGAATAATAATAGCCTTAGTGATGGAAATATTTCATTAAAGGGTCCCATTAAGCCGTGCTGTAAACTAGCAGGGAGCACCTTACTGGAATGCAACCAACAACATTCATTTTATTTGTCACACCTGTGCTTTTCCTGTTAAAATAACCACCAGTTTTACAACTTTATCGATGTAACTATATACTGCATTTCCACTTGATTGTGGTGTTTTGGTGCTCTTTCAACACTGTGTAAAAAGCTTTCCCCCATGTTCTTAGTTAGCAGTGACCTCCTGAGGAAGTGGAAAAAGCAACATATTCTGGCTGCTGTAGTGCTCTCACCCTACCTGAGGGAAGACAGGCAAACATGGAAGAAGCCAAGAAGAAGGCCGAAGACAGAGAAAGTCTTCTCAGTATACCTAAATGTGTTTTCTATGCAAACAAACACAAGCGAGCTGTCGCTTTGGTGTCAAAAGCATGCTGCACAGTATTACACTCCTGATCAAAATTTTAACACCAAGAAAGGTTCTAAGTAGTGCTTCAAAATGCAAAGAGAAGAAATGGGAGTGAGACAAAAAAATTGACTGAGCAATATATTGCAAACAGCTATTAAACTGAAATAGACTGTTCATCAGCTGATCAGAGTTAAGACCACATTTAAAAAAAAAAAAGCCTACAAAAGGACTTAGTAAGGAGTAGCTGTGACATTATTGTTAATCACCTCAAAAAAATTGTTTGGGCATGCTTGATGCTAGTGTTTCCAGGAGGCGAGTGGGAATGTTGCTCCAAGTGGTGAAGATAGCTTCACGGAGGGCATCCACTGTCTGGAACTGGTGTCCATTTTTGTAAACTTCCCTTGCCATCCATCCCCAAATGTTCTCAATTGGATTTAGATGAGGGGAACACGCAGGATGGTTCAAAAGAGTGATGTTATTTCTCTGGAAGAAGTCCTTTGTCAGGCGGGCATTGTGAACTGCAGCGTCATCCTGTTGAAAAACCCAGTCATTAGCACACAGACAATGGCCTTCAGTCATGAGGGACCCCTACAACATCTCCACATAGCCAGCTGCCGTTTGACGCCTCTGCACAACCTGAAGCTCCATTGTTCCATTGAAGGAAAAAGTCCCCCACATCATGATGGCGCCCCCTCCACTGTGCCGTGTAGAAAAAATCTCAGGTGGGATCTCCTTGTCATGCCAATAACGTTGGAAGCCATCAGGATCATCAAGGTTACATTTTTTTTCTCATCAGAGAATAAAACTTTCCTCCACCTTTCAATGTCCCGTTTGGTGCTCTCATGCAAACTCCAAACAGGCAAGTTTGTGCCGTTGAAGGCCTTTGAAGACGTTTTTTCTTCTTAAAACCCTTCTCTCACAGATGCCGTCTCATGATTATGGGACTGCAGTTGGCACCAGTTAAAAGCTTAATTTGGGCCGAGGATCGTCCCGTGTCTTGACGGACAGGCAATTTGATCCTCTAGCTCAGGGACAGTGAAATTTTTTGGGGTCTACCACTTGACTTTTTTGTTCCATAACCCTCGGGATCTTTTAAGGCACGCTGCGAGAGGTCTGCTGATGCAGCTCAACCATCCGACCGTGTTCAAAGAGAGAAAGCTTTTTTGCCTTTGCCATCAGGAGGTCATGACAGTGTGGATACCTGACAGAAAATGACACTGAATCCACATTTTTGTAAACATTTAGGCTTTTAAAGGTTGTGGTCTTAAACTTTTGATCAGCTGACAAACAGCCTATTTCAGTTTAATGGTTGTTTGCAATAAATTGCTTCCTCAAATTGCCTGTGTGAATGTGAGTGTGAATGTTTGAGGATAAGCAGTAGATAATGGATGAATCTGCTGCTGCAATAAAGAGAAGTATCACACATGTAGATAAGAAGTGATATTGCCCATTAATATGTAGAAAGAGAGAGAGTTAGAGTGCTGTCCCACCATTTTTGCTCATAATGTCTGTTTAGTTTGCTGGTTATACAGTCTGACCACTGGAGGAAGAGCAGACCTCTGGTATCTCTCTATGGGACACCACAGGTGAAGCAGTTTCTCCTACAGAGGGTTGGATGTTGTCCATCAGAGATGACAGTTTGTAAACTTGTAACACTACAGTTTGTCTAATAAAGTGAAAGCAGCACATGTTGGAAAAAAAGTGCAGTATTTTGAAAAAAGGGCATAGTTTTTCATAAATCTCTTGTAGAAGATCTGTTGTTGCCGTACACATCTACCACAAACTTCAAGATAGAAAATCTGTACAATACTTTTGTACCGTAGCAAAGATCTTTGTTTAGCTATCATGGCGACAATCATCCATTCCAACCACGATGGACCAGCTGGAGAACTTCAGGACCAAAACCACAAGGGCCTGAGTGAAACCCTGGTGATCACCCTCAAAGAAAATGTGAGGCTGGCTTCAGAAAATGCTGCTCTTAAGAAGCAGCTGGCCAGCAAGGAGTCCAGCTGGGAAACAGAGAAGTCTAAAATCCTGAAGGCTCTCAAGGCAGAGAGGGCCCTCAGAAAACAAGCTCAGGCAGACTTGAAGGCGAAGGAGAGGGAGACAAAGGAGCTGGCAACCGCCAAGCCCAAACCTCAGACAGAGGACTTCACCATACTCCAGAACAAACCACTGCAGGACCTGGAAAAGAATCTGCTGGAGGCCCAAAACACAAACAGTGAGCTCACTGCAGAAATCACTGCCCTGGAGAAGCGGATGGCCACCAAGGAGTCCAACTGGCAGAAGTGGAAAACCAGGATTCAGATGGCTGCAGATGGTGAGACAGCCTTTAGGGTAAGGGTCCAGGATGAACTGGAGACCCTGACAAAGGAGAAAGAGGAGGTCATCAACTCTCTAAAGCAAAGCCTGATTGATGAGCAGGAAAAGACCCTTTCCGCCTATGACGAGCTCAATCACATCACCATCCAGTATGAAGAACTGGACGCCAGGATGAGAATGGACCTGAACTCCACGTGGGAAAACAAGTGGCGTCAAGGACAGGAAAAGATGGCCATCGAGCTTCAGACTCGTGATGAACATCATGTGAGGGAGCTGAGCCAGGCCATCCAAGAAAAGGATGAGCAGATCGCTATAACAACCAGCGAAAAGAAGGCTCTAGAGGCAGAGAGTCTGGAGTTGAAAGCCAGGCTAGAAGAGATGGAGAAAATGTTCATCCAGAGTGAGGCAGAGTGGAAAATCAAACTCACCACTCTGGAAGATCAGAGGAGGAGCGAGCTGTCTGCTGAGGAGGGGCGCTCCAGGCTCCTGACACAAAACTACACTGACCTCCAGGTAGATCACCTCAACCCTCAGGAGCTCCACCAGACAGCAGCCAAGGAGCCGGTGAACTTGACAAAGGCCGACATAAAGGCCAAAAAGAAGGCAGCAAAGAAGCTGGAAAAAGAGAGGAAGGAGAAGGAGGAGAGAGAGAAGAAAGAGAAGGCAAAAAAGGAGAAGCAAGAAAAGCAGGACATGGAAAGGCAGAAGAAAGAACAGAAGGAGAGGGAGGAGAGAGAGAAGAAGGAAAATAAGAGGAGAGAACAGGTGGAACTGAAAAGACAGAAGAAGGAAACGCAGACAGAAAGAACCAGGTTTATGGACACTTGGGGAGGTCGAATGTTCTTGCAGTGTTTCTGCAGGGTGGAAGACAATTCTCCCTAAGTCTATGGATTTTCTCCGGATACTCCAGTTCCCCATAATGCATGTGATATGCATAAAAAACCAACCAACTCTTCTAAAATAAAATAAAATAAAATAAGCTATTATTTGTCCCAGCAATGTGGTAATTTACATTACAATAAGGGTGTTTATGAAAAATAAGAACCAGAGACATATGTAAGCAATTAGAATAAGTAGAAAAATGTGTCAAAAATAATTAGGAAAACAAGATTAAAAAAAGGAAAGAAGCAAACAACAGTGTCTTAAAAAATATGTGAATCACTGACAGCAAAGTATCTCAGAATCAGAAACAATTTTATTGCTCAGTAAGTTTGAACATACGAGGAATTTGCCTGATATGTCGTTGCACGATATATAAACACTTTGCAGATATACTAGTATTGTCATTGTATTCCAGTGAATACATTAAAATTAGGAGTTAATTTCATCTCAATAAAAGAACAGCAGTCTGCTGTCACTGCTCTGAATTTTTTTCCAACAATGTAGGTCTGCTGCTTTGCTTTAAGAAATTTAAACTGGTTTACTGCTAACATCAATGTTCTTTTTAGATACTCCTAGAAACTACACTCAATTTAATAAAAAAAAACAGATGAAAGACAAACACAGAGCTCTGTGGTGATTTCTAATCTGTAAATCAAATTTTCAAGGTGCAAAACTTTTATGAAAGAACTGCACCATAATTGTTAAAGCAGCACTGAAAAGACTCAGTGATTATTAACAATCCAATAAAGACAAATATTTGATATTTGATGAATTATACCCACATAATTGAAGAAAGTGCTGATGTGTTAATGTTAGTTTTTGCAATTAAAGATACCCAACCCATGCACTACTACAGCAGACATTACGCACTCTCCAGTAAAGGAGATGAATATGTTACCTGGAACACCTAAGAATACCTGAAGGTTGAATACACTATGTTTACAGTAGTATGTATAGTTAAAGTATGTTTACAGTGTTATATGTACTGTATTTAACATTAACATTAGGGCTGTTGGTTAACGTGATTAATCAGAGTTAACGTCTTAACTTGTGTGATGGTAATTCTACTTGGACAAACTGCCTGAAATGTTTTGCCAGAGACTTGCTGGCAGGTCATAAAGCAGAACTCCATTCAATAAATCAAGGAAACTAACAACGAAGGTGTAACTAACAATCAAACATGCAGATAAAATTAGATTAACCATCTTTTCTGAATCTGTCCAAGCTTCTCCTATAATTCAGCAAAGAAATAATCCACCAAAGAACATTGTTAAAGTATTCATTTTTGACGAGAAATGAATGAAAAGTAAAAGCAAAGGAGAGGTTGTTTTCATAAACACAGCGCTTAGTTACTTAATGGCTAAAATAGCTAATTTTAGCTAATAGCCATATATATACATGTATACTACATGCAAGATGGCGGCGTGTGCACACGCAGCGGCTCGAGGCTCTCGGCTATCCACGTTTGTGTTCGTCTTTCTATTTGTATTTTCACCCGTATTTTTGAGGTTGGAAGCCTTAATACAATACGGAAAGGCTGAGCTGTGGGAATTGGGGAAAAACGGACTGCTTACACCGCCAAAGCTGGATGGACAACAACATCTCCGACACAGCGGTGGAGCTAGCGGGGCGCTCTCTGTTCCAGGCCGACAGGACTGCAGCTTCAGGCAAGACCAAAGGGGGAGGTTTGGCTCTGTACATCCACAACTCGTGGTGTACAGCAACAAACATTATCGGAACCTTCTGCTCCCCCGATCTGGAATACCTGGCAGTGAAGTGCAGACCGTTTAAACTGGTTAGAGAACTCAGCTCTGTCATGATCATAGCGGCCTACATACCACCGCGAGCTAATGCTAAGTTAGCGCTGGAGGAGCTCTACTGCCTGATCAGCGGCCAGATGAACGCTAATCCAGAGGCGGCTGTGATCGTGGCTGGGGACTTTAACCATGTGGAACTGAAAGCTGTCCTCCCCAAATTCCACAAATTCATTAACTTTCCCACCAGAGACTGTAATATACTGGACCAGGTGTACTGCAACATACCAGAAGCATACAAGGCTGCAGCAGCTCCTCACCTGGGAATGTCAGACCATATCTCTGTGGAACTAATCCCGGCCTACAGACCTCTGATCTGCAGTTGGTCCTGCAGATCAGAGCCACCCACCACCAGAACCATCCAGGTTTGGACTGAGGAGGCTTCCTCAGCCCTACAGGACTGTTTTGAGCACACAGACTGGGAAGTGTTCAAAAAGGACTCTGATCTTGAGGCTTACACGTCATCTGTGCTGTCCTATGTTCATTTCTGCACTGATGCTGTCCTACCCACAAAGACAATCACGGTTTTTCCTAACCAGAAGCCATGGATGGACGGCACAGTGTGGCCCCTGCTTAAAGCCCGGGATGTAGCCTATAGAGCAGGAGACAAACTGGCTTATAGTAGGGCCCGAAAAGAACTGAAAAAGGACATCCAGCTGGCGAAACAGAGGCACAAGCACCGTGTTGAGGAGCACTTCAACACCAACAACACCCGCAACATGTGGAAAGGCATCAGGACCATCACTGACTACAAGCACAGTGACCAGCAGGTCAGCCATGACCCCACGCTACCTGACACCTTAAACGGTTTCTTCGCATGCTTTGACTCTCAAAGCAGCAGAAGAACTGTACATCTCCCTCAGCCAGAGGTGCAGCACCAGCCTCTCACCCTGCAGCTGCACCAGGTGACCTCCACCCTGAGGAGGATCAACACCAACAAGGCTGCAGGTCCAGATAAGGTGTCAGGTCGGACCCTGAAAGCATGTGCGGACCAACTGGCAGAAGTCTTTCTGGACATTTTCAACCTGTCCCTGCAGCTCTCCATGGTCCCTGTCTGCCTGAAGTCCTCCATCATTGTGCCTGTGCCCAAAAAATCAACCATCACATGCCTCAATGATTACCGTCCTGTCGCTCTCACCCCTGTCATCATGAAGTGCTTTGAGCGGATCCTCCTGAAGCACATCAAGGACGCCATCCCTGCTGGCCTGGACAGCCTGCAGTTCGCCTACAGGGAGAACCGTTCTACGGAGGATGCTGTCTCACTGGCACTTCACAGCGCCCTGACTCACCTGCAGCATCCCAACACCTACGTCAGGATCCTGTTTGTAGACTTCAGTTCAGCCTTTAACACTGTTCTCCCGAATGTGCTGGCCCTGAAGCTCCACAACCTGGGTTTGTCAGCATCACTCTGCTCCTGGATCAGTGACTTCCTCACCAACAGGCCCCAGGTGGTGAGGATAGGGAAGTCCACATCTGCCCCACTGATCCTCAACACTGGAACACCGCAGGGTTGTGTGCTCAGCCCTGCCCTCTTCACCCTCTTCACCCAGGACTGCTCTGCCATCCACCCCACAAACATGGTTGTGAAGTTTGAAGACGACACCACCGTGGTGGGTCTCATATCCAACAACGATGAGACCCACTATAGAGAAGAGGTCCAGAGCCTCACACAATGGTGTTCTAGGAATAACCTGATCCTGAACATCAGTAAGACAAGAGAGGTCATAGTGGACTACAGGAGGTCCAGGAAGACTGAACACGCTCCTCTCTGCATACATGGGGAGGCAGTGGAGCGTGTGGACAACATCAAGTTCCTGGGCATCCACATTTCCTCTGACCTCTCCTGGACTGTGAACACTTCACACTTGGTGAAGAAGGCCCAACAACGGCTCTTCTTTCTCAGGAAGCTGAAGCGAACTGGACTCTCTCCTCAACTGCTTGCAAACTTTTACAGAGCCACTATTGAGAGCATCCTGTGTCTCAGCATGATGGTGTGGTATGGCAGCTGCACAGCACAGGATAAGAAAAACTTAACCCCGGTGGTGAGGACAGCGCAGGGGTTGTGGGCCGCCATCTACCAGATCTGGACTCAATCTACACTGCCCGAGTCCAGAGGATGGCCAGACGCATTGCCAGTTCTGCAGCTAATATTACTGCTGTAGAACTGCACGTTTATGTTGTTAATATTGCAAATTCTGCTGCAAATATTATATTTCTACTGCATATATTAGACCTCTGGTGTTAATAGTACATTTCTGTTGCAAATATCACATCTCTACTGTAAATACTATATTCATGTTGCATATATTACATTTCTGCTTTAACTTATTACATGCTACTGTAAATCTCCTCTGTGAATATGGGTGCTCTATATTCTATATTTATACTTTTATATTTTATATCTTCATTTTAATTTCCTTATTTATGTGTCCTAAGCTGAGAGACTCTACAAAATTTTGTTATGCGTGCATAATGACAATAAAGAATCTTGAATCTTGAATATATACATGTGTGTATATATATACACAAAAAAATACAACAACATAAACCTTCTAAATAGGCCTCACTGGAATTTCTTGATTCAATATGTATTAAAATATGAAGCAACAGGTAGTAAACAAAGACCTAAGCTGTTGCCCTGGCAACAGTACTGTGAATTCTAATGGAATCATCAAATGATGTGAAACATTCTATCTCCCCTTGATGTGAGAATAGAAAGTTCTGTTGGGTCATTCCTTCACAGTTCATCAACAGAGGCACATCTCTTGTAGAAGATCTGTTGTTGGCGTACACATCTACCACAAACTTCAAGATAGAAAATCTGTATAATACTTTTGTACCGTAGCAAAGATCTTTGTTTAGCTATCATGGCGACAATCATCCATTCCAACCACGATGGACCAGCTGGAGAACTTCAGGACCAAAACCACAAGGGCCTGAGTGAAACCCTGGTGATCACCCTCAAAGAAAATGTGAGGCTGGCTTCAGAAAATGCTGCTCTTAAGAAGCAGCTGGCCAGCAAGGAGTCCAGTTGGGAAACAGAGAAGTCTAAAATCCTGAAGGCTCTCAAGGCAGAGAGGGCCCTCAGAAAACAAGCTCAGGCAGACTTGAAGGCGAAGGAGAGGGAGACAAAGGAGCTGGCAACCGCCAAGCCCAAACCTCAGACAGAGGACTTCACCATACTCCAGAAGAAACCACTGCAGGACCTGGAAAAGAATCTGCTGGAGGCCCAAAACACAAACAGTGAGCTCACTGCAGAAATCACTGCCCTGGAGAAGCGGATGGCCACCAAGGAGTCCAACTGGCAGAAGTGGAAAACCAGGATTCAGATGGCTGCAGATGGTGAGACAGCCTTTAGGGTAAGGGTCCAGGATGAACTGGAGACCCTGACAAAGGAGAAAGAGGAGGTCATCAACTCTCTAAAGCAAAGCCTGATTGATGAGCAGGAAAAGACCCTTTCCGCCTATGACGAGCTCAATCACATCACCATCCAGTATGAAGAACTGGACGCCAGGATGAGAATGGACCTGAACTCCACGTGGGAAAACAAGTGGCGTCAAGGACAGGAAAAGATGGCCATCGAGCTTCAGACTCGTGATGAACATCATGTGAGGGAGCTGAGCCAGGCCATCCAAGAAAAGGACGAGCAGATCGCTATAACAACCAGCGAAAAGAAGGCTCTAGAGGCAGAGAGTCTGGAGTTGAAAGCCAGGCTGGAAGAGATGGAGAAAATGTTCATCCAGAGTGAGGCAGAGTGGAAAATCAAACTCACCACTCTGGAAGATCAGAGGAGGAGCGAGCTGTCTGCTGAGGAGGGGCGCTCCAGGCTCCTGACACAAAACTACACTGACCTCCAGGTAGATCACCTCAACCCTCAGGAGCTCCACCAGACAGCAACCAAGGAGCCGGTGAACTTGACAAAGGCCGACATAAAGGCCAAAAAGAAGGCAGCAAAGAAGCTGGAAAAAGAGAGGAAGGAGAAGGAGGAGAGAGAGAAGAAAGAGAAGGCAAAAAAGGAGAAGCAAGAAAAGCAGGACATGGAAAGGCAGAAGAAAGAACAGAAGGAGAGGGAGGAGAGAGAGAAGAAGGAAAATAAGAGGAGAGAACAGGTGGAACTGAAAAGACAGAAGAAGGAAACGCAGACAGAAAGAACCAGGTTTATGGACACTTGGGGAGATCGAATGTTCTTGCAGTGTTTCTGCAGGGTGGAAGACAATTCTCCCTAAGTCTATGGATTTTCTCCGGATACTCCAGTTCCCCATAATGCATGTGATATGCATAAAAAACCAACCAACTCTTCTAAAATAAAATAAAATAAAATAAAATAATCTATTATTTGTCCCAGCAATGTGGTAATTTACATTACAATAAGGGTGTTTATGAAAAATAAGAACCAGAGACATATGTAAGCAATTAGAATAAGTAGAAAAAATGTGTCAAAAATAATTAGGAAAACAAGATTAAAAAAAGGAAAGAAGCAAACAACAGTGTCTTAAAAAATATGTGAATCACTGACAGCAAAATATCTCCAAATCAGAAACAATTTTATTGCTCAGTAAGTTTGAACATACGAGGAATTTGCCTGATATGTTGTTGCACGATATATAAACACTTTGCAGATATACTAGTATTGTCATTGTATTCCAGTGAATACAGCAAAATTAGAAGTTAATTTCATCCCAATAAAAGAACAGCAGTCTGCTGTCGCTGCTCTGAATTTTTTTCCAACAATGTAGGTCTGCTGCTTTGCTTCAAGAAATTTAAACTGGTTTACTGCTAACATCAATGTTCTTTTTAGATACTCCTAGAAACTACACTCAATTTAATAACAAAAACAGATGAAAGACACAAACACAGAGCTCTGTGGTGATTTCTAATCTGTAAATCAAATTTTCAAGGTGCAAAACTTTTATGAAAGAACTACATCATAATTGTTAAAGCAGCACTGAAAAGACTCAGTGATAATTAACAATCCAATAAAGACAAATATTTGATATTTGATGAATTATACCCACATAATTGAAAAAAAGTGCTGATGTGTTAATGTTAGTTTTTGCAATTAAAGATACCCAACCCATGCACTACTACAGCAGACATTACGCACTCTCCAGTAAAGGAGATGAATATGTTACCTGGAACACCTAAGAATACCTGAAGGTTGAATACAGTATGTTTACAGTAGTATGTATAGTTAAAGTATGTTTACAGTGTTATATGTACTGTATTTAACATTAACATTAGGGCTGTTGGTTAACGTGATTAATCAGAGTTAATGTCTTAACTTGTGTGATGGTAATTCTACTTGGACAAACTGCCTGAAATGTTTTGCCAGAGACGTACTGTCAGGTCATATAGATATATATGTGGTATTTCAGGCAGTTGCTGAGTTACTGTCACGCAAATTAGCGAGTTGAAGCAGATTAATCATGTTCACATGTAAACTTCGACTTACCTAGTCAAGATATACAAACATATTATTCTCCTCGACAAAAGCTCATATATTTTTTGTTTAATCAGTCTTTGTCCAGCAGATGCTGAAAGCGGCCAGGTAAAGTTACCCGCTATTGGAATATAAAGCGGTAAAAAGCTGACGCCACAAGGGTCATTTTTGCCAGCTGCCTTACTGGAATGAAATTGAGAGGATTTTGTTTCAGTATTATATTTATCAGCACTGTGTAAACAAGCTGCAACTGCTGCAGTTTAGAATCTATGGACATTTCTTTCCCTCCTCTCCCTTTTCAGTGTCAGCATGATGCTTTCAAGGTGTAGTCAGTAGCTGTTAAAATTATGCATTGAAATAATCTGATGATTTCTCAGCAGCTGAAATCCTGCTCAGATGATTATTATTTCACAGGATACACGACTGACTTTCAAAGCATTTTGACGATCCTCTCGTCCGTGGAGGTAGTTTATTCAGAAACGGATTCTTTTGTTGAGGGATTGGGACAAGCAAAGAGGATAATTCCCTTATCAAACACACTATAAATCATTTGAAACAGAAAGTTTTGTTAGCAAGTTAACTGTTACGAATGCCCTGTGGGTGTTCTGAGACGCTGAAGTGGGTATGAGCCCAAACGGCACTCCATGACAGGAATTCAAGGAATATTTTTTTTCCTTCTGTCACACATTTGTTAGAGTACTTGAAAGTTGTCTGTTGGGGTGTACCTACACATAAACGTCTGTGCATACTCTCAGACCACTGGAAATCAACTATGTATAGACGTGAGAGGCTTATTTGTTTACAAGGACCTAGAGATGCTTAAACAAGGTCAGAATGTGCTTGCCCTTGTAAAACACACACACACACACACACACACACACACACACACACACACACACACAGTGTCCAATGTGAGGGATGACCACTCTCCCTGCACCTCAAGGTGAATAGTGTTTGCCCTGAAACCCAGGCAGCTTGTTTGAGGAGAGGGGCTGGTTTATTTGGGTGATTCCTTCTCTTGTCATGTCTAAAGCACCCCAGTGTGTTCCTCTGCCACTTTGTACACATTTGATTTAGGAGCTGAGGGTGTTCCCTGCTCGCCCAGGCTGACAGGTAGCCTAACTTAGTTTCTGTACAAACAGAGCAGGAATGCAGCAGGTCAGGGGCTCTTCACCTTGACTGGGGGTACTTTACAGTACAGATAATATATTTTAATATTTTATTATAACAAGAAACGATATGTCAAAGAACGTTGTACTCCTACTTGCTATTTAACAGTTAATTTAAAAAAAAATTGTCCGAAGCTTTTGCTTCTATATTTCTTGTTTACCAAGACGTTCCTGGAACTGTCTCAACACTATTCTGAATTTGATTTGTTTTTCCATTTTTTTCACTTTCTACTTTTCATTTGTTTTCTTTGGAGACTGTAGAGCATAATACATGCATGAATAAACAGTGGGATTTATTATATAGCATGCATTAATTGCATTTCACAAGCCTGATTAATATCCATAGGGGATTTGTCACAGCTGATTGTTGTAATTTATACAACAGCTTTAGCAAGCTGCAGCTAATTTTGTGTTCAAGTTTAATGGGGTTTTTAAATGGTGATAAAAAGAAAGAAAGTTTTTTTTATGGGAAACAAATGAGATCCTTCCTAGCTAAAGCCCTTCCTCTCTAGTTTGCTTATAGATACAAAGCACTGCTATAAACATACATAATATATTTGTTTTTAAAGGCAGAACTGTGAAATTAAACAATATTTTCACATGAAAAATTATTATTATTATTATTATTATTATTATTAGTAGTAGTAATATAAAACATCCTCCTATACCATTTATTTTCATTTAAGTTACCTAAATACATTTTAAACTTTACTTTGTTAACATTTGTTGTTATATAATTGTTTTACAATGAATTGCAAACAGAGTTTATTTATATATTTCTTGATTACACATTAGCTCCTGGAACTGTCTCAACACTGTTCCCAGTTTGTTTAAATGTGTTCCAGCTGTGAGTCTCTCGGTACACTGCATTGTGGAACAACATCATCTGCCAAGCATTTTTTAGTATTTTACATTTGCGGTGTGGACGCACTACAGTAAATACTTGTCTATAGTACGGGACTGGGGGCTCAACTTGTGTCTTTTCACTCACACATGTCTCCCGGTGTGCCATCTGTTATGGGAGATTAAGGCTGTTGGTGAGGTGAAGTCTGGGCCATGAGTGAGCTCATTGTAAGCACACTGATAGCAGATGAACACAGACACACTCATACATCCAGTCACTCTTTCCAACCTCAGTAGGGGGCACTACCCAGCAGACATGTGAGCTGGCGTCCTAAGAAAGGACAGAATCAGACATTACTACCACCGCCTCACTGTCTGTGTGAGTAGGAGCTCGTCTGACTGCAACTAATTGCACGCTCACGTATCAAATGTGGAAATGTGTGGGTGCATGTGCATTAGAGGGGAGGTGTGTCTGCCATGTGAGTGTGGCCACGTCTATTTCCAAAGCTAATCATTTTTCCATCCTGCCCAGCCAGCCAGACAGTGATGTCACAGAGAGGAGAGAGAGAGAGAGAGAGAGAGGCAGCAAGATGGAGCAGATTACAACTGAGAAGCACTCATTAACAATCTACAGGACTTGTTTAATGTTTTATAGGTCAACCACAAACAGCACTTGACTTTATGACAGGAAGGCCTCCCTACAAATGGACTGAGCTCACTGCATACCTGAAGACTGCATTATGTAATAGAGTCACACACAGAGGGGAAAAAATGAAATCCTGCCAGCTAAAAGTCAGATGTTGGCTGGCTTTACAATCTTTCTGCCAGCTGGCTGGATGATACACAAAATTATGATGTGATAAAAAGGGATACCTATGGATCTGAGGTTGTTGAAGAGGAGAAAATACCCAAACCACATTTTTGGCTTGTCTACAAAGGGGAAAAAAACACGGACAAAACTGATTTTTTTTCACCCATTACATTTTTGAGAGTCCACTGACAACTGTTTCATGTAAAGAGATGAAACCTATGCAGCTTTTAAGAGGCATTTAAGATTAAGCTTTGTGCCACAAATGTACTGCCAAACATTTCCATAACCTTCTGAGAAAAACAAATGAAGGGATCATGTGATTCTGAATGACACTGCCGACTCAGACTGACTGAGCTAAATACAGGTTTTTTTAGAGTTTACTGAATACTTAAAGCAGTGAAAAGTTTTGAAACGGAGTAAATACTATTTATAATTTATTTCAACTATATAGTATGTAATGACAATATTTTTCATTTCATTCCCATGTGGCCAAAACTGATTTAATGGCTCAGACTTGCTGTGTGTGTCAGACTGTGATAGAAATCAATCTAGGATCCAATAAAATGGGTTGTGGGCGTATAGAGTCGGCTCCTCCAGCTTTAAATATGCAGCCTAAAGTGAAATTTTCTTCAGAAATCAATTTTGCATAAACTGGAACTGCTCTCACTGATGTAGACTGCAGAAATGATGATGGTGGTACAGCGATGCATATGGCCACCAATGCGGCAAAGCTTTATGATGTTGTGTTTCGTTTGCTATGAGCATATTATTACAGCAGCGCACATTTATCTACCGCCTCAGTTCACCGTGCTTATACTTAATGCTTATGATGATGGTTATGATACTGCTGAGCACAGCTGGTGTGGTGTTTAGCGTGGGCTTGTCCTTGAGTGTTCACACTTCGCTGAGAGAGGAAGCGTGTGGGTGGAGTGTGGCGTGGTTGGAGGGAGTGATAGAAAAGGGAAGCAGCTTTATAATTTACATGAGGATTTAGTTTTTTTTGTTGTCATCCAAATGTTTTACAAAACCATGGCTGGGTGCATTGTCTCAAACCTCAGCAGGGATGCTTTAGCTGCATATCCAGCACCTCTGGGAACCAATTATAATGATGAAAATGTCAAGCTGCTGAGCTCACAACTACTCTCAGTGCATGCCACCAATGCTCTCCTACCTGCAGCGGCCCCAGGATGGAGCTGGTAGTGTACATGAAGAAGAGTCGCAGGTAACTTAGGACGTTGGCAAAGGCAAACAGGCCCTCAGCCACCAGGATGGGATGGAAGGCATCCCAGTTCTTCCTCTCTGTGTCCTCCACATTCTTGAACTGCAGAAAACAAACACATTCAGCTCTGAAGCAGTTTAATGCTAAATCAGGTACATTGAGCTTTAATGGCATCAAAAGTGACAAATACACCTATGTAAATCAATGATGTGTAAAACATTATGATATCATGTATCATTATTTGGAGTGGCAGTAGCTCAGTCTGTAGGAACCTGAGCTGGGAACTGGAGGGTTGCTAATTCAAGTCCAGCACAGTGCAAAGCAAGGACTGGTAGCTGGAGAGCCACCAGTTCTTCCTCCAGGGCACCTTGAGCAAGGCACTGAACCTGTGTGTATGTTTCAGACCTGCATGTGTAATACACTGCCTGGCCCAAAAAAAAGTCGCCACCCAAAAAAAAAGGTCACACATTGTAAAATTTCATTGGAACGCCTTTAGCTTTGATCACGGCAGGCATTCGCCGTGGCATTGTTTTGATAAGCTTCTGCAATGTCACAAGATTTATTTCCCTCCAGTGTTGCATTAATATTTCACCAAGATCTTGCATTGATGATGGTAGAGTCTGACCGCTGTGCAAAGCCTTCTCCAGCACATTGCAAAGATTCCACTCTTTCACAATTTGAGCCCGATGAATCCTGGCATTGTCATCATCCCGTGCCATCAGGGAAGAAAAAAATCCATTGATGGAATAACCTGGTCATTCAGTATATTCAGGTAGTCAGCTGACCTCATTCTTTGGGCACATACTGTCGCTGAACCTGCAGTAATTATCCAATAGGAGACTCCTACCTATTTGCTTAGTTAACTCCAGGTGGTGGTATGTAAAAACAATAAGAGGGAAGACATTAAATATGTCTTTGCTTCTCCTCCATTATATGGGGACATATGATATACACATCTGACAATGTAAAAATGCTGTTTAAACACACATACCTCTACATGAGATCCATCAAATCTCATCTAACATTAACTACTTAACTCAAGTAAAAAAGCAAATATTAAAACTGAATATGTTATATGCAGTTATCCATGCTCTTAATCTAAATACTGTGTGTAATGGGTGTGTGTGTGTACCTTGCTATGAGCAACTATCTTGAGGGCAAAGGTGGCGAGGTAAAGGGAATTCATCACGAAGCTCAGCTGGTTCCTGGATTCTTCCAGAAAGTCTTCCAGCCCCTCGTACCACAGACGCTTCACATCCGACCACACCATCCCTACAGCAGAGTAGGAATAACCCATCATCACTACACACATTCATATACTGTACACACACACACACACCACTGGAAAAAAGGCAGTCCCCAGCATTTTCAAATCACTCCAACCACAATAAGTCATCCCACAGTGGGGGCCCTGGGGAAACAGGAATGTATGAGACAGAAATTGGAGATTAATGTGCTGAACATGTGCCATCTGTAGGATTCAGGGAGCTGTGTGGAATTTAATAAAGATGGATGTCTGTGTCTTTCTGTGTCCAAGTGGAATTTCATCAGGTCTTAAATGTACAGTAGGGGCAATAAAATTTAAACTGAAACTTGCTTCCAGCTGCACGTCGAGACATAGTGACACATCCTCCATGACTCTGATGAATGATTATACTACATTGAACCTGATCGATCTGTTATTGGTTTCCATGGTTTCAACATAAAGTAAGCAGATATACCTTTATTTTACTACAGTAGGACTAAATTTGAGGTAATGTTGCAATCAAACCACACAAGTAGAGATGCACTGAGACACACGATGACAACACACACCCACAGAGACACACTCACAGTCCCAGCATCTGATTTCTCCATTAATGAGAGGCTTCTGGCTCAGGGGAATAGCAGGGTGGAGAGAGCAGGAGACGGATGAGAGGGGGGGGGGGGGGTAGCGTGGGAGTGAGAGAAAACAATGGAAAGCAAAAGAAATGGAAAGCTGCTGTACGACGTGCTGTCTATAGCTGTAGCGACTTTAATAGACCCTTTCTCATTCTGATCACATGTGCATTTGATTTGTAAATCATTAGAAATCACATCCGTGTTATTTAACTAGTCTTGGGTGTTTTGTTGATGCTGCGGAGGCCCTGGGGCGAGAAATCTGCACCACAGCATCACGTCTTTGCAGCACAGCTGTTTTGCAATGAGGAAGAGAACTGCTGAAGTTATTAAAATTGATCTTTGATGTGGCTCTTTTGCAGTACTTAAGGAATCTTTGCCCTAAGGCTACATCGGCCCATGGAATAAAAACACTACACATCTGTCTAACTGCTATTCTCACTCCTGCAAAATACAGAATGATCTGCAAATTAGCCCACAACCATCTTCATAATGGTGAATAATAGAAGTCAATTGCTCCTACATCCTTTTATAACCTGTCAGATGCAGTTATTGGGATGATTTATCAACCCAGCTATGAGAGTGAAACCTAGACCGATGAGGTGTGGTTGTGATGCTTTGTGTCGGGTGGAGAGGGTTAGGTTGCTACAACCATGAGACAAATATCTCTGCTGAGAAGACAGGGCCATTAAAGAGATTGAGTGATCATGCTAATGGCTTCTTGGAAGAAGAGGAAGGTAGAGGGACCATTCCCCAGAGAGAGAAGAGTCGATTTCTAACTGCCACTATCCAGCCTCATCTGACCAGATATGGCTTGTGTACATGGGTTTGTCTTCATCTAAATAAATGTTTGCATGTATGTGCTTTCTGAGTCCAGTGAAACCAGCACTCAGGATGAACCACAGGGGAAAAAGAAGAAGCTTTTCCCTCTATTGAGCTTCAATTAGAGGCAGACCTGACAGATTTAATCCAGTCAAGTAAGGCTTTCTGTCAGTCAGTATAGAAACAGCTGTTTGTCATGCTCTGCCTGATAGGATTATGGATACAGGATACTGGACTTTAGCCAGACCATAACTGGAAACTCTCATTTTCACTCCACTATTCTATGTTATTCTATTAAATTCTGGGTTTTACGATTGACTTCATATTCTATTTTTAGTTCTACTTGTCCATTAAGAGATGGGTAATTCAAAACAGATATAACGTATATAATGATTGCAACATAAATGATCTCCACATGGCATACATACAGTACATGAGTGTGTTATTTGGTGTGAGAAAGCTGAGTAAAAAGCTGACCTATGATCCAGAGGATGAGCAGGTAATCTATCATCTCCAGCGCAGGGCCCATGGTGTTTTTCTTGCCCTCATTGTAGACCAGAGAGTACAGGTTGAGCAGCAGCAGGAAGGTGAAGTAGGAGGCGCTGTGGATGATGAACTTGACAAAGGGCGTGTGGATGATCTGGCCCACACGGGAGCGCGGCACCAGAAGGTAGCAGACAGAGAGCAGCGGCCAAAGCATCGCCACGCTCAGCACCGTGGCCATCTTTAGACAAGTGTGCTTGCGCCGGTAGCTGGCCGTCTCCCCGAACCAGACGGTGTTGAGGAACTGTTGACAGTTGGACTGAGCCACAAACTGTAAAATGGGGCATCAGGAGAGAAAATATCAAAGTGAAGAGCTTGTTGAATTACCAAATTCAGTTATTTTTTTAAATTAAATCAGTTGACCTTCACATGCTTAAAGTAATAGCTCAACATTTTGACAGGAAACGGGGAAACAGCTAATCTGGCGATCTTCAGCCACAAACAAACAGACTCTAAGGAAGGAGTTATCTGAGTTATCTGCTGTGATATATGAGTCACACTTTTCACACTGAGCCATCCCAGCTGTAAATTGTCCCCCAGGTTCAAACTTCCAACTTTAGTTTATCTTTGACTGCCATTGCCTGAAGGAAGTACTTTATCGTGCCAAACTCATATTTCCAAAAGACAATCATATGGTGTGCTGGAACAGATGTTACATCTGACATATAGTGCAGTAAAAAAGAGAGTAATTGATAACAGATCTGACCTGTGAGTAGTTAAAGTAAACAGTGGAATTAATCAAATACTTTCCTTATGTTACATACTTGTACTTGACTCGCTGTTCACACCCAAAGAACATGAATGTGAGACTGACCTCTTTTTGGTTGTACTTTATGGCAAGCTTGAGTCGACTGAGGTTCATTCGCTCCTCCAGTAAGCCTCTCTTGTCAACGTGATCCTCGCTGGATGTGTGGTTGAGAATCACTTCTAGCTCTCGAGAGTTTCGAGCCTGAGCCAGCAGGTCCTTGGCAAACATCTTACACTGCTTCGCCAGATCATCATAATCATTCCTGGAGCAAGGAAATTGAGATACAAGCCGACCACATGAAAGGTTATATTCAATAAGGTGAACATGACGGACGCTCACTGACATGATGGAAGTTCATACCTGAACTCCACCTCCACCAGGCTGAGCTCCTTGAGGTCTGCACTCAGCTCAAAGGCCCTGAGAATGGGATCTTCTTCAGTCAGCATGATCAGAGAGGGGCTGGCAAGGCATCGGTAGATATCCAAGCGGAACCTGATCCAAAAATACCAAGGTGGATGAGGAGGTGAAAAAAGAAAACAGTGATGAAAATATGAGGGACAAGAAAAGGACAAAACTACAAGTGCACAGATGAGGAAAAAGAGAAATCTAGAAACAAACACTCAGCCATCTAGCTGTTTCTTTGCAGCTGCTTTGACCTCTGCGCTGTTTGCCAGGCAAAGCACAGACTGATTCATTTAGCATACTGTGTGGGAAGCTACACTGCCCTGCAGAGAGAACGAAAATGCCCAGCAGAGAGGAGATCTGCAAACTCTAGTCTGCAAGATGGTATCAGAAACCAAGAAGCACTATTACCCAGAGCAAGCACTGCTGGTGTCACGGCTTCCCCTTAAATTACAACATGTGGTAATATTAAATTTTGGTTTAAAACCACTACTTATATGAAAAAAATACAAATATATTAACACTTGCAACCCAAACACAGGTCCTCTACAGCTAGTAGAGAGCAATGAGATTCCTCTGTATGCTACTGTAGATAAACACATTCCCAAAAGTCAATGCATATGATAGTAAATCATTTCTTTTCAGAAGCTTAAGATGACATTCTCAAGCTGATGTTATCATCAAAACAAGGTGCCGCAATGTTTAACAAGCCTTCCCTAGTTTGACAGACCAATTGATTCATAGCAATTCTTAAACCCCTAAATACCAGAGAAAAGCCAAAACAACCGCTGCCTACAATAACACAGGCATCATCTGGAAGACAAAAGTGACCATGGACCATTCCAAGTTACAGTAATTCAGAGCAGCACTAGTCATCTGGTTTAGCTCAAAGGGAGCTTAATGCAGCCATGTGGGGGAAGCAAAGCACATTTCTACGATTACATTTTCTGTAGATCATTGAGGAGGCCTGTACCTGGAGTGCCGTAAGCTGTCCTTCTTGTTTTTAGCATTGCAGAGCGTGCACTCGCAGCCTACAGCATGTGGCCGGGGAAGTGAGATGTCCTGTTTCAGCAGCATCGTCAGGATTTCATAGTTGTTCCTGTGGGCTGCCAGGATGACTGGAGCCACGTCCATAGTGGTGGAATACTCAGGGTTCTGAATGCGCTGCATCAGTTTCTAAAAAAAAAAGACATACAGTAAATATATCAGTATTAATCTGGAAAACTGAGCAGAAATGACATGAAAAGATCAGTCTTATTAAGAAGCAGTAGTAAGAGGAGACTAACGGCAATGGAGGGCTTGGAGGATCGCCTCGGCCTGTGGTTGAGGAGGATGTCCACAGCTCCCACCACCTCAGAGTCTATGGCCACCAACAAAGCATCTGTCGCCTGCACAGAAACAAAAGCATCATTTTTGAAGTGATCAGACAGCAAAGTACAAGCAAAAACACATTTTGTTTGGTTCTGTGCGTTTACTACCTGGCAGCCATGCTCCAGAAGAAGCTGCAGGATGTCTAGGTTCTCATTCTCGATGGTGATGGTGACGGCATCCCGGCCCAGCACGTCTATGCAGTTGAGGTTGAGCTCGCCGTGTCGGTTCTCCTCGAGCAGTTTCTTCACCATGTAGTAATCACCTGAGAAGCACGCCAAAGACAAAAGCAGCATGAAGAGAATCCATTTGGGAGATTCATGCAGAGCCAGACCTATAAAAGCAGTGAAGTATTATGAGGCTTTACCCATGAACAACCTCTACAGAGCAGGCTCAGCTCCAGCAGTCCTCATAACAATAACATCTCCCTCAAAGGACACTCTCTGTTGCTGAGCCATGTTTAGAGACTTTATATGGTCACAGTGGCATTGCTGGCCTGCACACCTCAAACTACATCTGCCTGTACAATGTTCTTAACTTATCAATGAAATATTCTCCTCCTGACAGGATGACAACATCCATGCCTCTTTGTTATTTTACGCTTGTGTCGTCTGCATCTCTTATGTGCTTTCCTTTCTGTTTGTTCACATTAATTTCCTTTGTTTGGAGCTGTGAAAAGTCATTAGACTGGGGTGAGAAAGTTTCAGATGAGCAGACATCCAGCTAAATATATCTTAACCCCCGTAGGCGCATTTCAGCAGCCAACATGTAGGCAGCTGTGAGAGGTATTCACTGGAGGAAAAAAAAAAAAAAAACTACACAGTGGTATGACTGTACAGTTTGCTGCTTGCTGCAATGACCCTACTGGAATCTGTCAAGCTGTTAACCATCGATTTCACCTACAGATGCTATCACACAAAATGCGTCAGTAATAACATAACTAATCAATACTGTGAGCCAGTTCAACATTGCACTGCGAGCTTATACATTTGAGCAGCAAAACAATGATCATGGGACAATGGAGGGAAACAAACAAACAACAAACCTTTCTCGCATGCCAGCAAGAAGAGCTTCTCATCCAGCGTGGTTTCCTCTTTCACCTCTCTCACGTCTTTCAAGGCCAGAAATTTATCCGGAGAGGAGGCGTCCGTGCCCTGGTACAGAGCTGCCATTACGACGGAGAGTGAGTACGGCCAAACACTGATGTGCATCCCACTAGAAACCAGCGACCATTACACAAGAAAGCCTGTCATGCGGAGTGACATGAGAGGAGTGCTTATTGTTGAGGCTTTAAAGCGTCGTCATGAGGCTAAACCAGCATCATCAAATGTTGTTATCGCATCTCTGCTGCTCCGCTTGCGCGCTCCTGCTGGATGAAAATATGACCTCCTTTAATCTCGTTTCTCTCTCTCTCTCTCTCTCTCTCTCTCTCTCGAGATGACTTCACGTCTCAGATTCATGGATTCAAGTGAAGGACACCGTCGGCGTGTTTACAACATGCACCATCTTCTTGCAGGCTCCTGAGGATCTTTGTGGTGCTGATGCTGCTGAAGAGGATGCTACTGCGCATGTCCCCTCCTCCACCTGCTCGCTCATTTCGCAGGCGCAAAGCCGCTGCGCTTCACCATTACGTAACAGGGCACTTCAGTGCAGCTTTGTACTGACCATGTCACTGTGTGTGTGTGTGTGTACATCCTCATATACTGTCCAGCATTCTTCATTAGGCATTTGGATCATGTTAGGCTACCAGTTATGCACTGAGAATCATTTGTATATTTTTGTATGTGGAATCTATAGCCTACACATATGACTCATCCAATATGACAAAGAAAAAAAGTCACTTATGATCTGTGCAGGGTTGTGTGAGCTTCTGTTAGTGGACACACTGCCTCCTGCAGTAAAGTGAACATGTCATTGTAAGTGATGTGTTCAGACATGCATGGGTGAAATTTACTGCTTATGTATACAGGAAGGAGAGGGAGTCTCCTTCCTGTATGGTGGTATTACAGGGAACCACCTGTAATATCAGTCTGTAACCACACACTACAATGACACAGAAACTGATAATAAAGAAAGAAAGTCAATTTGCAACTGGCAATTATATAATATTTTATTTTTGATTTAGAAAAGACACCTTAAAATAAAGGTTATTGAGAAAACCTAGAAGGGCTGTTATAAAATGTGAATAAAATACTGTAATTTGGACTGTTTTTAATACCTCAAGTCAGGGTTTGTATTCTGAGAAGCAATGAATATGCAATATGGCCTTTTCACTGATTATATTTTGACTTGTCATAAAAGCACAGGAGTTACCAATAACATTAACAATGGCTCTGTGACAGAAAACCTGCATGCCCCTGACAATGAATGCCTTGTTAATTATATTATATACACATGCTTTTCCTACTGTGGCACCTCCTAATGTTCAATGAGGAAAATGCATATTGAGGAATTGTTTCAAGCAATTCAAAATGGAAATGAAGTAGATTGGAAATGTCTAAAAATGTCCCAAAACAACCAAAATCTACTGTTTGACAGGCTGTTGCTATACCAAATATTTCATAGGCTGCTATACTGTACAACACATTATATGCATGTACTGAAAGGGAGTATGACTTTTGCACAGGAATGATACATGTTATATTGTTTGAATAATTTACTCACTGTGTCCTCTACTATTCATGACTCCTCATCCACCTGAAAAAGCCCACAAAGAATATGAGAAATCTAGTCGAAGACAATAAAGACTAGTACATGAACATTTTAAAAAGTTTCTCCTCATCCTCTCTGTTTCTAAACAATTAGCACTTTATTATGCAACAATACAAGAGCCACTGTTTGTTAATCAGACTGAACAGACTAAAAAGGAAATAAAATACTTTATGTACAGTGTAGGTGGAAAACATACAGAGTGGTATTCGGTGCAAAATGTTAATTTTAAACTGAAGACAGTAGTGACAGAAGATAGAAACAAACCTGTATCGTTCTACAACATAACAGACTGAGTAATTAACAGTTTTCTCTGAATAAATATGAAAATGCTATACTAAAGACCATTTAAATTACATTTGTGAATATTTTTTAAAAGCTCATATAAAAGCCAACTATACTGAAACTGCTGTTCAAAACACTCTCTGACATTTAGATCAGTTATTCAATAAATCTAAATGTTCATACAACTAAGGTTTACAAAAAATATGCATAAAGTCTCAATGTAAAGATATTTGTCTATAGTAGGTGAATATTTTAGGGGGAAAAGAGAGAAAAGTCTGTCTTTTTCTTGATTGGAAACATTACACTCCAGCAGAGGGCAGTCTGCACAAAGGTGTCCTACGATGTGTTGGACGAGTCTACAAGATGAGTAAATATGGGAGAGAAGGATCGCAGCTCTCTTTACAGAGCATACAGAGTGATTACTGGCAGTTGTAGTCCAATCATCTGAAATACATCTAAGCTCTTTTTAAAAAGCACTTATAGCATACGCAACTTCACTTGATCCGCAGCAGATGTTTTCTTAGAACTGGTTTGTGTGACAGGCCTGTAGTAGCTACACTGTAATAGATGTTGTTATGGATATGATGTATGAATCATTCCATTAAGGTCCCAGTAGAATCAACAAACATCATAAAATCATTGAGTCCCAGTCGAGATGTTACAAAGCCCACAGATTTCTCATGGTGGGGTTGGGGGGGTCAAAGGGCCCGACCCTTTTCCCTCCATCCTTTGTGCCATTCAGCCGTGAAGGGCTGTAATCTCTAACTGGCAAGCCTCTTAGGAAAGATGATTTTCAATCTGCAGAGCATGTGGTGTCCTCCGTTCAAACACATGGCCTTACAGCTGTCAGATGTCACAACTCAACTGACTCCACTTGAGAGGAGTATCACTCACTGCTGCTGACAGTTTCCAATGCATTCACTGACCAAAAAAAAACACAGCAATGTTCCTTTAGACCTCCTGTTGTACATTAATTTCACTTCTTTGGTTTTAATCTCAAATGCTGCCCCTGTGGTACTCTAACAAGAACATGTTTTACTGTGATATGTTTATGGTACACGTGTTAATTAATAATAGGATTTTTCCTTTAGTGTGGGGAGCTGTGTTTTTTTCTTATAGATCTGGGCTACCCTCTTGAGGCAGTAGTAGGGAAAAACAAATACATTTAATTTGAAATATTGATTCTTCTCTGCACTCGTGAACTGCAAAGAGTGTATGCATAATAGGGATGTAAAGACAAGGCTCTTAATAGAATAACAACTTAAAGACAGAAGAAAAGCCAGTGGTGATGAGTGAGGTTATGACATTTCACAATCCTGTAAGTATTATGCTGCAGTGTATACCTTAAAATAAGGGTGCAACATGGTTTCCATGTATGCAGAGGGTGAGGTTGTCCTCTCTGAGACACGACAACAGCATCATTTCCCACAGTCTACCATCGCTGCTGTCTGTGGGAGCCACAGAAGAGCTTGCAGAGAGACGGACGAGCAGCTGCTCCAATGGCGCAGCTCGCTGACGCACGGACGCAGCCAATAGAATCCCTCTGTGGGTGGGCCTTTCTCCTTGTATTGTGATTGAGTCGGTCCAGTTTTGTATTAGTTGGACGAGCAGAGGAGTGGGGAGATCCAGTGGCTCTCTTACCAAACGCCGTGACTGTGGATACTGGCCGTGCGTCGCTCCGTTATGGCAGATGAGGAATGATGGAAGCTGATCCAGCCGGACGCGCCGGAATCGTGGCGGCTTTGTTGTCCGCGATGCCTGAATCTTAGCAGGCTGCAGTCACTAGGATGCATGAGATGCAAACTGCGCAGGGGTGCCTGGGCTGAACATGGACAAACAGGGCGGTTGTTACAATGATGAAGGCTCCTTCCTTTTTGTTTTGAACACGGGCCACCCACTGAATCACTGCGACGCTCGCTTAAGGACTGGACTTAAACGCTCCTCTCGTCCTTTCCTATGAAGAACATTGCGCAGTGCAGTGAAAACGACATATCGTGTAGTGGATTTCGAATTGCTGGTGGGTACATTGGCTAATGAGCTGCTCTTCTGCTGGGCATCAAGTCCCAGTATAGACTGAATACATCCTGCAGCGCGTGTTTGTACACAGTCAATGTAAGGAGCTTTGTCCAGTGGTGAGAGCCACTCTCCGAGGGTACAGATGAGAGGCAAACAATATCATCACCCACTGAAGTTGACAGCGCCTTGGGAGAAGGATGCTGGCTTTGGAAGGAAGCTTAAAACCTACAGGAATCATACCAAGATAATAGCGCAGCCTGGGATCGTGATGAAAGTCCTCCGCAGGAAGAGGATTGTGTTATTCATGGCCTACTTCTTACTGCTGGTCCTCACGATGCTGAACTTGGCTAATTATAAATGGACTAAAGAGCCCCAGCAGTGTAATCACCAGATGAGGAGCACCACTTATCAGAGCAGGTCTGACATCCGCTTCCTGTACAGGCCCTCTCTGGCTAAAAAGAGGCAGCTTATCTATGTCCTGACCACCTGGAGGTCAGGCTCCTCCTTTTTTGGGGAGCTCTTTAACCAAAACCCTGAAGTGTTCTTCTTGTATGAGCCAATGTGGCACATCTGGCAGAAATTGTACCCAGGTGATGCAGTGTCTTTACAAGGGGCAGCCAGGGACATGCTTAGCTCCTTGTACCGCTGCGACCTGTCTGTTTTCCAACTTTACAACAGCCCCGGGGGCAAGAATTTTACTTCCCTTGGACTATTTGGGGCCACTCTCAATAAAGTGGTGTGCTCCTATCCCCTCTGCTCAGCCTACAGGAAGGATGTGGTGGGGATGGTGGATGATAAGGTGTGTAAAAAGTGCCCCCCTCAAAGCCTTAGACTTTTGGAGGACGAGTGCCTCAAATATAGCACCATAGTCATTAAAGGGGTACGCATTTTGGACGTTAACGTGCTGGCCCCACTCATGGAGGATCCTTCGTTGGATTTGAAGGTGATACACCTGGTCAGAGACCCGCGAGCAGTGGCCAACTCCAGGATCAAGTCCAGACACGGCCTGATAAGGGAGAATTTGCAGGTGGTCCGTAGCAGGGACCCTAAACTTCGCCGGATACCTTTTGTGGATCCTGGCCACAAAGCCAACAAGAAGGACGGTGCAGACTACCACTCTATAGGAGCCATGGAGGTGATCTGTGACCGCACCTCCAGGACTTTGAGGACTGCCTTAAACCCACCCAGCTGGCTGAAGGGGAAGTACATGGCGGTGCGGTACGAGGACCTGGTAGAGAATCCAGTTAAGACCCTGCAGAACATCTACCGATTTGCCAACCTGACCACCAACCACGACATAGAGTCGTTTGCGCTGAACATGACCAGCGGCTCCAGCTCCTCCTCTAAGCCATTCATAGTCTCGTCCAGGAATGCCACACAAGCTGCTAGTGCATGGAGAACAGTGCTCAGCATTCAACAGATCAAACAAGTGGAGGACTACTGCCACCATGCCATGTCTGTTCTGGGGTACGAAAGAGTCAGAACAGCCGGCGAGGCCAAGGACTTGAGCAAATCGCTGCTGACACACTCCAAAATATGAAGACGTGCTCGCCACCAAAGACCTTTTAATTTAATGTCCATTTTGCATCGAGTGCCGTTTCCTCTTGTTGTGGAATTAAAGCTTTACTTTCAATCAGTGTCCGAGGAGCTCCACTGGCCACATTTGGAATGTATCATGTTTCTCTCGGTTGAATTGCAGTGGTATTTGAAGGGACCACTTCTTTTATACTGGAATATTGGATGTTTGACGATGCCAGGCCTGTGAACAACAACTCAATTAGTGAAGCTGCAACAATGAAAAAAAAAACAACTGTATAATTCATGTATGTGGTTATGACACTTCAAAGTGGATTTTTGGGGTTATTTTTGAATGTTTAAAACTTACAAAAAATGTTTTTTTCAGTCTCCATACTGTCTGTAAAAGTGAAAATAGTTGATGACAGAAAAACAAAAAAAAAACAAGTGATAAAAAAGCTCATTGGTTATGTGTAATTGTAAGATCTGGTTGAAGTCAGAGACAATCAATAAATTGGTTTATTGATGTGCCATAGGTAGAGGTGTGATAACTAGGCTACATCAGAACAGCAGTAGTGCTATTTCTAGTTAAAAAAGAAGATGTTTTGATTTTTGTCACTAAATCCTTGCAGGATGATATCATGCACTGTGGATAACGTCATGGCTCAGGAGCTGGAGAGTCTCTCTCTCTCAGTGTCGGTGTACGCAGTCTGTTCTACCATCTCAAATGTTTACAATTGCTTGCTCTTTTAAAAACACATGATCTGGGAATATTGCATTAAGTAAAGTTCACAGTTGACAAGACAGTTTACGTATCTGTGTTGAACAACCCGCACCGCAGTACAGTACATGTAAAAATCATCAGAAACTGACCAGACCAGTGGTTCTCAAAGTCTGGTGCAAGAGGCAAGATTAAAAAATCAAATAAAGTCCAACATGGTGAGCCACTGGCTTTGATCAGTGTTGTATTAACAAAACTATATGCTATTAATAAGCATTTTAATGACTAATTACATGAAGATTTTGTAATCATTTTAATTTCAAAACACACCATAATGCATCACTGTGTCATTTGAGAACCACTGTGCTGGAATAATATCACACATTTGTTTTTATTTGCTAAAGGTTCCCTGTGGAGTTTTCTAGGAATCAGTTTCATTCTATTTACATCCATTATTATAAAATAATTATAAAGCATTTTCCTTATTGGTATAAACCCTGCATTATTTACATCAGTGTTTACGTACTGGCAGTCTTCTTCCCTGCATTTTATTGCACATTAAAGTGCTTCTTGGTGATTTAACACTGCCTGTAGATCAGTAGAAGTGTAAGAAACCATCAGCAGAAATGTGCTGCTTCCGGCAGTGTTGAGTGTGTGGACACAAAAACTTTAGAATCCACAAAGAAAACTCTCACAAGCGTTATTGTGCTGTTGTCGTGTGGACGGAGCCATAGTGACTTTACTTAAAATGACACAGAGAAGAGGGAAAAGAGGGAAATACACTAATATTAAATAACTTAAAGTTAAAGGAATACTTCATGAAAACCACACCAAAACTGAATTACTACATCCAGAATTTGATGTGATTTTCTAAGGTTTGCAGATTTCTTCTCACTCCAGTGAAACAGCTCAGTAACATTTGGGTGGTGCTGCATACATGAGCAGCTGAGGAGGTTTCCTGAGAGAGCGATCCACTGATGCATCCATGCATCCACAACATGAAATGCTAAGCCCTCACTTCAAGGACAATGGCTTTATTAATATGAGAGAGAAACAGTGTGCATATTCACAAAGCCTAACCTTCACAGATTGGACGTGTGCAGCACACAACACCCTGTTTCGCACAAGGGGAATGGGGCCTTGAGATTTCTAATGAAAGCAAGCAGCGATCTATAAAGTCAGAAGTCAGAGGGAACCTCACATACTAATAGTCTCTTTGCCAAATGTTGTTCATTTACTTAATCATTTGGAAGCAATGCTGCAGAACGATAAGCAAGTCATGGAGGGAGATTGGGGGGAAGGGGTAATAAATTCACTGGAATACATTTTGAACGAGTTAAAAGTATTGTAGCAGAAAACAGAGCAATAAAATTTTAATAAGGAGTTGGGAGGAGCAAAACAATGTTGGCATAAAAATACAGCTGATTAAGGGAAACACTACAGCTTTCAATCACAGTAGATAAAGCTTCTCCATAAAGCTTCAAGACCTGAAGTAGCACGAAGCTGCTTTGCTGGCAATTAATGTGTGACTATACGTGTTTTCACCAGAGCTGTTGCATCATAATGTTGCTTGCTGTGTGAAAAGTACACTGAGGATACACAGGTCAATTTCTGCTTCCTGTCAGCTGTGTCGTACATTCAGCGCTTAAGTCATACAGGATTAATCATTCTACTTCAGCTATTAAATTCCTTCAAACTGGAGCAAAACAAGCCAAGAATATGTGTGAGCCGAGCGGCGGAGTGAGCAATGGACTTTGGAATTCCTCCCTCTGCGAGTGTGCATTTGCATTGCATGTCAGCACAAGGGGGTTGCATGACCTTTTTGGGAGCCATTGTAATGCTGACTCCCGGTCGACTACTCACAGATGCCCTAGCCAGTGACCCCGTTCACTGTGGGAGGCAGGGCCTTAGCCTCAGGGCAGCAGGGGCTGATAAGCTGGGAGGTTGGAGGTGACTCCAAGCTTCAGGCCTCCCTGGTGGGAGCAGGAGCAGTGCCGAGTCCCAGGTCTCCCTCCAGCAGGTCTTCCTGGTGCATGGATCCAGACTGGCCTCCTATAGATCCAAGCTCGGGTTTCTTCAAATCGAAGGCGGAGTCATCTGGTTCTGTCTCACAAAGCTGCTCTTCATCTTGCACCTACAGCCAGAGCAGCCTAAAGTATCACTTTTTGATTATCAGTTTATTTTTTAAATACCTTATATTGCTCTCTATTCTGAAGATACTCACATCACTGCATGCAGTAACTGAAGTTAAGTCTTACCTCCTGGACATGGGAGCTGCTGAGGAGTCTGGCAAAGACCCCACACCACTGTGGCAACGAGTCAGTGAGGGGAGGACCACAATGTGTCAACACTGGCTTTAGATATCTGTGACCTTGTTAAGGCGTGGAGGCAAAGGTGTGTCAGTGTCAATAACAAGAAAGAGGAGTGGTCTAATAGTGGTCATTTTTGCAGAAAAGACACTAGGGACACGTTTAACGTGATTAGATGTGAAAAGAAGCAGTGTTTACTAATGGGTGGGACTGGAGGATTTTGGGGGGAATGTTTGCTGTTTAGCCTCAGATGTGGGAGGGCGAATCAGGACAGTGACTATGCTGGAAAGCATTGGTTAAAGTGAGTCATTCTTTTCTGCTGGGTGGTTGTCTAAGAAATAAAAGCCTGCAAACAAAATATGCAACAAAAGCAGACTTTTCAGAGGGGTTTACAAGAGCAGGACTGAAACCTGTGGCAAGAACTGGTTCGTACGAGTGTTTAAGGCTTGATTTAAGGGCGTACAGGCAGAGTAGAGAGGGCTGCTTTCAGGTACCAGATGTTCCCATCTGGAGGTGTTGTGAGATGTGTTGGTAGGTAGCTACTTGATAATAACATGACATTACACACCCTCTAACACCTCTTTTCAGGCCTGATTTCTACAGAAGCTTCCATCCCTCCATTACAGTCCTTTAATTACAACGGCACAAACTTTAAGTTGTAAAAAGTAGATCTGATTATAATAATAATAATAATAATAATAATAATAATAATAACCTTCTGCAGGTGTTCACACTTTGTTCTCCTCGTGTCTCAGAAAAAGACAAAACAGGATTTCACCTACGCCGTAATTTTAGTACAAAAACAACCTTTGTGCCTCAGAACCTGTAATGAATAATGTGGAACTTAGATGTGGCACAAAAGTACATTATCCCCTGGCATATGCATCAACAAAAACAAAACAAAAAAACAGCAGAGGAGAATTCTCTAATATGTTATTTGGCACCAATTCTTATATTCTGGTGCTGTCAGCAATATGCAAGAGGTGGGAATTATGGGCCCTATTCTGCCAGCTAACAGGCTTTATTTATAAATGTCTTAAATGAAAGAAAAGAGAAGAGGAGTGGATGAGGGGGGATAATGACTTCCTGGGGACCTCGAGGAGTGAGCTGTCTTCTTGTCGGCACAGTGTCCTCCTGTCCCATGCTGGCATAACAGCGAAGGTAATTATAGCGGCTAGAGCTGCTTTCTGCTCCACAATGGTGTCAGGTTGAGTGTGTGTGGGGAAAGGTGCTGAGTAGTTGTGTGGGGGTAGAAGCCCAAGTGCTGCCTCATCATTCCCTCTCTACACTTCACCTCCTCCTAACCTCTCATCAGTAGAGGAAAGTAATCAAGTACATTTACTCCTTTACTGTACTTACAATACAGCTCTGCGAGAGAGAGAGAGATTAAAAAATAAAAATAGGTAAAAATCATCATTCATTTATTTAATTATTTCTAATATGAGCTGATCATTCTTTGGCTGTGATCATATTCCCTCAAATAGTTTGGCATTTTTAGACATACTTATTCTCTCTCCTGAAGGGAACTAGATGAGATCTACATCACTTTCACATCTGAGAGATCAGCTCCCAACAAATAAAGCCAGTTGTTGCTGTGTCCAAAAAAATATTCACTCAGAACAAAACTCCTCTTCATCTATAGATGTATTTAATCTCTTTACACTACGACTACTCCAGACCGAAACATCATATTTTATATTCCACAACATTAATCTGACAGCTATCATGACTCGTGTCATCATCTCATCTATATAAAGCATGATTATAGATTAAAAAACATAAAGTAAAGCAACTGCAACAATAAAATATACGAGGAACAATCAGAAAGGAGCCGTACTGAATAATGAATGAATCAACACAATACAAAATATCTGCAGCTACCTCCATCTGTTACTTTTTTGCATCGTCTTGTTTATGCCTTGAGATGTGGTATATTATTATAATACCATAAATATAGGTGACAGAGTGACTTAATTCCCAATTCACAGCACAGACTCATCCCGTAACCAAGCCAACTGTACAGTGCAGCCACCAGGGTGGCCTCTGGGATGTCAGAGTCAAAACACAAACAGTGGCTGCCAGCCCTGAAACCACAGTCTGCAAAAACCACTTCAGCAGGAAAGATCAAACAGGCTTTGATGTCTGTCAAAATCACAGTTTATGGGTAAAATGTTTGTCCTAATGAGCCTTGAAGCCAGGCTGACAGGGAGGCGTTTAAGGAAGCAGCATGAGACACCGGCCAAGCCAAGCCAAGTGGAAGCTCAGTTACCTGGCAGCAGGATCCAGGCTGAGGCTCCTCTCGCCTGGACCACATCAAAGCATCTCTGTAATGTGATTTTCCCCCATCAATGGAAAACACTGGCCAGGTATGTGCATTTCACCCTGCTCATGGCTTCTCTCATCCCACCGCTCTCTCACCCACATTTATATGCATACATAAAGATTAAAAATCCCACGGCACTTTCCGTCAAAAATATGCAAATCCACCCATTATGTAGACTTTAAACCGCTGCATGGTGACACAGACTGTGATGTTATGTGCCGTGTGTTAGCCACAGACTCTGTATAAGAAGTGGATGTAGTCACTGTGACATTACCCATTGGTTTGTGGATTATCGTTTTCTGTTTATACACTTTTTTAACAGATTAAACAAACTAGAGCATAATAGGATAATGTCAGTTGTCAGCCGTCTAAGCAAAGTAGCCGCATGCTGGCTGTGGCCTTATATCTACTGTACATATAAGAGCGGTACCACTCTTCTCATCTGACTCTTTGCAAAGTGAATAAGCAAAAGTAAAAACATGTTTCTCACAATTTACAAAGTATGCTCACTGTTTTTTCAGCCCTGTCTAGACTAGTCTTTCAATGTCAAGCACAAATTCCATCAACTATCAAGTGAAAACACCTTCAGCAGTTCAAAAGTGTATTGAACAATTCATTTTTGTTTCTTTATTTCTTTCAGAACCAGAGTCAGTCAGTTTTGAGAAAATCAGGAAGCATATTTAACCACATCCACTTCTCTGCTTTACAGGGAGTCCACAGCTTATTCAACCACATTCACCTTTTTTACATTTTGTGGTTTAACAGCCAGAGTTGAAAATTTTTGTCACCTATCACTATAAAACAATCTATAATGTAATCCATCAGTGTTTTTGTTACAAGTAAATAAAAAGTAAAGCAAAATATCTCTTCATCCTGTGAAAGATACCATGCTACCATACTGTGATGAGGTGGCACACACAACTTGTGAGGAATTGGAAAAAAAAAAATCCACTCTTTATATATTTATAAAATGTTCTGATGCTTCTCCAAACCATTGTGAGTGAAAACACAATCCAATTATATATACTGTCTGTCCCTAAACTGTTATTCAGTTTAAATTAAATTCTCCAGAACAAACAATCCAGTATTAAATATTAACACACTCATGCATTAAATGAATACTCTAAATGAATGCACTACCAAACCTGCATCTCATTGTTGGGGATAAAGTCCATAAAATAAAATGAGGTGCTCCTTACCGAGCACTGGGTCAGGTCACGAGGCCATTAAGTTGTAAAATTGGATTAGCTTAAATTTAATGAAGTCCTCATGAAATTCCGCTGCAGAAGAAAGGATGGTTTTCTTACTGCCAAATGATTCAACCACATTCTGTGCTTACAGGAATCCAGCTCACCATGACGTGAACAGTGAGGAAATTAAATGGGAAATACACATTCATGCCAAATAGTTAGATGAAAAGGTTGATAATACTTTCATACCGATGCAGTAAATATAAGGCTGCAGCTAGCAGCTTGTTATCTTAGCTTTTTTTTGTTTCATTGTTAATGTTTATTTAACCTGGCTTTCTGTTCTTTTGTGAAATATGTTATATTCTATGAATGTAAGACTTTTCTATTTTGGGGGGGGGGGGGTGTGCTTAAGGGTTAAGGGTTTAATATATATACACACAGACCCACCATCCAGTTTCCTGTTTGTTCTGGCATCATAAGAACCTTTCTTCACATTCCCTGAAATGAATCACTCTGCTATTTTCCCTTGTACTCACTGCTACTCCACAGACCAGTGCATTAACCATTGTGAGGGCGAGCAACATGCAACAGTGCTTTAGAGAACACAGCAGTGAAAGGATACTTGTAGTCCAGGCGGTGCCACAGGCCCTGTGTTGTGTCTGGTCTCCCCATAACAACCTGTAGACCATGAGAGAACCACTGTTAGTTACTGATGCACACAAAGACCCTCTAGGGGTGGCTATATATACGCTGCCTGATGGAAAAATTGAAAACCTGCACCCCTGAATGGTCAGCAGGGCCATATCCAATCACCTCAGCTTTTATCAGTTGGACCTTGGGCCCTTTGCTTACAGGAGAACGGCCCTAGAGAGCCCTTCTTTCTACAGTAAGATCACACCCCCAGCAGTCCCTGAGTGGACTCTCACTCTAGGCAAAGTCGCATTTAACCATTTCCTTAAGAAAGAGCACTGGGTCTCAGCCTGACCTCCACACTGACATCCTCCTCCAGCCTCACTGGCAGCCTCACAGCATAGCCTGGTCTGTCTGCCCCTCTGGCCTCACGATGCCAGGGAGATGCCCAGGCCACGTCCCATTCATAGCGTGCAGATAACAGTCAGGTCAAATAAGAAGATGAAAGAGAAGAGCTCTAGAGCTGCTGGGAGGCACTGATGGTGTGGGTGGGGTGGGTGGATGTGCCTTCACAATAGAAAGGCACACTCAGAAGTGCCTGTGTGCCGGTGAGGATGCGCTGCAGACTGTCATTTAGCAGGAAGCAAAAAAAGAAATTTCCTCCTCTTCATCGCTTCAATGCCATGCTGTGTTAAATAAACAACAGAGCCAAGATTAAAGGGTAGAGGCATATTATATGTCTGTGGAAGAGGATGACAGGATGTACTGTCAATCATTGCTATATACTGTATATGTGTGTGTGGATTCACTGTGATCTACAGTGCATGCAAAAAGAAAAAAAAACAGCAGAAGCAGTAGAGTCCTAAAGCACTTCAGTGGTGATTAAAAATAGCTTTTAACCAAATGAAGTTTCATTGTCTCTGAATGTGAGCTCTCCTCTCTCACTTCATTCACTTCTCTCCAGTGGGGAGAGCTGAAATGTTCGCGACTAAGCAGAAATCTGCATACATAATCACTTTGTATATAACAGTGTAACTTATGAATGAATGAATAATAGTTGAACTTGCTAAAAAGCAAATACCCAGTAAAGTTTCTTTTTAATCAGAATCCTTTGACCGACTGTGAAGAAATCATCATTAAGATAATTCTATTAGAGATTATGGCATTTTTTTAAGTCTGGAGAGTTGTTGCACACTGATGCCTGTCATTTTTCGCTCCATATTTTGAAACGATCCCTTCAATTTTAAAGTTTAATGTTTATCCGCTGACAGCAGAGTGGTATAGTGGTTAGCACTGTCGCCTCACAGCAAGAAGGTACCAGGTTTGAATCCCGGCCCGGGGCCTTTCTGTGGCCTTCCTCTCACCAAAAACATGCATGGGGATTAGGTTAATTGGATAATTTAAATTGCCCGTGAGTGTGAGTGGTTGTCTGTCTCTATGTGCCCTGTGATTTTGTTGCCCATGGAGTTTCTTCACATCTTATTTTTTGTGCATTCCTGTGGATGGAAGCTGAAGAGGAATAATACTAACACTACAATCTGCACAAAGTTGTGGCACTGTAGATTAAAAAGTTTTACCTCAGAAGAAAGGTCCACCAGATTTTCATCTGCACTCTCTCTGTAAAAAAAAGAAAAAAAAAACACTGTCAAATCCTGTCTTAATACAATGAAATGACACAAACAGACTTGTGAAGCTGTACCTGTTTAAAAGTCAGTCTTGCAGCATGTGACTTGGCAATAAAAGTGAAAGTCAGCATGGAACCCGACTCAGTTAGAACATGACCTTTCAAACGGCTTCATCAAAATCAGCCTCGTCTTTCACATCACGCCAAGAAAATGCCAGCTGGGTCGACCTTTGACAAATGACAAACGACTTTGCAATTATGCTTCAAATTCTGCGATTATTACCTTGTCAAGGTGTGGACCCCACTTTGCCGTGGGCACACTCTGTAGCAGGGCTGGGAGGAAAGGCCCACTGGCTGCTTGCTCACTCTGGATTGAAATAAAGTGACTCAGCATCGGCCTAGTGAGCTGCTTCATTGGGAAACAAAGCCGTTATCTTGGTGTGAGCATGCATTCCCTGCATCTAGACACGTACTAAACACCCACTGTGCAGCACTTTCGCCCCATTTTTACCCTGAAATGAAAGTGTAACGATAATCCACATTTTTCTCACACGATGATGACTTCTAACTTTTCCAAGTGTGACACCCAAAATCTACCATTTACAGTGAAAGAATAGCCCCAAAACTCCATTAAGTGTGCTGCAGAGATGGCTGTTGATGTTAGTTCCTCCAGGTCAGCAGTTAACTCTAATAGCCGAGCATTACTGCGGCAAGGCTGAGGACATTTTGAGATAGCTTACCACTATCACAGTGTGAGTGTCACAGTGCAGTGTGTGTGTCTTTGAGTGCAGTTTGTAATGTGCTGATGCACATGCCTTTCACTGAGAGGCTCCTGCAACAGCGCGACAGAGAGGAGATTGTCATCAGAGCATTAGAGCGTACAGACTACTTTAGGCAGATTTTTGTCTTGGCTGCCTTCCTGCCACAATTCGTTTGTCTCCACTGTGTTTTTAATTTCTCTCTCTCTGAACGTTGCTCTTCTTGTTACTGGTTTGCACATTTCGGTTCAGTTTTTGTTTTTGTCTGCAGTATGAATGGAGGCTATTTTTGCACTGCACTCCTGAGAGGTCCTGTGCTGTGAAACGCAAGAAAACATGCAGGATGTTATTGTACTTAGTAATTAATTTGACTTTGATCATGTCTGAGGTCTATCCCATCAAACCATCCATCACTGAGCCATTCCTCCTGCTATCTGTCCCTGTCTCTTCAACCCAGCTTTTGTTTCTCCTCTAACTTCCTCCCTAAAGCCAACTTTATCTTAAACACATCCATCCTTGTCTCTTTCTTTCTGTTTTTCACCTAAGATCTTTTCTGCTCAAGTTTTTTTTTCTAAATCTTTTCTCCGCTTTCTCCTTGTCCTCCACTTTCATCCAACTCTCTCTCTTTCTTCTCAGCATCAATTTCACTCCCTCAGATCACTCTTCCTGTCTTTATCACCTCCTACCTCATCTTAATTCTGTTTCTTTGTCCTCCTACCACCATTTTCCTGCTATTCTCTCTATTTTCTGCCCACAGCATGCATCTATCCAGACTGTTCTCATACACTGATCACATTTCTATCTACAAGAACCTACAAGTCTATCTGTAACCTACATAATTATGAGCCAAAACAGGTGACGTGGTATAAAGAATGCAAGAAGTCTTGTTTTAACAACTTGTGTCACTGGATTCTGAGGAAAATGCATGAAAAATAACTAAAATACGAGGATACCTTGATATATTCTTCTTGACCGAACAGTAGAAAGAGGCACTAAGGTTAAAATTGCGCTGAGACTGCATAGGGATGATCTGTCTTTATTATGACACTGGAGCAAGTTGTTTTAGTGATATAAGGAAACCTCTTGAATGCATGGGGCAGGCTGTGACAGGCTCAGACGGCCTGCACTGCACATGACACATTGCCTTCAGCGGGTGGGAAACATTCCACAGCGACAGACAGGCTCCGTCACTGAGATGAGCTGACAGAAAGAGGAAAGGGCAGATAAGGTGTGAGGGAAAGAGCCAAAAGAATAGGAGGAGGAGGAAGCAAAAATAACAGAATGAGTTCCAGTTTCCTGAGCAATGATGGTGAGTGAGCTAATCGGTTGTGACATTAGAGTGACAGAAGGAGTCGGTGCTGCTGGTGAATGTGTGAGAGAGGGAGAGATAGTGAGTTGGTGACTTTGTGAGTGATAGATTGACTAAAGGAGACAGGACAAGACAGCCAGAGAGAGACAGAGAATAGACGTAAAAGAGAATAGAAGAGTGTCGGTCTCCCTCAACACTGAAGCAACAGAGGAACAAAGAGATAACAAGCAAAGGGTGTTTGTGAGGAGCTCTGTGTGTCTTTCTGTCAGCCAGCCTGCTTTCACAGCTCCTCCTTTTTAGATTGATGTGACCCCTCTGCCCTGTTATCCTCATCTTCAGCACACTCACACTCTATAAAGGCAAAAACAAAGTCCAGACTATCCAAAAACTGTGCGGCTAGAGAGTTCACAGAAATGCATTTGCAAATGAGTGAAGGTGGAAAGCCACAGGCGCACACACACACACGCACGCACACACACGCACACACACACACACACACACACACACACACCGTGAGGGGAGAGAAAATGCCTACGGAAGAGTAAAGTCTGCATAAACTTTGCATATCTACTGCAGGAAACAGGGTCCCAGACAACAGCTGAGTCACAGATAGTCCTAATGAGCCTCCGCAGGAATATGCCGTCTTCTCCAACTGAGGTGGAGCTCCCTGTTCTGCAGGGAAATCACACCCCTGCAATAAAACTCAATCAGAGAGGAAATCCACTACGGAGTAACTCAATCTTCTGCAATCTGACGACAATGTAGGACTGAGTTGTAGCGGCTATCCCTCCAGTCATCTGCAGCCTCCAGAACCAAAGTCTATGCCTCCCTCTCTGTCACTGGGCTCTTTGTGTGTTGATACAATCTCGCTGAGCTGAGTCTGTGACTAAAATATCTCTGGACATGTTCCAGGATGACAAAGCTCTCTACAGGGCCTTCACTGACGACTCATACAGACTTCTGGGGAATGCTGCTATTAATATTTACACGTAATGTTTCTGTTTTTTGGCAAAAATAGCCACTTTTTATATGTATAGCTTGTTCTACACATTTAGTACAAAAAGGCAGAAATTACCCACTAAGATGGATGCAGAAAGCACACACACAAACCCATAAACACCTCCTTACAGGCTAATGTAAGTTGGCCTTGAGCAGTGACACAGTGTGTGTGTGTGTGTGTGTGTGTGTACGCATTCTGTGCATGTGTGTCTGTGTCTCTGTGGCGTTGTTATCAGAGGCAATAGTGGGCTGATAAAGCTTTGCAGCTGTGCTGCAGGCGCACCACACAGGGCCACAACAGAAGACGCTGCAACATCACAGACACGTCAACTACTTTGCACATACGGCTCTTTTATGAGTGTCTTACCTCTGGGACAGTCCACAGGTGGTACTTAACTGTGTTTATGTGCTTTTTCCTCACATTGTTTCCTCAGGAGTAGAGTTATCTCCTCTGGATATGATTAGCAGCACCAGTTAATAAACATTCATATGAGTTCAAGTGCTCAAGTAGTCATGTACTCAACAGGCAGGGCAAATCTAGTTAGAACACTCCCCTTCCCTGTGCTGTTTCCTCTGCTTGCTGTTCTGAGACAGAGAGGGAGGATGAGAGTCAGAGTCCCACAGGGACTGTGTTTGCTCTATACTGTGAGTTTGGACAAGAGGAAAGCTGTAAGTCATCCTTTCATTTCCTGTTTTTGCAAATCCCATTTTGCTGTTCTTCCCACCAGGGAACCACATGGATTCCATACTTGACAGCGTACACTCCCCTGACACACATCTGAATTTAGGACCAGCATCGATATGATATGAAACACACACACACTGATGCAGTCTGATGCTACATGACATGGTGTTGGCTTTCCCAGTCTCTTCAGCTGTATGTGAGAAGAGCTTCAGTAGTCAGAAGGATCAAGATGGACTGGAGGTCATCTCTGAAAGTACAGTCATGTTGGCATCACATGATCCAAGACCTCAGTGCTAAAGGATCAAGGGATATGTGGTGGGAATCAGCACAAAGTCAAGGAAAACTCAATTTTTAAGGGATGAACGAGCAATCAACTGGTGACTTGCTGATTTTTTTTTTGTTCGGGATCTGTGAATAACATAAAGAAAAAGCTGAACTACTGCTATTTTATATGTTATAAGATTTTTGTTCAGTTATTGAAATTCAGCTTTTATTCCTTTATGTCATATTTTTCTTATTAAGCTATCACATCAATAAGAATACATTTATGTGCAGGCTGTGCTGAGCAATGGTTGTTGCAGCGATTCAAGCAATGTGTTTCATCAACTTCAAAAGAGAATATATCAGTCGCAGTATAAAGAAAGAAGACAAACAGAATGCAGACATTAGTACCCGCGGTGACTCAGGCACAGACTGTAAAAGCTTATTGTATTGACTGAAGTGATGAAAAAAAAACAGCAAAAAAAACTAGAGCTGTGCATTAATGTAAAGACAAGGCCCTCATTCTTTGTCATTGTCTGATTATATATACATATATGTTGATGAAAATTAGCATGTGATTAGCTGAACTAGTTCGTTTGAGGGCATCTGAAAACATTTTAGAGCTATTGCCTTAAGTTAGTCTGTGCATTAAAAGACTGACACACTGCACTATTAATTATTGAGTATTCTCTTCATTATTTATAAAAATACCATTGCACTATTGCACATTCAAACTGCACAATTTTGCACGTTATACTGTAAATATTATACATTATATTACATTATATGTACTCCTGTATATAGGCCTATTCTATTATATATTATATGCTGTATGCTAAGGGCGGCACGGTGGTGTAGTGGTTAGCACTGTCGCCTCACAGCAAGAAGGTACCATGTTCGAATCCCGGGCCCGGGGCCTTTCTGTGTGGAGTTTGCATGTTCTCCCCATGTCTGTGTGGGTTCTCTCCGGGTACTCCAGCTTCCTCCCACCATCCAAAAACATGCATGGAGATTAGGTTAATTGGCTAATTAAATTGAATGTGTGAATGGTTGTCTGTCTCTATGTGCCCTGCGATGAGGTGGCGACTTGTCCAGGGTGTACCCTGCCTTACGCCCTAAGACAGCTGGGATAGACTCCAGCCCCCCCTCGACCCTATGAGGATAAGCGGTAGATAATGGATGGATGGATGCTGTATGCTATATTGTATGATATGATCTTCTGTATATACTGTAAATATTATGTAAATATGTTGTATGCTATATTATATGTATATGTTCTCATTCCTTCCAGTTCTCAGTTCTCATTCCAGTTCCTTGAGCTTAACTCGATGACGCAAGACTTCTTTTAAGCTTTCAACAGTTTACTAAATCAAAAATGTTCAAATTACAAAACATCTATACGGGAGATCGACTCATTTCCGTGTAGTCACGGTCAAAGACTGCTGCGCTCAAACCCTTTACGTCACTCAAGTGGCTTAGTGCCTCACCAGAGTGATGTCATGCATGATGTCATGCATAAATTAATATATCATTAAACTTAAGAATTAACATTACTAAATAAGAAACAGTCAGTCTTTTCAAATACTCAAAATCAATCTTATACGCTACAAAAATTTCCAGTATGGCTCTAACATTACATATATATTACCATTTATTTATTTACTACTTTTATACTTCTGGTTGGATGCAAACTGCATTTCCTTACCTTGTACTTGTAATGACAATAAAGTTTCATCTAAAAAGAGCTGTCAATCAAATTGGGTGCAGTTTCCTGAACTGGTGACATGCAGAAAGAAACCCAAACTATATGACCTGTAACTAAATCCTGAAGTTGCACTGCAGATGTTGTGAGAAACGGAGCAAACGGATAAATGATAATTACCATCCCAGAATCTTGTGCTGCATTATAATCAGATTCTATTGAAACCACATGAGGTGTGCTGAACCGTACGTCTCTCAGTGTCGTGATTCTGCAATGGATGAGGAGATAAAACAAAGAGCAGTACAACATAAGCTTCCATTCATATTACTGCAGTGTTATAAAAGAACAATCCATATATGGCCAAGTGTCTGTATTTAGGTCAATCTAGTCAAACCTAGAGTGAGAGTGCCACCCTCTCTGCAGCTTTTAACTAAATTTCACATCACTTGAGCTGGTGTAAAAATAAAATTGGCAGTGTGTGTGTGTGTTTTTTGACTTGACTGTGTGCTCTCACATGTGATATAAGTCAAGCATCCATCTGTGCACGTTGCAGGGTTGTGTAAAACATTTACATAAGAACTCTTATTGCCTAATGTCTTTTGGTAGATATCTCATCTAGACAGACAAAACTTTTTTATGCCATATTGCACACTGATGAATGATCCACCCACTCAACAGATGTCCAAATATCATGTTATCATTTCTGTTGTTTAATCTGAGCTCCAGGATAACAATGCCCAGAAATAATTCAGCACATTATGTAATGCCAGCTTGGAGATTGCTGCTAATCATGGCTCGAGGCCAGCTACTGTTCTCACAAATCCAGTAAGTATTATAATGGTATTTTCACTGTGGGAAGGCACTTGTGCCATAATACGACCTGTAATTTAAATGTGCTCATTTTTTCAATTAGGGAAAAGTGATAATATGTCAGTATTAAACTAAAAGTAAAAGGCTCTGAATTCCACACTTAAACTGAGAAAGATAAAGTTAGTTTATTGTTATAGTGTGCCTGAGTGAGCCATAAAAAATATATATATCTTTACACATTTGTTCTGAAGAATGTCTTTTAGTGAACATTATTATTGCAATTATTTATTGCTGTTGGTTTATCAAGGTGGTCTGTGATCTAAGTTCTTTACTGTCAAACTACTGCAATGTATTTCACTTGTTTTGCATGAATGTAGTCAGGAATAAGGGTGTATTTCTCATGGCAATGTAGGAAATAAGAGTAAAATGAATTTTTGTTGTTTTTAGCATTTTGACCTCAGTATTGTAGTTGAAACTAGGTATAATTTTACTAACCTACTTTCCTCCACTCATTTGTTTTCCTTGCATCACTGCATGACATATGTGAGATTAAACGGTGATAAATAACAAGAAGCAACACAATAATTCTGTAACTTGTAACTGTGTCAACTGCTGGGTGGAAAGACATCAGTGTTTTGAATAATGTCAGTTTAGTGGGAGTCTTTTAGCTTTTCAGCCAGCTGGATCCCTGCGGATAGCTGAGGACAGCTGGGAGTAGAGGAGGCTGTGGGAGCCAAACATATTTTCATCACACAGAATTCATTTCCCTTCTCACAGTGTTCACCTGGATGTCCCAGCATGACACCAGGAAACAGCCTAAATTTATCCTCCTGAAGTCAGTGGGATACTGAGCGTGGCAGGAATTGTCTGGTAACAGTCACTGCCCAAAAGGATGACATTTATCGAACTACTGACACATAACATTACATTTAAAGTTGTTTTTTTAAATAAGAAACTGAATATTGAGTTATAGTTTGATTTGAGATCACAAGAAGAAGAAAAATGCTTACCCTCTCAAGACATCAGCCCTACTTTGTTTCTCTGATTACTCACAGGAATGGGAGATGAGTTATTACTTGTGAAGAAAGGAGCTTCAGTCACCAGCCAACCAGTTTGTGGTGGTGCAGATTTACAGTCCTTTAGGGAACATAACATCACTTTTGACAAATATAGTACTAGGCAGATATATGACTAACTCACAAGCTCTGCCCTAGTAAAACTTTCAGTATGGACATGTAAATGAATCCATGCAATGCAAATATATTACAGTTATTCAAATACTTTCTATATGCACTGCAGAAGGGGAGCTAGGGCAAAGCTAAAAGATATGAGGGATTAAAGCAAAGGCCTTTTGTATTTACCTCCTGTCCACTGTGGACAAGCAATGACTGATATTTCTTATCCTGCCTAATCAATTATGTTAATATGTTTATTATTATTTGCACTTACGAGTGTGCAGAATGCACTTTACATAATAGCATGCTACAGATTGCCTTAGTAGTCTGTTTATGGCGGTTTTTGTTCTGTTGTTTGTTTGTTAGTGAATAGAGGCGTGAAACTTGTTATTTAGCACCTTGGTCTGTGATAAACAACATTTTGTTCCTGTGTACTTACAGTACAGTATGCTGAAATGACAATTAAGAATGTGACCTGGTGAAATTAACCACCAGACTCCATTGAAAAAACACCCATTTTACTTTGCAGAAGACAAACGTTGCTGATTCTCCATTGCCTTGTTTGGTTAGTTTATTTGCATTATTGTGGGAATTTTGAGTTTTCATATTCTTCAGTGTCACAATTTTTAGGTTGCTGCTGCCCCTGTCCACAGAAGTATTGTTTTACTTATATATCACTGCTATCTGTTTCTCCAAACTGGGGGTGCGCAGACCTGTATCTGTAGATAATACACTGATTATGTATGTATACAACCTGAATAAAAATCTGAACAAGCCATTTAGAGTTTGCCATCAGCAAAAAACTAATGATTGTGTGAAAATGTAAGCCCTGTACAAATTTGGACAGCCTCTCGCAGCCCTGACAGGTTTTTGTTGAATTAGCTGTTTAATGATTGTTAATGACTAGCAAAGTGTGAGACTGAAAATACAGTAACAGCTTGTTACATGACAGCTCGCTGGTGTGTGTAATGTGCATGGTGAACTGGGAAATCATAATGAAAAGGGTTGTGGTCAGTGAAAACCACTAAATTTGAAAATAAGCTCTCAATAACTGGACTAGTCTGGTGGCACTTCTGTCTGTGGGACAATTTTAGCTGCAGGAGTTTTCAGTATTGTGGAACAGAAGAAATCTCTCTTTTCATACTCCTTTATTTCAGCTTCCTTTCTCACACTTGCCAAAACTGTCTCAAATATGAGATGAAACATCTCCTTTTGATAACAGTGGTGAAATGCTTTAATGGTGTTTGGCTGCAGTTCCATCTCATTATTGTAGAGGATTAAGTCATTAACTAAATGCAAAATATCTGGCCTTACTTTACATGTTCCTATCAGCACTTTGCTCCTCTTTCATAGAAGAAATAACAGTTTAGCTATAATTTTTGCAACATCTACTTCCCCAGGAGTGGTCATTATTGTTTAGAGCTGCCTCTCTGTGTCATCTCATGCTATGACCTCCGGGTCTCACACACCTCATCAACACCTGTAACTGCATGATTGGTTGGTTGTCTAGTGAAGGGAAACGAACACATGACGTGGAGCCTGACAGGATGGATTATCATGTGACATTTTATCTTGTGTCGTGGGAAGCTGTGACAATCCAGAGGTGTCATCTGGCACTAGCATAAATGTGTCAGGAGAATCTCAGAGAAAGGAGTCAGTGGGATGTGGGTTAACATGACGAGGCAACAACAATCGTCTGTTTTGTGTGTTATACATGGCTTACTGCTCCCTGCTGCAGAGCTGAGTAGAGGGATTTCTTTGTGTTTTTACTGAAATGTGGCCTGCTTCAGTATTTCTGTACTTCACCTCAGGCTTAGAGGAGCCAAGTAAATTAAACCTATAGTGGTTGGAGACTAGAAAAAGAACACTGTGGCCACTGTGTAACTTTTTTTTCTAGTGGAACTGATACAGACAAAATAGTAAGACATGACCAGAGTGGTCAGAAGATGAAGGAAAGTGTATTTCTGTGTGTCTGCTGCCACAGCAGCCAGCTGGTCAGGATGAATGTTAATCAAATCAGCATCGGAGTGTCAAACCACTGTCTCACACCCCGCAGGCATGGAGCTGGTACTCTGTCACGTCTGTGGAGCCACACATGCATGTGTTGCAGCTGCATATGTGGTTAGTAATAGTGGATTTGGACAAGGATATAATGACACAACTTTGCTCCACCTGCTCACTCATGTGCCTCTTCGTCATCCTCTCCCCTCTCATTTTAACACATTCTTCACGATGCTGCTGCTATGGGGATATTGTTCTCCATATGTAGGTGCTGATGAAATTTTGAGAGCGAGTGGTGAATTATTTAAGAGGGAGGATTATGAAAGCTGCTTCTTGGCGCACTGCTCGTGGGTTTGAATCGATAGGAGCCTTCCCCACCACCACTTCCCCCTTTTTTCCCACTCCCTGAAACCACAGACCCTCTGCTGAACAGAAGTCCAGGCACATGACCACGGGACACAGCAGACTGGACAGCCAGATGCACTGTGCCAATGTGCGTAAGGGCCTTGATGAAATACAGTACACGAGAAAACCAGTTAGAAAGGATGGGATTGTGTATCTGTGTGTGACAGACAGACAGAGCGGCCTGATTCAGTGACCACATCCACAGGAACAGATGGCCGACTCAAAGTTTGCCAAGTCTATTATTCTTTTCCTCTGGTTCTGCCCGGAGGCTCAGGGTCTACAGTCCGAGTCAGAAGGCCACACACTTAAGAGCATGCATACATGCACACAAGACTACATTTCTGCGGGTGCAGATTTGATTTCATGGACTTGATTTGTTCAGTGCCAATGCTCGGAGGCTTTCAAGACTGAATAAATGACCATCTTCTAGCACTCACTCTTTCGTTTCACTTGATTGTTTCATAGTGAGTTAGTCTACAACCATTTTTCTCTCTGTACCTCCCCCGCCTCTCTTCTCTCTGTGTGTGCCCATTCTGCTGAACCATTAAATCTGCCTCTCTTTTCTCATCTGTGTATTGGGAGTCTGCTTTTGGCCGATGCTGTTGTTCACTCTCTCGCCAATGATTTCCTGCCTCAAGAACAAGCAGTTGGGACCACATGAGAAGCACCTCAGGGAGCTTAGGTTTCACAGCAGCGATCAAAGAGAAATGGGTTTCAACCTTGTGATTGGAAGGAAGAGCGGATCACTGCTCACGAGACAGAAAAAAAAAATCATAAATGGCCTGAAAAGATGAAACAGAGTTACCTTGACAGGTACCTAAACTGACATGTGCCTCAACAATGACAAGAAGTGAAGGTCACCAACCAAAAGAAGAGATAATTTTCTGAAAAAACAAGACGTTGACCTGACGTTTATTACAAATTTTGTTGCGTATAGATTAAGATTAGACCTGTTAAGTTTTCTACATTATTTAATGCACTGACATTTTACAACAAACATTTTAGATAATATAGCTGAAGTCTACAACCTGTCTGACCTTTCATGTCTCTCTGTCTAAACTCTTTTGTGCAACATGGCAGGGACTCATCATTTAAGAAAAAATATCTTTTTTGTAGGTATAAAAATGAATTTAAATGAATTTTCAAAACTTTTCAGGATGCCTCTGTACCTAGTTTTCTGTCTCCATCTTTCTTCCCCACGTTCTTTCTGTAACTCTTCAGGAGGAGGAGGGTAGAAATTATAGAGGGCTAAAAATAATGGCTCTATAAATAAGAGGTGCCCATTGAGAGTGATTGAGAAGCGAGGTCGCTAGGCAGCTGGGGATGCTGGGTAAGTTGGATTCATTAGCGCTCTCCGCTCTTCCAAAGAGTAGCCCGCACAACTCTCCCACACAGACAGCACGGCTTCCTCGTAAACAACACACACACACTGACGCAGTGTTGGGTGTTGAGTGTTTCGAACACTCTCTATCTCTACCTCTGCTGCAGCGTTGCAAATTTAGCCCCATCAGTACCATCCATCAACCCTCATTACTGCTTTCCCGTTGCCTCAGAGGACCACATTCTTAAAGCATTGTTCATCCAGCAGCAGAGTGGAAAAATGTGTGTGCAATTGCATTTGTGTGCGTTTGCATTTATGCATGTGTGAGAGAGGCACCCTGTGTCTGTTTTATTATTCATACTCATGTGTGGATCCTCTTTCAGTCCACAGACACCTGCCAGAGATACACACAGCACATACTGATGTTCTCACGATATTTCCCCTCTCCCTCTCTGCTGCTCAACTAAGACTTTCTTTAAACAGTAAACTCAAAAATACTTCACAAGAAACCAGTTTGCATCCACTGTTTCCCTTTTACATTTAGTGTTCAAATTCCCAGGTTTTGATTTTAGAGAATAGGTCCACCCTAATAAACCCACACAAGTAGACACACACACACACACACACACACACACACGCACAAACACACACAAGGACACTTTTACTGCCCTGATGCTCTTTTTAATGGCCCTCCTCCTCCCTCTCCACATTGACGTCACATCCATTAGGCTGTGCCTCTGGGCCTTTTTAGTGGAGGCTAGAGAGCAGGACTCTAATATATGAGACCCCCGTCCGGAGTCAATCTCCACCTGATAAACTCGCCCTATTGGCTGATCTGACAGACGTGGTTACCACGGCAATCTGTTCAGTCTCTCCGCACACCGCCATGACTATCAATCCACTGTGAGAGGAGACCCGCTGATGTGTGTGTCAGAGGGGAGAGCAGTGCGTTAACAGTGGTGCATGCACTCTGTGAGCTCTCACCTGTTTATTGCCTGCGCGCGCACACACACACACACACACACACACACACACACACACACACAGCTCAATTATCAACACACATAGGAGTGTTGATAGTTGAGCTGAAAGGGGACTATCTGTATCTGGTGCCACAGAGAGTAACCCTGGCAGGCTAATGTGAAGAGATAACATCTCACGTCTGATCAGCGTCAGAATAATAATTCACTGGCCTCTTCCAGTCTCCAGCTCTCTCAATTATGGTGCTACTCATCCCAGAGACAAGCCTGTTTACAGAACCCGAATATATATACATGTCTCAGCAACACCCCACTAACCTGCAAGTCTCACTGCCTGACTCTTTCCCCTTTCATGAATTAAAAATGAGTGTGAAGTACTATACATAGGCAACTTCAGTCTTAGCAAAACACAGTTAGCTAGACTCCAGTGGTGACATGCTGTGCTGCCTGGCACAGACAGAAATGGCAAATGACGGCTTTGGGTCGTGTCAATTTGGAGCAGAGAGCCAGTGCAGAGCGAGGACAGGCTGCATTTTGATGGCACAGCCTTTCCACTGAAAGAAGCGTCTGAAATGTTAAAGCGAAGCTTGGTTCTTGAACACTTGGGAGACATAATCAATGGTCGGTGCGGCTGGCTGAACTTGCAGGGCTCCACTGTGACTTAGTGCTGCACATCTAAACCCCACGTTGCCTGACTGGAGCTGAGCTCAATGTAATAAGAAATGAGACTTAACTTTCAGTACAGTGAGGGAGGGAAAATTACCCATGGAGGAACAGGGGAAGGAAAAAATGAGGGAGGAAAGATGAGAGAAAGAGAAAAGAACTGCAGGTTGCTTTGATAAATGACAGTGACTGGGTGTTCTGGGAACAGCACTATGGTTCCAATCCATCACCAGATCATCAGGCTACATCACTAATAAATGTGTTTTGTAGACATAACATGTTCACTGTGCAAATTTGACAGTGTTTTGCTTGACAAATCTGACCAACAGTCACCTGACCCTCTTGATCTGTTCCCGAAAGGACAAAAACAAGCGCAGTTTCATAAACACAAATCCTCACAAACACATGATGATTGCCATGATGCCCACCACACCGAACAGACAATGTGTTTGGCAATGGCGTCTGAATCTGTTTATAAGTTATGTTTGTTTTCGCCAACTGACATGACCTCCATGCCAACTTTTAACTTCTTAGGGCATAAAATGTGGCCGCCAATGAGGGAGAGAAAAAAAAAAGCTGTGGATCAGCCAACAATGTGAGCTTTTGAGCTGATGGTCACAGCAGAAACAGAGGGATAATTCTTTACATCCAGAAAGCTATTAACAAATATGTTAAATTTTTAAAGTAAGAATGAAAGGCTTCTATTCCCTTGATCCCTAATTTACAATTCTCTTATATTTCCCCATTTCTGGGAACAAAGCCATCACTTTTGGCTAGGTAGAATAAAGAATATACCAAAGAAGAAGGAGTCAGATTTAAGAGTTTCCCTCTCACTTCCTGCCTTATCAGTGGGGACAAACCTTTGCAGCAGCCATTCATCTTTGAAATATATCCCGTCCATTGTCATCCTTTTATTATGTGTAGTGCATATTTGCTTGTGTACATGAGGATTTGTGGGTGACTTTCCTCTCTCCTTCAGTCTGCTATGCCTATATATTAGGAGGAGGAGGTGTAAATGTGTGCGTATGTGCTCTTATTCTTGTATTACACAGTCCTTACAATTGGAAAAAATGTTATCAAAGCTCCACAGGCAGATGGATGTGAAGGAAGAGGGAGTGAGTGAGCGAATGAGAGAGAGTGGGAGAGAGTGATAAGAGGTCAGTGGGGCATGAAGGAGAGTTAGTGACATCAGAGACATGGTTTTCCACCCGTCCATCTGTCCACTCAAAATAAAAAGGCCAGTCATTAGCCAGGCTCCAGCTGTTGCTTCTTAGCCTCCGAGTTTTGAACACTGCTCATTTATACACACACACGCACACAAAGTCCTACACTATGACCACTATGGCATATTTGACATGACATCATCGGAAATAATTGCAAAGAGGGAACGGCTCCAATGTGAGCTATTTCCTCATCATGTTCTGCTCCTCCATCACTCTGAAGCATGCAAATTAACAAGACTAAAAGTCCACAGCCTCATGGCGGCTCCACCAGGCTGTGTTAGGCACAGTGGTGCTTTCAATGGAAGAATCTGCATGCTAACAAGCCCCCAGTGACAAGATGCTGCTACAGGACCAGATCCATTATATTCAGCCTGTTAGCTTGGTAAAATTTCAATTTTAAAACTGACCGATCTACCATGACATTCATAGATGCGTGCTGCTAGGTGGTTAAACTTCAACACAGACCAGCTGGTTTTCATGACACTGAGTAAGAATGGAAAATGGGAATGTGTGTTCAAATATACAGCAAAGCTACAAACTGCAGTAATCACAGAGCAGAGGCATTAGACCTTGTGACCACTAAAAATAAGCACAAATGTTAAAAGCAAAAGAAAACTAGTAGTCTGAGCTGGTGAAGAAGAAAAATAATGATATTCAAAGTGAGCAGGATGGAAGAAGACATTGTTCAAAGCCTCGGGGCCCCAGACGTCACGGCTCACTGTGGCTGGGTCTCAGATCTCCCCAGGGGTGCCCTGACACCTCCAGCACTCATCAAAGCCAAGAGGAAAGACAGAGACTGGCAGAGAACCGGCAGGGTGAGTGTTTGGGTATCTACTTTTTGGGCAGCAAAAGAAAAGACAAAGACAGAAACAAAAAGAGCATCACTTGTTATAATTTAGCTTTTCCAGCTGAATATTTTAGTCTGTTAAAAGCCGCAGTCAGTTTATGACAAATAAGAAAAGGTCCATACAATAATGATTTAAATGATATTGGGCAGATTTGATTGTGACTAAATTAAATGTTATATCACTCTAATCGGACAGTACCGTAAAGACTGATAAAGCATTAAGGAGCGATCACATCAATGTGTTATTTCCATGATGGTGCAGCGCAAATGCTGGCAGTCTGACAGTTTCATCGGGCACGAGGCAGCTTTTTTCCCTTCATGGTCCTCTTTAATAATTTCATTTCTCCAAGCAAGGGTGGAGAAGCACAAACACAAGCAGCCTATGCAGAAGGTGGTGAGGTGTAACAGCTATTCATTATTAATATGCTTCACATAATTCACCTGAAGTCTTTCTTAAAACTTGAAAAACTGTGGACAAGCCTTTACCATTAAATTAATTAAATAAAATGTTATCTCATCTCATTAAGACAAAACCAAATCTCTTAAATTAACACATTATTTAAAAAAGTTTTATCCCATAACTCATTCAATGATTTCCACAATGTCCCAAAAAATAGAAATAATTTTAATCTTCACCATATAAATAAAAAAAATAAAGTTAAAAAAAAAGACTGCTGCACTGCACCAAGTTTGAATTTTCATCCTAAGCTTGTCGGTTGGTTGAGCTTGCATTTGCACATGGATGGTAATGTGCTTGTTTTTACATGACTGTTTCTCATATTTTTATTGTATTGTAGACATTTATTTCAGATGGGTATAATGTGTTTGCTTTAGCCTCCCACAGAGTAAAACTTCCATTAACTGACAGAGGGTGCATCAGAAAGACGTCCCTGGAGGCTGGAATTGGTCTCAAGCAACAAGCATGACAATGCAGGGAAGAGAAAACGAGAAGCAGAGAAAAGGAAAATGACCATTATGCAGTTTTATGGTAAGTTGTGTAGAGACATATCAGTTTTTACTATCAATTGCACAATACGGGAAAATCATTTTCATTACTGTATTCGGTTTAATGTAAATAATAATTTTATTTTGTGGCAGCATGATGAAACTCAAGATGGGCAATAATGTACCTTGAAATTGATACTGAAATGGAGAGGAAAAGAGGGGAATCAGTGAAAGGAAAGGCAGACAGTCTGGTTTTAAAAAGCACAGCTTGCTTTTGTTTGTGTTCCATGTCTGAAGTCTGTGAATAGTGAGTTGACTCCTGAATATGGAGGCTGTTTTTTTTCCTGTAGTTCTCATCTAGTTTGAGCCTTAACCGTCTGGAAGCAGGGACATGAATTTCACGACAGCTTACACATCTCACCCCTGTATGACACGCATTTGTTTACATAAATGTGTTTGTGCGTCACCTGTTGTGATCATCATTGCATTTCGTACCCTCTGGTTAACCAGACATCATTATCTGTACATCAACTTTTGCATTGGTATAAGCTTATTTATTCTGTAAATCATTCCTTGGGCTGCTGCCAACATACTTATCCTGGTGCTGTGATAACCTATCCGCTCCAAGGACTTTATTACCTTCAGCGTTTCCTCAGTACACATAGAGCTCCGCAAAAAGACATTTTCTTATGCTGCACCTTCAACCTGGAACTCACCCTGTCCAACTGGATCCCTTTTGGGGATTTTAAACTTATTTTAACGCCACTGGCACAAGCATCGGTGGAAATTGTTATTTGTAATGTCCCTTGGTTATACTTTTACTGTCCTTAGCACTTTAAATTATTATTGATATAGTTATCTGTTTGTTGAAATAATAGTTCTGTATCTGTCAGAAACAGGTCTCTCCTGAGAATTATTCTCTCATCTATATAAAGAAAGGTTAAATGAAAAAGGAAAAAAATATTGCTATGCTATGTTTTTACTTTGAGCTTCAGATATAAAAGTCTATGACTCCTAATGCCCACTTTGAAGTTGTACTTTCTTGCTGTTCTCAGTTATAGAGTTACACTCGGCAGGGGTGATCGTGATGAAACCAGCAGACAGAATATACAACAGTCTTCAGAACATCAATCTGTCTGCATCACATGACCTCTTGCCTATACTCTAATCTGTTACCTCTTGATGAATGAGAAAATATCCCCCTTTAGTGCTTGAAATGAACAATGAAAACACATCACGTCAGAATAAAAGCGATCGATCATCGTCATCATTTCCTGTCTAGAGTATGTGAAAACGCAGATGGGCTACTTCACTGCACCAGCACACGTACACCAAGCACCTTGAACAAATTTCAGTGGAGAGTGGAAAGAAAAGATATTTTACTACCTCTTTTTCCTCTATTTTATGCCTGCGGTGGTAGGTCTTTTGAGGTAGCTATAGGGATAAAAAAGAAGAAGAAGAAAAAAAAAGGCCGGAGTAATTTCACACAGAGTACAACAAGACTCTCCCACAAAGCCATTTCAGAGATTGAATGGAAGGTAAATTGCTCCAGGTGAAGAAGATGTAATGTATTATTCACCGAAATGAAGTCTTTCAAAGTTGTTACTTGTCCCTTCACCTCATACAATCGGATGAGGGAGGGGAGTCGAGGAGGGAGTTTGGGATGGGAAGTGAGGAAAACAGAGCTGTGCTCTGAAACATGGCAGGCCAGAAGGCTCTACACGGTGTACTGTGATGGGCTCCCACAAAGACGGCAGTGTCATGGGGTTACCAATGTGCAGTCAGTAAAGGTCTAGTAGAGATCCACAAGTACACGTATGTGGAAACATGTGCCAGCATGACGAAAAAAAAGAAACAGAATTCAAAATGTGTAAAGGTGAAGTTTCTCACCGTGAACATTTGGGTGCATGCTGAGGGCTGGTAAATGTTTTAAAAAAATAATTAAACCCATAAAATATGGTAATGAAATATCTGCCAAATTATGCATTTTATTATAACTTCGGCAGTCATTGTGTGCTAGTTTAAAGGCCCTGGAAACCAATTTTCTCTATAAGCAATTACTAAAAGAAATGGGTTCCTTAAATTTTCTGGTAAAACATTCGTTTTGCACTAATATTTAATGTTAGTGAGAACAGCTTGAAACCAAGTTTTCATGTGCTTTAAAGGCCACAATGGACCATGAACTCATCATGAACTAAAAGCGTAGGAACTGGCCAATCGGGAGCCAGGAGCAGCAAGTTTTAAAAATCTAGTAGAAACATATTTCACTAGCATTAGGAGCTGCTCTGTGTAATCCATGACCCTGAACTCTTACACAGTTCAGTCTTGTTGAATATAAGATCAAGAGAAAACAAAGCCAAACCTTCAGCTCCCATGTATGTAGACAGCTCCAGTGGCCTGAGGGGATTTTACAGAGGTACTGGTGCTTTCTCTGGTTCATAAATGTTAGCATTACAAAGAAATGAAGCTTATTTGGCTCAATCACCAAAGCAAATCTGCAATTCAATGACAAGAGAGCACCTCCAGGTTTTGTTTCACATCACAAATTGCTGTGTAGCTCTGAGAGAGGATGCTTTAATGTTCAAAATGGCCAAGGGTGTATTTTTTATTATGCTTTTACTTTTAATACACCTTAAAATTATCCAATGGAGGCATTTTTAATGTTTAATTGAACTTGATTTAAAAACCAGCAACTTGTTCCTTGCTAATGCTTTTATTTAGCTCTTCAATTCTTCTGTGAGAATAGATGCCAGCTACTTCTCCTGTGCTGAGTTAAGATATTTTTCTTACAGATATATAAGGCTTCACTGACAGAAATATCCACATACATAACTGGAAACCACTGGAGATTCAAAAGCACTGCCTCGAAAGACTGTGGCAGTCAATTATACCACTGTGATCTGGGCCATAGATTACACTTTAATTATATAAGTATCTAATTACGGCATTGCATCCTTCACGCCTCTTCTGCACTCCTTAATCATTATCGCCCACTGGCTTCCAATCACAGATACAGCAGACTTGTGTGTGACGATGTGTTCTCTTTCTATGGAGTGTGCACATGTTGCAGTGTGCACAGTGTAGGGCTGAGCAGCAAGGGGAGGAGGAGCAGGCAGGCTTTTGGTACGCAGAGGAAAGCTTTACAAAGAGCTGCTGCATATTAAGTGTGCTGAATACTTAATGTGAGAGTCTAATTAAGCTATGACTGTCTGTGTTAGAGAGACAGAGAAACCACAGCTGATGGAAAACACAGATACTCAGGGAGGTGGTAGCACTAACCTGATGTTCAGATGGCGCAGCATGGGATAAGCAGCTGAACCCAACACCCAGATGGTGAAGCCCACCAGCAGCAGAGTGGTGGTGAGGATGGTGCGCCTCACGTCCGTGGATGTGTCTCTTAAAGCCAAGCTAAACGCTACGGCCCCCCTTAAACCTGAAAGCAGAGAGGACATCTCTGAGTAAACAGCTGTATTACTGCCATCCATCAAACCACCAGACAACCACCAATTATTTCACAGGTAGAGAGAGCTATCTAATTACCAAATCTATCCTTAGGTAAGAAATCACAGCCTGACTGATCACCATCGTTGACCAACTGCTCGCTAACAAACAGCCCAAAAACCAACTTCTGGATTGTTGTAGTGACCTAATACTTAAAGCCAAAACAATTCCCAGAGCAAATCCTTTACTGCCACAAGAAACAGGTGGGGGAGGTGGTAGTGGTAGTGGTGGAGTGTTGAAAAATAGCAAGACAAGGGCTTTTTACAAAGAAACCTTCTTATGTAAGAGGTAAAGTGGGTCAGGCAGGCAGCGAAACATGCTGCTGCTGCACTACCCCACATCACTTCACATTGAATATTCTGCATCATCCGACCATCGAGAGCTTCAACCATTAGACTCTAACGCGAGGCGATGCCTTATTTAGTCTTCTCCCAAAATACAGATGCAAAAATAGAAAAGGCTGAGAGTGAATTATTTTTAAAAGAAAGTATAAGATTTGGGAGGTAGCGATAAATTCCTAATGCATTTTGTAATGAGGGCAGTGAGTTATTATAAAGCCTGAGGATGGCAGCCATCTTCCACAGGGGACACAATCTTTCAGCATCCTCACTAATACCATATGCTGCAGGCAGTGAAGAGAATGGAATAATAAAGAGTTTTCACAGGATAAATTAGGGTAAAGGGCTTCATTTTGGTTTCTTGCAGCAGTAATATCGCCAAAGCAACATTTATCAAAATAGCAGTGATCATTCCAACAAAACGAAAAAAAAAAAAAAAAATCACAGTAAGAGGTATTATTAAGAAGCGTACCTGCAAACATCATGAAGTGCTGGAAGGCGCAGGGTATCTTGTTTGTGCGTCCCAGGTTTAGGATGAATGAAAAGGGGTAGATGTTACAGGCTCTTGCTATAAAGATGGCAAGCTGTTTGTAATGAGCCAAGATTAAGGAGAATGCTTATGAGACACACTAAAAGGTAGAAGTACACTCACGAGTCAATATGTTGCCCTGGAAAAATTTACTTATTCATTTGTGAAAATCACAATTTCTTGGAATCATGTTAGCAAAAAATGGACATGTTTGAGTTAGAAATGCATGGGTTCAGTTGCAGTAAAACTGTCTGAGAGTAAGTCTGCCTTGGTTAAAGTTAGGATAAATTATTAATTAATTCTTAAAAATTACTTAAATATGACTTCACATAGCCCAGTCCTGTTAATGCACATACAAAATACTTCAGTCACTTAAGTCCATACCAAACACTAATTCTATGCGAAATCAGGTTAAAAGTGCAGCCATGAATATTGACATATATGCATGAGCACACGCAAATAAAAAGGGATTATCTCTTAATATTTGCTGTTTAGGATGCAAACACAGCAGTGTGGCATCATGCATCATGAAACATGAAGCCAATCAGGCACTGCCAGCTGTCTCTGCCCTCCACACACACTTTGATGCTTCACATAAGATGGTGCTGAATGCTAAGTGTCCTGGGCAGCAGTTAGAGAGGATATCTGTACAATTATCAGGGACGTAGCTAAAGTCCTGGATACGCTTGACATCTTCTGTCATACTTTTAGGATGAGTTGCTGCAACCCCATGAAACCTCCTAACCTGAAATGAGCATGGGCGCAGCGTGAGATCCTCCGACAGGAACTTGCTCAACTTGAGGCTATAAACCAGAGGAGATCAGACAAGCTTTCAAAAAACATGTTTGCAGACCATCTTTGATTTTTTCTGTATGGAAATAATCTATGCACATAGGTGCTTTCATCAAGCAGATGTGTAATTTTAGCTCAGTAAGTCCAAATATGATGCCTGGAATAATAAAGAGAGCAATATTTTAGGCAGGGGACCTCAGCTTGACAGGGCTATTACTAAAACAGATCTCCCTCACACCCTGCAGTCAATATTAGATCTCACGTACCCTATGGATTTTCAAAAGCAATATCCTGCTCCCAAAAGCACTCATTTCTCTTTATCAAATGCCTCTAAGCTATTTGAATGGAGGTAATTAAGCACTTTCATCTCAGTCTCATTTCCAATAAAGCCCCATCCCCATTGTCACTGGCAAAGGCTTGCTATGGCGATTAAAACTACAACTAATCACTGGGGTTATTTCATTTTTAGCATTGTACAAGATGACTTTGACCTCCTTTTATTCCTGTTTTGTATATTCCGGATCAGCTTCCAGTAGGTGTAGTTAGCCAGATTTCTTTCACTCTAAGCTTTTGTTTTGGAAGCACGATTGAGGACAAAGCTAAACAGGCTCAGAGCTCAAGTCAAACATTTTCTCCCTGGCAGCCCTTCACTCTGAACAGAAGAGCTTTGGAGAAAGAATCTGCTCAGTGGACTCTTTTGCAGGCTACTTTGGCCCTATGGTGGAAGATGGATTGTAATAATAATTGCTGTCCATCTGGGCACTGGACTGTGAAAGACCAGACCCTTGGAGTGCGGCCACTAGACTCTCTCCTCAGGCATGCCAGCTCTCAGGCAAGGACAATTGTAGCCAGCAGCCCTTCACTACCACTCCGTTTCCCTCAGGGAGTAAAGCTGACGGATACGACATCAGCTGTGAATACGAAACATCTGTTGTGATAGCATAACTTTAACACGTGATGAGTGTCATTAACGGGCTGGTGGTTTTCCTGTGATTTACTGTGGCTGCATTGTGTTCTGGCATGCAGAGACTCCAGTCAGGAGTGAAACTAATGCATCTTTTGCACTGACTTTCTGCCTGCATGGTTTGTGAGTTCAGGTGCAAAATATTGAGCCTTTAATTCTCAACATTTCCCCCCAAACTGTCATTTATGGTTGATGTTTCAAATGGCTGCCCACTGAAGATAGGCTGGAAGTGTCTGGGCATAATGTCAAACTTCTATCAATAAATCATCATTATTTTTTCTGACAATTCAATGAATCATCGAGTGAAACTCATCATCATAATCTCCCAAAGTAGGTGTCTCCTAATTGACTGTTATTTGAGAAATAGCACGAAACTCAAGGATATTCACTGTGATATACAGTATAACTGGACGCAGGAAAATTATGCTGTATTTATGTAATATATACAATTAATTGATTCTCAAAAATCATGCTCATTTATTTTTATCTTTTCTTTCCAGTGTGGCTGGAAATACCAATATCTGGCATTTACAATATGCACCATCAGCTGTCTAGAGTGGATTTTTCTATAACGCCATAAAGAACAGCTGGACTCTTTCACTGGAGATCTTGAATTAACAAGATTTAATCTTCAACCTCAACAGTGCTTAATCCACTACAAATTAAAGTACAGTAAGCCTACTTCAAACAAGCGAACGTCTTTATTACACTGAGCTTTGCAAAAGAACGGCAACAAACAACCATAGCAATAATAAAAGACCTATTCAAATTTCTGTTTCGTAGGCGTTCCTCAGAGCAAATGCTGCATTGCAGCATTGTTATCTGCAGAGATGGTGATCATAGGAGTCCAACTGAATGCATTTGAAGAGCTCACCGAATCAAACCTGAACACTTTAAGTGCTGAAGGTTTTTTTTTTAGAGGACTGGGGAAATTATGAAACTGCACTGCAGCAGAAAGGCAAGATAGAAAGCAGAAAAAAAAAACACTCAGGTCAAATAAGTGACGAGTGATTGAGCGTCTAAGGGCTGAAGGAGAATGTAGAGGAGACAGAACAAAATGGAACAGAACATCGTTTCCAAAGGCTGCACAGCAGGAAGGGAAGATGCTCCACCATGTAGCAGAAAAGGATACAAATGCCCCAGTAATGAAGAGAGCTTTGAAGACATGGTGAGGAAACGTCAACAATACATATCCCATGTAGCTGAAGACGAAAATCTCCCCCAGGAAGTTGACGACTTCAAAGAGCTGCAAATTATAGAGGGGTTTGAGAGGATCATGAGGGAGAAGGTCATCTGAGACAGGGGAGGGGTTCAGGGTGGATGGTGTGTGTTGGAGTAAAAGTGACGGACTCGGCTCATATCTGAAATGGGTAAACAGGCTTAGATTTGCACAAACACACCAAATCCAGTGTTGATGTTATTTCCTGATCCTTTGAGGTAGCAACTGCAAACACCTACAGCTTGAGGCCCCGACGTGCCTGCAAATACTGTAGCACCAGACGAGATGTTTGTTATCATTCTCTTGTCAAAGATTTCTATTTGAAACATGGATATGTGTAAAAGGCAGCTTCCTGGACTTAAAAAGGCTAACAACTTGTTCCTTTCCCACAATACTAACTGGTGAAGGGAATATTACAACTCATCAACTCAGCCCTGCAGCTCTTAAAATGATCTAGGTCATATCAAAGAGCCTGACTTTCATTTACTGTGGAAGAAAACATAATTTAAATTATCTGGGAGCATTTCTGTATAATATATTGAATATTAATTAAGGACTGTATGTTGTATCTGGATTAAAAGAGAACACTGATGATTTATTACTTTCTATTATTTTAAACCAGATTTGGTAATAGGTTATCTAACTGAATAAATGTACCTTTTCCCTTGAGGGTCTTACATCACAAGGAGATGCCACAGAAAAAAATATTCCTCCTACTAGCTATTCAACCAGTGTCTGCATACACTAGATCTCTTTGTCTTGTCCTCTGAGCTGCAGCTGCATGTATAAATCATAAAAATGTAGATAAAGGTATTCTGCCAAGTAAACATACTGCACCATACACATGCATTGAGCCAATCCACTTTAAAGGCAAAGGCTTCAGTTGTGCTGCATAGCCTTTTAAAAGGGTTTTCTGTGATAAACAGTGAGCTCCACGGTGGCACCAATAATGAATAATAAATGCATATATGCTTCTGATTTATTTGCTCTTCTGTGAAGCTTGCCAGTAAAGTATGACAGTGTGCTGGCCTCCATGTGTGCTTAGCCTTTTAAGCAGATAGTTGGCGACTGGCCTCCCACACAGACACCCACTGGACAGCCAGAGCACTAATGGCAATTAATGATTGCTTACGCACGCAAGACACAAACACTGGCATCAAAAGGCAATGTGAGCAAAAACAACAGTACAATAAGCTTCAGTCATCCAACATGAGCCCACCTGCTTGGTCCTGGTCCTACCCTCCGAGGATAAATTGTGAATTGTGTACCGTGCCTGGCTCAAGCCACAAAAAAGTACCGCTACGATACCTGAAAGATAAAGAAACAAGTGAGGTGAAAATTCAAAAAGAGGGAATAACCAAAAGCAAATGAAATATTAAACCCGTGTGTTAGTTGTAAATGAGATTCCGTGGTGAAAACCATGAAGGAGTGCTCTGTAAACAGAGGGGAGTTAAACAATATGCTGTTTCTAATTAGTACAAAGTATGCAAAACCGCTGATGCATGCACATATTATGTAATCAGATAGTGAGGATGTGTACTGAATAACACAGAGACTTAGGGTCTCTCATGTTTTGGGACGTTCTTCTATCATAGGATATAACCGATTTAACCGATTAGTGAAAAGAGTGTGGGTCAACCCAGTTTGATTAAACCTGGGATGAAAAGATGATTACAAATATGAGAACTATTAGCAGAAGAGTGCAGGTAAGAATTGGGGGTTGATGGATTAATCGGTTTGGTCAATTAATCAACAACAATAGGAAGTTATCATTATTGGTGGTATAAGGCCCTGATAGTGGCTGATGGAGACTCCAAAGACAAAGTCAAGGTAGTCGAAGTTATCTCTCAAATACATAACACAACACTATCAGCATTTCAAATCATTCACTGGTACTTTAATTTACTAATTCTGTGTTTTCTCCTCTAAATAATCCAATCACACAACTATCCATCCAGAAAATGAAATGCACACTTTAGACTCCTCGTTACCGGGAATGAGCATAAACATTAATGGTTTGTAATAGTGGCATTTAAGGATGTAATGAGGTGTGTAACAGAAGTAATTCTGTCCACTCATACGCCACAAATTAGCACATTACAAAATAAATAGATCAAATTCCAATGATGCAATCCATCAATCACAGTTCAACATATCATCTTACAAATAATTACATTTGGTATGTTTTAAGAAAAACAGTTGGAGCAGACTTGGCTCCTGCAGAGGCAAAGAATATATTGGTTGTTGCTGTAACCGGCTTAATCAGGTTTTTCCTGCTCCAAACTGCCGTTATTATAGCAGCCTTTAAAAATTCTCTATTGGTCAAACATTTGTAAGCATTCACATAAACGTAATGGATTCCAACTAAATCCTCCTGTGTGCATCTACGTCTACATTTGAGTATGAAGTATGTGACAAAAGTTCAGACCAGCCCATCCCTGTATCCACCCATTGTCCTGGTTCCAGTGAAGTCCAGCTGTATAAACAGCTTGATGAAAATGTGCTGTCCAACCCAATTCAAGCATCCTCATGTTTCTGGCCAAAGATGTTACTGTACTTACATTTTTACCCCAGAGACATGGAGTTCTGGGAATGATAAATGCTGAAGAATCACATCATTGCTGGAGACTGTGCCAGGTGTGGAGGAGCAGAAATTAACAATAGGCAGACAGATGACAAAGCAAAAGTAGTGAAGGGAAAGAAAGGAGGCTCTACAAAGGTTGAGGCAGTGATTAGGGCCCCTGCTGCTAAAAAGGAGGCTGGCTGGAGCAGAGAGCTGGAATTTGAAACACACAGCACATAAGGTGGGTTGCTGCCTCACAGGATATGCCTGCTTTGTTGCAGACATTCACTTTCACATTTTCACTCCCTCTACTTTGAGAGAGAATAACAAAAAAATGTGAAATTACTGTGATGGAGAGCTATAGTTAGAGAACAGATCTGGCAGCAACAAATTCGACAGCAGAGAACAGACTGCTCCTGTGGTTCAGGCAGCGAAGTAAAGCCAGTCCATTACTCTCTCTTTACCATCCACCTTCACACCAGGATGCCGACCTATACCTGCACTATGCTAGCTCCAGTAATCACTGTCCAGCACTGTTCAGCAGCATGCCAGCATAGAGGATCTCATTTGGTTCAGGACTTCGTTTACATAACATCGACAGAGGTAACACATCATCCACTATCCACTCAGGGCACTTGGCAACATATGAGATGCATCCCATAATAATGAGCAGTTGTGAGGGGCATAAGATTAATGATAGCAAGGCTCCCTGTGAGGCGGAGGGTCATTAGGCACACCCTCACTAAACTCCAGCAATTAACAGAGACGCAAAGATCTCTGATTACCAAAGGACACAAGGGGAGCATCCCATCCCTCACTATGAGGTAACGCTTCACCCCAAATGGACCATTAAAGGCCTTTGAACGCAGTAGCACTCCTTAGATTTGTTTTCTACAGTGCGATTTAGTACCAAGAACCTCAGAGATTGCAATAGGATTCATTTTTAGATTACTGTGACAAAACGTCAGCATCAGAACTGGTTTTATAACACTGCAGGTCTGAAGTAAAAAAAAGTATTTTACTATTATTACAGTATCAGTAAAGTAGAGGATATAAAAACATATCTGAGGCTCTGCATCACATAGTACTGAGAATCACCACCTTTAGTTTTGCTGCGGTGTGCCTCCCACACTGGGCAGCATTCACAGTGGTGTGCTTTATAGACAGGGGCATCTGGGTCTAATCGCCAAAGGTTACACGATTTCATTAAAAACATCCTCTCCTCCTCCACAGGCCACAGGGAGTACTGCCAAGTGTGAGGGAGCTCTACAGCATCAGCTGAATGACTGGAATCTCTCTGACACAATCAGGGCAGGAGGAACAACAGAACTAATGTTTGCATATGTACATTCATATTTCAGAACTGGTCGGTGAAGAAATAAATGAAGACAGCGGCTGAGCCAAGCAATTTTTTCCTGTTTTTCCCTGAACACATTTCAGATATTACAAATCAATAAAGTGAAAAATCCAACAGTACAATAGAAATGTAGCCTCGCCTTGATGAATTGATAAAAAAATGGAAATAAGGTGATGCTGTCTCCATTTTCTATCCAATTTCTTGACTTTCTGGGAAATTTGTGCAAACAGCTAGGGCGAAAATGCTATTATGGTATCATGGCTTGCTGCCTATCTATGGTAACATCTCCAAACTAAATGTAGAGACATGCTCAGACAGAGAAGAGCCGACTTTAGATTTTAAAATGAATTATGGGGGTTGAGCCCAGAATGGAATTGGTATACTTGCAGCTCTGTGCAGAGAGAGGAGAGAGGAGAGAGGAGCTTGATGCTTTCTCATCTGTCCATTATTGACTTGCTACACCACCAAGGCCTTCCTCTAATGCCGGTATTGGCTTTTCACCGGTTCTTGAGCAGGAAACTAGGCAGATGGTCATATCTGGACAGCGGACAACGTGCACACAAGTTTGCGATGTGCCAGTGGCCACAGAGACGGATTGAAGCAGCAGAGTTTGCCAGTCTCACAGCTGCTTGTGCTAGTGTGGAGGAGTGAGCGAGCCAGTGCATGCAGTTGAGAAGGGACGCCTGAAGGGAAAGGGGCAGCAGTTCAATAACTGGATTTGTATTCTGTCTGACCTCCGTGTTGCCAACAGCACTGACATGACCACACACACACACACAAACACATACATATACACATAACATAAAACTGACCAGAAAGTCCACTGGCTTCAGCTGAGAGGAAACTGCTCCAGGACAGCAGGAGGAAGACAGAGGTTTCCAGCAGTGGATTCTCATGTAGCTGAGTAAATTTGGTGAGGTGGAATTAAAGTTAAAGATATTCAAGAGGAGAATGAAACAGTACTTAACAGTTTTTCAGTGGAATTGCAATTGCAATACAAATTTATGAGCGGACAACGTGTCAAAAAGTGCAGTGCTTCTCTGTAAACAAAAAGCACCCGCAGAAACTGCTCAATAAGCCCGGGGATCTGCCATCTAGAGTAACCCAGTGGGTCTTAATGAGAGCCTTACTGAAAGGCTGATAACAGATAACAGAAACAGATAAAGTCTGCATCGTAACCCTGCTTTCTCACTGTCCCACATTCCTCCAGGCAGCGCTTCTTATAAAGCACACAGTAAGGCTTTATTCAGTGTTCCAGAAAGAAATGCAGGTTGGATGTTGGAAGAAAAGATACTGCAAGAAATTAAAAGATACCTGAGCAACTGTGTGTCAAACAGAGTCTCCAGTGTTTGAGGAAACCGCACAAAAGAGCAGATTGTTGCTATGGTTAGCATCAGCAAAATCCAATAAATGCTCACTTTGTGCTTTGCTCGCACCCAGAGATTAGTCACTGTAAATAAGAGCTGAGCTCCAAACCTCTCATGACACATCCTCATTTCTCATCCTAAAGAATTATAACTAGAGATCAGAGGGAAATGCTGGACAGCGGCACAAGTCGAAACTTCATCGGAGGCTATTGGTTTGATTGACGACCTCTTTTCAGCCACTAATGTCGCTGGGCCACTTTAGACTTAGCTGCATTGCTTTTGTTCAGGTGCTACAGTCGGGTTTGTTAGAGAAGCAATTACCAAGTCGAGGATGTGGGTAGACTGCAGCGGATGCTGAGGTGATAATTGAATTTAAGGGTGCAGAGGAAGAGATGGTTGGGGATGAAAGGATATGAGGGCTGTTATGACTGTGAATACGAAACCCAACAGGAAGGAGCCGGCAAGCACTCCAAAAAAATAACCAACAGACAGGAGGAAGGCCTGGGGGTCGAAAGCATGTCCTACACCCATCTGGCTATAGGTGGTGATGGCACTGGAAGACAAGTAAAAACAAGAGACTGTTAGGGGACAAAAAGAAGGTAATAGCACATACAAAAGAAGTAAATATGAGTGTAACAAAGGCTGAAACATTTAAGTGTCAACATAGTTTATGGCTCAGAAACACAAATGTAACCATCACGAATATGGCCCACTTGATACAGTGAACATAAATTCCTATGATTATTATGGTGAGCTAAGCCTTTAAGTGCAATTTATTGGAGTCACTCCTCAGAATACATAGCAGTCCTTAGAAGTTAAATCCTTTCCCTGAAAAACAATCCATTCTGAATTATTTAGAGACGTCCCCTATACTTAGTACGGAACTGGGGAAATAGAATTGTTGCTCACAAACACAGTAGCATCGTGCTATTCTCACTGCTGTAAATATTTGGAGGGGGGAAGGAGACTGTGTCTTCAGGCATTTCGAGCTGTTAACTCCCAGTCAAATACCTCAAGATGTCAACACAGAACTTGGTTGAATAGTGGCTGGGCTGCTGGAGCAGGACGTTTAGTGCCTGCAAGAGGGCACATCAGCGTAAGGTTGAGCTGCTCTGGGAGCTTGTTAAAATTCCAGTGCCAGGGCCCCGCGTGGCTAACTAATAAGGGCAAGCTTTGTGAGAGGAGCCAGGGCGACCGGCAGGCTTGTGAACCAGTCAAGTGACAGGAGATGGCGCGAAGGCCGGTCACGCCACTCCAGGAACAAACACAGCACTATCGGACTGTTTGTCTGGGAAGACGTTCAGACTCCCTCCTCTGCACTTCAGTGTACACAGAGACAGCAGCCGCGGTGCGAACACAACAATCTGCACGCTCGCCTCCTTTTCTCTCCATCTGTCTGCCTGTCTGGGCCCATTTGTGAGATTGGAGAAAGAGCTGTCAGTGTGTGCAGGTACTATACATGTGATGTGTCAGTATGTGTGAATATAAAATGCAAATATGGACACATATCCTTGACATCTCCCTTCCGCCTCCATCTTTTTCCATCTGGCTGCCTGGCCATGAGTGTGGACCTATGTCACTTCTCTCTGTCTCCATCTCTCTGCTCCCTATCTTGCCATCTGTTAACACGTCCTCATGAATGGCTTTGTTCAGTAGGAATGTGTAAATACTACAGCAGGCAATGACTGCAATGTGAGCAGGACAAGCATGCATATTTGAGTGCAAGGCTGGAGAAAAAGGGAAAAGAATGAAGTAAACTGAAATGTATGAAAAAAGCACAACTGCATCATGCTTCCTCACTGAGATTCTGAGGGGGTTATGCTGTTTTTTGTCTGAGTTAGCTGAGTTTGTTAGCTGGGAGCATGTCTCTATCCTGGCAGTGAGGCTCTCCACTGAGTACCTTAATGAGATGCTGACAGTGCCAGGGGCAACTCACTTACACAGTCCGCTGCATAGCATCTGAGGTGCTCATGTGGTTTTGCCAATCACACCCTTCCCTTAAAGCTGGCAGCATCTATCCAGCTTTCCCTCGCCTACACATCCACCCCCGTAATGCCAACTGGAAATGCTCTGAGCTCCCACACAATTAAACCTAGAAATACATCACATTCTGAGGACAGAGACAAATCCTAAAATGTAATACTCACTGTGTCAGAACAATGGCCACGGCATCATTCAGAACACTCTCACCAAACAGCAGGGCGTGCAGATCCAGGTCCACTCGAAGCTCTGACAACAGGCCAAGCACTGCAACTAGAAACAAATGAGTTAATGTTAATGAAGACTACGGGATGTGCAATAGCTCCTCTGCTACTCACACAGCAAAAGAGATGTGGAGCATCGCCTCTTCTGCTACAAACAGGAGAAGCCAGGAGAATTAATGTTGCAGTGTAACAATGAAAGCTGACAGGAAATGTCAGCAGTCTGACAGCCCCGGAAAGGATTTTGACTCTTGGAACAGCCAGAGTAACTAAACCAAGCAAACACTAGAAAATAAAACAGTGCCTTAGAAAAGACATTAGAGATGTTGTCAAAAGAAACACAGCAGAGTGAAATGCTGTGCTGATCATTGTGCTTTTTAAGTGACTCATTAAGAATAATGACACATTTGGAGCTGTGGTAGCAAACACAAGCTATCTGATGTTTCTGTGCATAGGATGACATTTTCACGCAAGTGCACAAGAAAACAAAGCATAAAAATAAATTGTCAGCCTTTGTATACTATCACTGAGTGATTGAAAACCACAGTGTCCTATCAAGAAGAACAAATAAAACAATTTGACACTAAATGGCATCTCTGTTCTAGCATCTAAATGCATCAACACTTTTTTTAATGTAAAAAACAAAGAAAAAAATAGAGGCAAAAAAATGTGTGACTGTCTATATTACAGGTTAGATTTCACAAGTGTCGTTTGAGTTTTCCATACAGATTCTAAGAATCTTGTGATGCTGGTGGGAGAAGGGTGAGATTAGAGTTTAACTGCTCTAAACATCCAAAAGAAGCCAATTACAGTGTAATCTAGGGGAACTAAAGGCAGAGAGCTCCATGCTTAAATAATGAAAGATGCAATGAATCAGTATTCTGCAACACAAAGGACTCCTCCTCCCATAATTCAGTTTGTCACACAGGTGACATTAAGCAGACGTGGACATTGATGCAGACTGCACATGCAGCATGTTTATTACATATGATTGAGTGTCCCAGCACTGACGGTTGGGAGGGAGTCTGCGCTCTATAGACGATTCGACTCTTATGTCAGGTCATGGTGTGAATTATCTACAGACGTTAAATGTTGGGAACGTCCAGCCAATCAGAAGAGCTGGAAATCAGCAGAAGGCTACAGAACAAAGTCTAATTATCTTTGATTCAAACCCAGAAAAGCCAAGCAGCAAAATTTCAAATGGTTGCCACCAAACACTTAAAGGTATAGTAGGCGATGATTTTTAGAGACACATTTTGTTATGTTGGATAAAATGGTCCTTCCACCCTGATAGTCGTCAATTTAATATGTATTCAGAAAGAGAAGTGAACAGAATCTGAGATCTGTGGCAGCCACAGGACTATAAAAACTTTGACCAATTAATAGCCTCGGTCCGAGTGTGAAGTACGAATCAGATGCGCTCTCGTCTCGTCCTGCACTCTCCCCCCCCGCGCGCCCCCACTCTACCCTCCACTCCGCATCGCTTCGCCGTGGCCGCAGCTATCAAGCACGCTCTTCTCTCGAAATACTTCGGTAGCTGGAGAATACCAGACCAGTTTACAATGGCAGAGAAAAAGCAGCCTAAAATACCGATTCCAGCGTTACCCGTGGCGGCTCGGCCAGCTAAACAGCCAAAGAAGAGAAAGACTGAGGCAGAAAAGGCTGCATTGGTTGTAGTGCTGACTGGAGGAGGAGGAGCTTAGAGGGGGATTCGTAGCAGTGCATCTTTAATGTCTTGCTAGCTCTTCGACATCACCAACTCTACCTTTAAGTTCAGTGAAGTTTACTCACTAGCATGTCTATGCAATATGAATGAAATAAAATATAGAGATAGTACCTGAGACATAGCTGCCAGAGACAACAAAAGTACTGTTTTGGTTGTGCAATGGTTGGTGCACTTCATTTAATCTAACATCAGTTTTAACAGAAGCTCATACTTCAGAAGCCTCCAGGAAGAGTGCCAGGCTTTGAAGGAAATTTGACTTCCATGTCTGTTTTGTGCTGCCACTGGGCCCAAAAAGACTTTTGCCCATAGACTCACATGGTGAAAGAGACATCTATAAATCAGCAGGTATTTTTTGAGGTAACAGCTGAATAGAGCCTTATTTTCCTTCTTGGGTTAATGCAAATGAGCCCAAGACCAAGGCTGGACTGAGGGTTACCGTAGGAGGGGAGGTCAAAGGAAAAGCTAGCGTGCCTGCGCTACTGGCCCAAAGGATCATTTTATACTCAGAAGAAGCTTTTCCTGCTTCATGCTGCACTGAGCAACTTTCATAGGAATGAACGAGCCAGTTCTCTTTATACATCCAGACAGAATTACATAGTGAAAGCGAGGTTTATGGGAACCAATCCAACCATTGATGGTGTCATTATTCTACAGCTATTACACTGTGCAATGAACATTTACTTCATAATAATAATAAAATAATACATGAACGCAAACAAACAAAAACTGTTTACTCACTTATTCATACATCTGCAACACATCGCACCCCACAGTGAGTTCACATCAGTAAACATCAAGTGGAAGATGCTAAGCATATGAATGAGTGCGTGCACACACAACATGCTCAGCACTGCAGGAGTGATGACACTGAGTGACGAGGAGAATACTGACATTGACGAGGCGGTGACGTGCCCATCAGCACAGCACTCCGTGACACCTCAAGTATCTTTCTCTGCGAGATATTGGCTGCTGCATTGTTGGCTCTATGTTTATTGTAGGTCAGATTACATCGGATTAAGATTACAATCCATCACATTGGATCGATAGATTGATGCAGAGACATGGAAAGATAAACACAGTGGATAGAAAATATCTGAAAGAGAGAAAGCAGCTTCAGATGAGCAAAACAAAATTATCATACAACAAAAATAGTCAGTAATAGAAAGAGACAATACAGATGCACACTCACACACATTTATAAGGAGATATGGACAGAGAAAAACTAGAATATATCATGTTGGGAAAAAACAGCTCCTGGTAGATTAATTTTCCAACTGTTGAGACCAAGATGCAAAAAATATTCAATAAATGACTTCCAGAATTTGTGATATGAATGATGAGTATGGTCTGATGGGGATGTTTGGCCCAATAGTGGATACCAGGCCAGTGAGGGCATCAAAGTCAGAATTTAGCCAGACTGATAATAAGAGCAGTGGCAAGAGAGCAGCCTCAGGACTTGTTTTGACAGATCTGGCTCTTTGACAGGTTTAAAGCTCTTCTTGTTTGGGGAAAATCTGGAGAGGATGAGGTACTGTAGGCCCTGGAGTCAGACTCCCTCCATTTACCTGCTTCCATACTGCCTGGCTGATGACAGCATGTCGTTCACTTCTCACAGTGCAAGACGGGGGAAAAAAACAAAAAAAAACAAAAACATAGAGCCCACCCCACACACACATACGGGTGCTGGATGGCTGTTGTCATGACAACCCCGTCCTACAGCTGTCAAGTGTTCATCAGTTTCCACAGCAACACCATAAGGTGCAGAGAGTAGGCAATTATTTCAGACATAATACAGTTGAAAGGGTCGAATGGAAACGTTATTTGGTCAAATTACCCTGCTGCAGAGGTTTAGCAGAGCCAAAGCTCATGGTCATCTCAGTCAGAGAGCGTGGGATTCGTTTGCTGATATAATATTCAAAGTGATGCATTAGGGAACACATAACGGTCAAAAGGGAATTACTATAATCTCCCCAGCTCTGTGTTAAGAGTGCTCAATTTTGAAGGCATTGACAAGAGCAAAAGCCAGGGTCACAAGATTGAAAAGCTTTCCATACAGATTAAAAGCAAGTTGAAGGAAACCATCACTTTACAACGAGTGGATTTTCATTTTTTTCAGGTTTTGTTTACTCCTTGGGATGTCAGCATTAGGGTTTGAAATCTCTTATTTCACCTTTAAAGGCAACTGGGAACAAAATAAGATAAATCCTTTTTTTAATTGGAGACCTTCAGAAATAGAAAATATAAAGAAATCACGACTGTAAATGATTTTTGTCGACTCACATGCATGGAGATGCTTACTGTATATTACTGTGTTTTTATTATTCACTTGGTAGTTACTGCTAAGTAACTGCTAGCTGTTATCTGTCCAGAGAACACCTGAAAAAGGAAATAAATAACAAACTCAAAGATGGAAGGAAAAACTGAGTGCACACACTCCCAAAAAAAGCCTGTCCTTTGAGAAGTTAAGTGAGGGTTTCACCGACCTTTTGTTACCATCCCTGAGGCTGGAGGATGCAGCACAGCAGGCATTGAACCTGAACCATGTGTCTTATTCTGAGAAGAACAGGTTTCATGGAAACAGAGCTTAGAGGTCTTGTATAAAACCAACAATTTAAAAATCAATAGATGCACAGAAGCCTGAAAGGAACAAATAAGCACATCCTTGGGACCTCATAAGACTTGCATATTTTCAAATGAGAATCAACAGGGAGCACAGGGACTCCATGTTTTGTCTCTGTCAACAAACTGATTAATAAGGGTGGCTTCTGATTATCTATTACACAACAGTGTAAAACACTGCAGATGCTATTTATGCCTCCACAAAGGTTTCACAAATTTTAACAACCAGTTCTTCTTTAATCTTTTGAATTTTCTTGCTCATACAGTAGCAAAAGTCATTGATTTAGAGTCTTCAAACCAGACCAGAATCATGTCTTTGGGATATGAGAAGAAATCAGGACTATACCAGGACTTTAGTCATTATGAACCCCCGTGCCGCCTAAGAAATGTTTGACTATAGCAAATAATCTACATAAAATACCCTCCTTTCTAATGGTTTGAATACTGTGTAAATACTCATCACATTTAAAGATATTGACTCTAAAAACATCATCGTCATCAGCTTTAAAAAGCCCATGTCGGCTTTGTAAAATGCCTCAGGTTATTATAATCTCCAAATCTCCCAGAAACAATAGAGAGGAGATGACATTAGTGTCTTCATCGCCATAGGCTGAACTACTGTTGCTCACTATGTGCTGCTCTCAGAGGAAGCTTTCACACATCCATTATAGCCGCAATGAGAGCCCGGCCTGTCCAATATCTCTGTTAAATTCCAGAGCCCGGCGCAAGCAAAGTGGCAAATAAATTGGTCTTCCATTTCACTCAAAGCCACAAGCCTGTGATGACTTTCACCGTGTTCTCAAGATCTCCATCATTTCAGTTAGTGCGTGACATAGTTGCACTCTCACAATGAGTCACCGACACAACCAGAGAGCTGTCACACAAGGGTTATGACATGGGGAAAAAAAGTCTCATCAATCACTCACTCAGCACTAAATTGTTCTGAGAGTCACTGTGTGTGTGTGTGTGTGTGTGTGTAAGTCTGTGCCTATTTCTGGAGTGTTTGGTTGCTTTGGCCCCTTGAATACAAATGCACAGGGGAGGAACATAGACATTTTAATGGCTCCCTGTCAGAAAATCAGACGCTATATTTGGACAGTGTGAGAAAGCCAAAGGGGCTTGAAGTTTGGGCCATCGATGCATTGTGGCGTGATTCTAATCAAATTGGAGGGTACCGGGGTTGCCGGGTTGAGCACAGTGTAGCATGGGAAAACATCATCTACAGCTCCTCTTTGACACTCACCCCAACAACCACTTATTGGCATAAAACATTCATTACCATACGAGGACGTTAACATCACCATTGTCACTTATGACATCCCTATTGACTGCTCTTGAAGAACACATTATATTGCAGTTCCACTTCATTCAGTTCAAATCAATTTACATCCACTGATGCTCTTGACATGACGTACATTATCTGTGCTATCAATCCCTTTTATCAGTCACTGAACAAATGTATGCAGGCAAAGAAAAGGATGGTTAGACATGAATCAAAAAGGGGATTAAAATGGTTGACATATCATAGAGGTGGAGTGATGTCACATTTTATTTTATATGTACATCGCCTCCAGTCCACAGCAGCATGTGAGCGTTAGGGTAGCGCTGTGCACGAGCAGCATGAGCCAGGTTTGACCTTTTCAAACACAACATCTTGCGTTTGATACTGCAGAGAACTGCATGAATCTGTTAAAAGTGCCAAATCAAAACCCAGGAACTACAAAAATGACAAATCTAGACTTGTTTGAAGAGTCTTAACACGTTATATGACTTTGATATTTTTTTTTCTCTCACTCATTTGTATGTGTTTACCTTCCCTGTGATGTGTCTATTACACATTCAAGTGGGCAAGTGGCAAACATTCCTGAGAATGTTTTGGGCTTTTTTCTGCTTGTGGAGTAAAGCAGTGAAGTAAGTGTGAGTAGAAGTGTGCTTAAATAGGTTTATATCTGTATAAAACCTGTCTTGCCACTAGTAGTAATGAGAGTTCCTTTATGAGGCTGACTACCTGGGTCAGTGGCTGACACAATGGCACCAAACAGGAGGCAGTCGGCGAGGAGGAAGTCTCCATCTGTTGCTTGGCCCAGCAGCACCATCAATCTGGTGAAGCCGTAGACACAGGCCCTGGGATAGAGGACAAACAGACAGAAGGACACACAGTGAGGTCATCAGGGAGCGTCAGCCAGAGTAGGCCTATTAGTCATCTCTCTAACTGCAGCGAGGCTTCCCCCAGAGTAGTCTGGGTAATGGGGCCAGATGCTGCCAGCAGGTGAGTTGACCCGTTTCCAGGTAGTGGCAGCTTAGCGCTGGTGGACACATTAAGCTGTGACTTTGCTGGGCAGCATTACATTTAACCACATTTACTGGTGCATAGATGGCCTTCCTTCTAATCCCACCTGCACAACACACACACACACACACACACACATTCACAAGACATACACTTCATCTCAGCACCTATCCATCTTCATCCCAACATCTTTTTACGACAGTATTATAAACACACAGATATAACAAAAGGTGAACAGAAATATGAGTATGCATGTTTGCTTGAGCACAGAATCACCTGAAAGACTAAAAACCACGAGGAGAGTTTTGTGAAGGGCATTGTGACAGAAATAAATCAGTGTTTCAGGCTCTGGGGCCTGGCGATAAAACAAATCTAAAATCTAACTGTCCCAGAATGCCCCGCTGATGCTCTCCCTTATAATAAAATGAAAAATACTACACTATGAGCAAAAACTTGCATTCTGCATTAAACACTGCAACACAGCTCTTGACTGGTAAATGATGTATGTTAAGAGCGAAAGCATCCCATAATAATCAGCATGCAAGCATGTCCTCTGGGGAACTTTTCTGACCAATGGCATAACTCGGTTACCATAGTGATGCCACACGACCATGACACACGACCTGTCCCCAAGGCCCAGGATTTAAAGTGCTGCTCGGGTTGAGCACTGTCTAAGCTGTCTTATTCATGGTGTCTTTAAGGGAAATGTTGAGGATGTAGTAATGACGTACATTGTGTGTGTGTGTGTGTGTGTGTGTGTGTGTGTGTGAGGATACAGGCTTTGAGAGAGTGAGACAGGAAAACACTGACAGAGAAAGACAGGAAATGGATGTACTTTGTCAGTTGAGTCATTAAGGTTCCTTCACTCCCATGAGGCTCTCTTTTCCCTAGAGGATACGGCAGACTCACTAACAAGCAACATGATTGGTCAGGCCTGGTGCCTTAGCGTCAGAGAACATGCACGTGACCCAACATGTCAAACTGTAGCCTGCTTCCCAAGGCGTTCCTGGGGAAGGGCTAATATGTGGAAGAAAGTAGTAAGGGAAGCAAGGAAGGACAATAAGTTTCATACTGGGCTTCAGCAGGCTGGAGAAGCCCATAGGCTATAATATCTAGAGGATATGAACCTGCAAAACACTGTGAACAATAAAATTATTATTTAACAGCAGAAATAATGTCATGAATAAACAAACAAGCACACTGAGTAAACCCTTAAACTTTAAAACCAGGAGCAGCTTGGGAAGTGTCAGAATATGAGCAAATATTGACAATATACACAGGAAAAAGAAAGGTGTTTAGAAGCCACTTAACTGTGTTCACCAGTGTACAATGTAATGCAATCCAGTACAACAACTGCCCTGTCATAACATCTATTTTCCAAAAGTTTAAAATGTTCTGTTGGTGGCTTTGTTGGAAATGTGTAAAATCAAACATATGTTTATTATTGAAGTCACAGTTAATGGCTATATGGTACTGGATCCATTATATTGAGTGATGTTTCTAATGTATTGCCTTTTCCATTATGAAGATATTAGAAACACCACTCAACATAACGCAGTCCAGTCTAACTATAACTTCAGTGGTAAAACATCAATTAATTGACACCTAATTGACAGCATCAACAAAATACTGAACATGATAGGCACCACAGAGTAAGAGCTGACTTAATGGCCAATTGGATTTTATTAACTTATACAGGTGTATCTAATAAAGTGATTGTATATTACTGTGAGTGGTAAAATAAAGGTATTGCTTTGAGTGCAAAGGAAAAGGAAAAAGGAAAATATAAGTTATGACAGGAATATAATATTTTGAAAGATTCTCATAGAATTTTCACACATCACAGAGGATCCTGGAGAAAAACAACAACTGGAGTTATGAGGTTTTCTCATTAGAGCATCAGAGACCACTGATGGGCAAACGTCTTGATTTCCTCCAAAGTCTGAGAGCGCCATCTAGCCTTGTGAGGTCAGAATAGCACGCCAGCTCCATGCTAATGCTTAGCAGGTTTTGATTATTGATAATATATAATGTACACTGTGCCACAAAAAATACAAAAAAATACATTTCGTCATATTTTATATCAAAATCTACGTAATCATCTTTTCTTCCTGTCAAAAATAGTGGTTGCTTCAGTTAGTGCAAACCTGTCAATGTCAGCCCTACATTCTAGACCCACCCACCGTTTAACTGTCCAATCAAATATGGAGGATTTGATTTAAATCCCTCTGGTAAGTGTAAACATTTCATTTCTCATGGGAATACTCCCAGTACATCAGCTGATGACTCTACTGGGACTCTAATGATGGCTCTAATTCATGTCACTCCACTCAGCTCCGAGGCCATGTTATTGTGCATGCTGCCTCACTGTCATAGCTCACAGGAAACTTGAAACAGAGCAGTAAAGGCCTATGACATCACAACACATCAAGCAAATACATCTTCAAAGAATTTGAACTGCAGATATGATGACACAGCAAAGATCTTCATTAAAGCTTTGCAAGTAAATATATATATATATATATATATATATATATATATATATATATATATATTATTGTTTTACATATTGTATGACAACTACAGAAACTACATTCTGTAAATATTATGCAATGCATAATATTATGGGACATTTAAGTTCAGAAATGACACAAAACAGAAAAAAATAACAATTATATTTCATCTTGATATAAACATACACGACTGCTGCATTTCTACTAATGGTGACAGCACTTTCCATGCATGAAATACAGTGTTATGTGCCTATGATTACATATCCTGTACGTCAGCTGCACACCACCCATAATGGTATGTATGTGTGTGTGTTATTGTATTCTTGATGTGTTTATTTGTGTGAATTCTTACCCTATAGTCACACAGCTGATAATGGTTCCCAAAAAAGCAAAGGTCAGAACAGATCCAAAATTTTCAATGAACCGTTTCTGGAACAGAAATTTGAAGATGAGATTAGACAATCCTTTATTTGTACTCATAAAAGGGGGAATTTATATGGTTACAGCAGCAAAGAGGTTAGTGCAACATTACAATAAGGACATGCATGAAAAATAAGAACCAGTGACATCAGGTATCGAGTGGAATTAAGTGGAAAAGCATGTCTCTTAGAAAACATGAAACAAGCAGGTCAACAACATGCAACACATTTCCTTCCATGCCACAAGCAGCAGCACAGTGATGTGACTGAAGTGCTTCTTCAAACTGATGCATCCAAGCAAAGGAGCAGCACTCCTGGTCTGAGGCGTGTCAGGACGGCAGTCTCACCTGATTAAGGGTGTAAGCTCCATGGAAGATGATGGGTGGCAGGAACAGATTGAAAAGCACCTCAGGATCAAAGGTCTCCTGTAAAAGACAGAGCTGTTGCACTGGTGACTGACAGATGCTCCGTGGGGAGCCGGAGGACTCCGTTTACTGAGTGTGACTGACTGACAGACACATATTACACACACACACACACACACACACACACACTGTTCACTTCAGCAGCTCTGTTTCAGCAGACAGGCAGCAGCTCTGTTTTCCTCTTTGAATCCCAATGTCACAATAGTCTCCAGGTACTACGACAACCTTATCTGTCCTCTCTTTCCAGAAAAACTATTGCATATTGTTAAAAGGATGGCACTTCAGGTTAATAGTTCTTTCTTGTTCCCACCCATGAACACTGCAGTTGGAAGCATCAAAGAAAGGAACTGCTGCAGAGTTTTTCCACCAAAAAGTACACACCAAATAGAAAAGAATGATCATATTATATCTAAATGTTAATCATGTGTGTGCTTAAATGCTATAAATTTTTCAGCAGCAGACTTTGAACCTTCAGTAAACTAGATGGTGCATTATTACATCACCTTAGAGCCCTCAGTTGCCTTTCTTATAATTACTGTGTACTGCATTAGCATTCTGCCCAAGCGCCCTGACTCAGACTGATTAAAGCAAAGCATAATACAAAGTGAGAAGTCTAACTGGTTATATAAGAGCTCACCGTAGAGGCTCCAAGCGTTCATTAGAATGGGAATAAGAGAGCACCATTAGCATAACCACATGTGTTGAGACAATAGCTGGATTAAGATCAGACAAAATCCCAGCTGCTGAACACAACAGCCTACATTACCTTCAACACACACAGTAGCCAGAGTGAAAAGCATCTTTTAACACACCGTGCACGTCCTCTGTCTGTTTCTCATACCAACGTGATGCAATCCAAGCCTCTCAGAAAGGTAGCCTTTCATGTGTTTCATCCTTGAATCCATTTTATGCCAGTTGTGAGTACATTCAGAGGATCAAAATAAAGCTGTTTTTTCCCTGATTCCTACATCCCACAAGGTCTCATCAAGTGCCCCAAAATTAAATTTCAGAGATCTTGGTAATGATGCCTGCTCAAGGACTGTGGTCATTGGAGATTTTACTTGTAAAAGACAAAACGTAAAAGCAGCACTGACAGCATAAATACTTCGATAAACAGGAAATATGCCTGCCTCTATAAATATCCTATTTCCAGGACATTGGGTTAACATTTACATGTGTGTGTGTGTGTGTGTGTGTGGATATGTGGAAGACTGCCTTTTAAATGATCATTTCTGATGTTGTAAAGTTTGGAGAGTCACCATGCTTTCTTTGTAATTTGAATGAATTGAATTGAAATGCTTGCCAGGGCTACAAATTGATCCTATCTTTCTGCTCTCATCATCTGGCTCAATGTGATTTTTTTGCAGCTGCAATTATATCCTCATGTATTTCTTCATCTGTGCAGGATGTCCATGCAAACGCAAATGGCATAACAGAGACTAATACAGACACTGTAATCAATAAATTATTCATATGCTCGTGGTTTTATTCTAAGGGCCACCTGCACCACAGAGTCCAGGATGGAGGTGTGTTGTATACACTAATTGCCTCTTCAGCTGAGCAGCACTAAATTTAATCAGACCACAAACTTTAATGCTTTACTCCCCAGTGGCGCGTAATGGACTCAGTAATGCAATGAAATTCTTATCTCTCCCTGCTAGGCCCCCATATGTATCAGGCTTAATGGTGTGAAGGCTACACAGAATGGTCTGACCGATGTAATGGCCTTTGTGGTAGCCTCTGCTGGTTCACTAATGAGACCCCAGCATTCAAAGGGGCCAAAGAGTCCAAGCCATTAGTGAAGCGTTACACTTTGTCTGAATGATTTGCATGGTTCAAGGGTCATTTAATCCCTTTGTCTCTGGTTGAAAAATCTTTCTGATATTTAGAAATACAGTTTCAAACACGATCATTCCACATGCCCTTGTGCTTGTTCACCATTTTGTGATTGAATCCATAGTTCCTTTGATATGACAAATATCCCCCAAAATGATCCAGAAAACAGTAACAACACTAATGACAGCCAGAGGCCTGTGTCAAGGCTCCAGCTCTTCCACTTAGCAGTGATATTAGAGTCTCGACTGATTCATTTTTACTTTGAGTAAAAATTCATTCATTCAAAATACAAAGCTCCCACCTGATTTCAAGTGATAGGTATGGAAAATATTTTGTTGAGAACACAATTTTGACTGGTTTATTATTTACAGAGTAATATATTCTTTAAAATTTGTTACATCAATTTTGAAAGAAGTTCAATTTCACGCAAAACAAATAGCAATTTAACCACTGTCTTGCCAAATCCTTTATTTGAATCAGCAGGGTTCATAATGGCTAAGTGCTAATTAAACTCTCTGCATCAAATCATAAGCAGCAGCTCTTCATTACTATGTTAAACAAACATTGTTGGTATACAGTATGCACAACATTTTGTGATTTCTAACATTCTCGGTACATATTCCTATCTATTTAAGGGTTCAGAGTAACAGACTAAGAAGCTGCAGTGTTTATATTAAATAATGATCTCACATATTTCCTGTGGTGCAGAGAAATCCTGCAGCAATATTGTTTGATGTCATTACTGTATGGGAATTCAGCATATAAACACAGAGAGGATCCCAAAGTTCAAAATGAATTGAATTTAAATGAATGTATTCACAGTTTATGACCACCACTCCACTATACACGCACCCTGATGTTTAGCCCTGAAGCCCCACAGGGCTGTACACTCCCTCTTTCTCTGTTCACACACGACTATGAGGCCACTCACAGCTCCAACACTATCACAAAATTAGCAGGTGACACGACTGCCATCATGATGATTACCAGCAGTGAAAAGACGGCCATCTTTTGAGAGAGGAGGTCAGAGCCTCTTTCGTCTTCCATCTCAGTGTCGGCAAACTATCTCAATCAATGGGACTATGATGGAGAGAATCTGTAGCTTCTCAGGGTTCACATCAGTGAGGATCTGATCAGAAGTGACTAAAAAGACACCATCACCAAGATAGCAGCCCCTCCTAGCCTCTACAGAGAGTGGCAAAAACTGCCCATCACACCACCAGGATGGAGCTGGAATCTATGAAGAAGCCAAAAAAAGCCAATAAGATCACCAAAAACCATCACAGCCACAAAAACAAAAGCATCAAGTGTCACTTCATCCCACAGAACACAAGACTCCATCTAGTCATTTCACCTTAAATTATTCTTACTTACTGAATGTATGAATTTATTATTTCTCATTATGTATAATCATTTACTGCATTCTCTTGCAATACTGCACAAATATATATTTCCAATATCCCCTAGATTTTAATTCATTGATTTTGCTTTTACTTGAGTGCTTTTCTTTCTTTGCCTATTTAATGAGCATTGTAGGAGGATGCCATATGCTTCTCTGTTGAGCACATGATAAGAACGACCATGATTCTGCTGTTTATTGGTTTCTGTGTTTAATTCCCCATTGTCTGCACCACACACCTGGAAATGTAATCTCCCCGATCTGTTCCTTAATAAATCCTTAATGTAGGTTAAATTGCTTTCATGCCCTTTTTCTCTCTGTATCACCACTCTAATAACAAACAGACCATGCCAGTAATTTAGAGGAGAACCAACAGCTAAGTACCATCAGAGGAGACTGTTGATGTAAATACTCAGCATACACCAGGGACAAAATGTAGATGTGATGTCAAAGGAAAGGCAATGAAGCAAAAAATGTTATTTCAGACCAAATAAAACAACATCAGAGGGAGAAAAAAAGCATCCTGTATGGTGCAGTTGTTTTTCAGGTTATCTCTGCAATATTGATAATGCACCTTTTGAGGGCAAATGTTTTATTAAGAGAAGTTATTTCACCTTCCATTAGAGGCTAAGTTGTGTCACACCTGCAGCACCTTTGCACATCAATAATTCACTTTTTGTGACATATATTTGAAACACAGGTCAAATCCTATTGCCATAGTTACCGTGTGAGGAGTTGAGAGCCCTGGGCATTGATGGTTGCCTTTCCCGACATGTCTAAAACAGTGAAAGTGGGATGTGATGTTCACTGTCAAGATGTGAGGAGTGCTGTTAAGTCCATCACAAACGCACACAGTTTCCATGTCACTCTCATGTTGTCCTGAGTCGGATAACAAGCATCTCACTGTTAACCCCAAAAGCATGCCTGCAGAACAAAAGAAAGACAAAGCTGCTCTTATGAAAACTATGTCAAACATGATAAAAACATCCCAGAGCAGAATGAATAATTATTAAACTGTATTGCAAAAACTAGAACAAAACTCATCAGAACTGCATGGATATGATACATGAATCAACTCTTCTGCTTGCTGGTGAGCCTTTAATAGTTCATGATCATATTTGGAGATTCCTGGCAAATATTCTACCTTAATTGATGTGATGACATCCTAAATTAAAAGGTTGAGCCAAATGTCATTTATCACCACAAACCCACATAACCACCAACATAAAGTCAATACATTATAGACTTTATAGACATTCTTATTGTGAATTTATTTGGGCTATACTCAAAAGTTAAGTCATAAATAAGAGCAAAATTTGATGTTGTTGTCTCTACATTCCTATTAACATTCATAATCTGACAAATTGTGACCGAAAATGACTTTTTGTTTAATTAAAATGATGTTACCTAAAGGGTGAGTTCAGGAAGTGTTGTTGAATAACAGCTTCCGTTCTCCAAACTATAAATCAACTAAGGCCACTTACCATACATCATTGCACCTCCAGTTTCATTCATAAGTCTGTATTTAAACTGTTTTAACTTCCACACACTGAGGATGGTTATAAGAGCCAAGCCGATAGCTGTGAGTACCAACAGTGTAGCGCTGTTTTCACTGTGCTTGCTCGTGACCGACATCTTCAAAGCCGAAGTCAAACTTTTCGGAAATGAGTGTTTACCTGTTATTCAGTGTCAGCAGCTATAACATCCGCACCAGCAGAGGTCTGGAGCCCGTGCTGCCTTCAGGGCCACTGGGAAATCTTTTCAAACGTGGTAGAAAAAGAGTATTGGGATCTCTACATGTCTGTGCCGCATTTGTGGGAAACAAACAACCATTATAGAAATTATCGTCTGCTACTCATGTAAGAACAAGATGGATTATATTTTCCAAATCATGTCATTATTCTGTCATCTTTACAATACTTTAAAAATAACGGTTGAATTTCCCAAAGCATGTAAATACGTCATACTTTAGCTGTCGTTCTCTGGTCCTCCAGCAGATGGCAGTAGATACAAACTAATGTCGCTTCCTGTTTCAGTCCCTTCCTTCTGTCCCGTAGCTCGAAGTGAATCAGTCATAATTAGCAGTTCATTATTTGAATTGTCTTTCGGTTCGGTTGAAATGAGTAATTTGGTCTTTCACTTACTTACGATAGATAGTGCAAAAAATAAGGTTAAACCCTCAAAAATGCCAAGCTGTAGCCTGCTGTGTTATTCAGTGGGCTGTAAAATTAAACAGTGAACTTAACACGGTTGAATTAAGTCTTATTACATGATGGCGCATAGATAAGTCTCGATTATAATTATTAATATCAATATTTATTATCGTTATTTCTTCATAATCATAATAAGTGCAATTTTGATTCTGGTTCATTTATGATTTCTCATTATATTAGTATTAGTATATTGGTAATAATATGAATGCTGTATGTGTGTAACATTTTATACCGCATCGCTTTATATTTTTTATCTGACTCCATGAAGCTGCTTTGCTCGGTGAGCAGTTAAAGTGTATTTTTAGACTGTTACTATCTTCCGTCAAAGGTTGCTTTTAGACTTGCGGAGGCACTGAGAGAGGAAAAAAGTAGAAATTTGGACAAACTTTGCTCTGTGGGCGGTATTCCAGACGAGACAATATTAGAATAATCGCCTAGCAACCGCTGCCGTAAACAGACAGCGGGTGTCGTAAAGGGTAAAGAGGCTGGTGTTGAAAAGAGTCGGAACAGAACCCATTGTGGTGTTGGAGAGGAGTGAGCTGTCGTCTGAGAGCAGGAGAAAAGAGGCTATTCCGAGCCCACAAAGGGACTCATGATACGGGGACAGACATGGACGTTAATACGCTACGCAGACGCTGTTGTCCTTTGTGAGGAGGACCGCGTCGTCCGGTCGGAAAGATCCGGTATATGAAGAGTTAAGACTCGACATCGCAACTGTTTATTTCAGCAGCTAGCAGGCTAGCTGGCTAAATAGATATCCAGGAGCCAGGAATGGGAAGCCCGTGTGAGTTGACTTCATGGGGATCTCCGTCGAGCTTTTGAAGAAGCTGTTTTCGTTTTTCCACGGTGTCTTCTTTGGCTGAAAGTCCCCGTAAACAACAGAAACTCTCCAGACTGATAGGAACTGAGCGCTAAGCCTTTACACCAACTACTACAGACCCGGAGAGGAAGAAAAGTCACACAGGTTGGTTTCACAGCATTCACATTTTTTTCTCTCTTTGCAGCCCGTGTTCGCCTTTTTAGGAGAATTATTGTGACCAATAAACCTAAAGTGTATTTGTCAGATTCTTCCAGTGTGTAGTCTGCTTACATGAGGGCAGGCTTGATACTTGAAGCGTCACTGGGATGAAATACTTGGTGTGTTTTGAAGAAACTCTTATCAGATTCCCACATCCACTGAACGGTGACAGGAAGTTTATTACTGCTACTATTAGAGCTGCTACTGGTGCTATTCTGTTACAGCACATCTCAGAGTGACCGTTTAGTTCCTCAGCTGCCCTACAATTCAATCTTTATGGCAGTTTTTCTTCCATCAGAGAGCAATTGTCCACCACAGGTACTTTAAACACAACTTAATGACACCCACAAACACTACAATGCACCAAATTTACACTGAGGTGTCCCTTAAACCATTAAACATACATTATTTCACCCATTTTCTATGCATTGCATTTCATATTATAGAGACTTATTATGCACCATTTAGCTTTGTTCACTAGCAGCAATGTTTTTGCATTGTCTCCTATTTATACTTTATTGTACATATTATTTAAATATATGCTCTATATTGAAACCATCTCAACAGCTCTTCTAATGGCCAGCATGATTTTGATGTTTGTCTTCCTATAAGAGGTGTTCAGACATTTTCCCCATCAGACAGAAAAGCTGTGAGCGTAATTTGCAATAATTGCTAAATTGACTTGACCATGAAATGTCTGTGATTTGTACGCTCTCTGCAAACCTAATGCCTTTTATTTCTTCAAAGAGAAATGGATTCCCACAACAGTCCGTCTGTTCAGTCCAGGAAGAGTCTATAATAAATCCTGAATAATGAATCCTGAATTTCTATGAACAGTTTAATGAATAGCGTGGTCTGCGTACAATTATTATTTTTTTTAAAATTAATTGTCGAGCCTTTCTTTCTGCAAGGTTATTCCTGGGAACTATGACAACAGACAGATGCACTTTAGACTTTCCGCTGGTGGTTGATTTGAGTGTTTCTCAGCGCTCAGCAAGGGGACGTCTTGTAATTGTCGCCTAAAAGCTCCCACAGGAACAGTTTATTCCAGCTTTTGACCTCTAAACTCACCAAAATGCAACTGTGATAAAACATCTGCAACAGATGGAGCTACAGAAGTGACCTTAGATGAAATAATAATAATGTCTGTCAGGTTATCAGCTGAGCTCATCCCCCTATCCTCTACACACATACATATCCCATTCGTTTTAAACTGCAGCTTGTTTTAATCAGTCTGAGCATTGGTTCACATAGATGACACATTTATTTTACAGTTGCGTTAAGATGTGATTTGAATGCGTGACAACTTTCGGCGGCGGCTCGTGAAACTGTGCAGCTGTTTGAGTTGAACAGAACAAACCCGTTCATCATATCGAAGAGTCTCCCCAAGTTCAAGTGTGTCCTCTCAACCAGCTGTGTCACTTTTGGCACAAAGCAGATCTACCGTTGATGGTCTCATTAAAACCTCCAGTGATCCGTTCGGGCCGGAGACGAATGGACTGATGCTCATGTGGGGATGCTGCTAATCAGTGCTTTTATTCTGAGGACTCAATTTTCCATGAGGCACGCAACTGTTACTGTCATTTGTGTCCATCCATCACTGTCTGTGTGTTTGCTGTACTGAGGCAATCCGGCCGTGGCTGAATGTTTTTTTGATCAAACATTATTGACTCCCTCGGTCGATAACCTTGGCAACAGTAGTTCCTCTCTCCAGCTCGAGCCGCATATTGCAAAGGAGAAGGGGGGCTGTTTCCAAGCGTTGAGTGGGGCTCGGCGATAATTCTGGCGCTCTCCGTGGGCAGATGCATTCACGTGTGTGTTTGTGTGAGTCCATTCAGATGTGGAGCACCGGTGCTCTGTATTCCACTGATTTCTTTCCATTCATCTCCATCACAAGAGCAGTAACTCCTCTCACTTTACTGTCCATTAGCACATCGCTTATATATTTCCTCTCTCAACACTTCCTATTTCTTTTTTGCATTTCCAGTGGAATTAATCAGGCATGTTCATGTGTGGCATGACTTCATTATATCATAATGAAGTTTAGCCTCAGGTGCAGTGAAGAAAATGGGTTAGCCTAGCCGCCGTACACCATTATCTGAGACCAGCCTTACACAATGAGCTGTGGAAGAGATTATTCAAGACGGAAATTTTCCTTTCAACCCCGTATTTCTTATCTGGGCTGCTCTGTCAAGTTCTGAGTTTTAATAAAAGTTGAAATATTAGGATATTACGATGTCATCTCCCTCTGTCTCGACCTTTGTCATTCTGTTTTAAGGCAACATGGGGCCTATTGCTTCATCTTGTGCCTTTTCAGTCTCGGTAATGAGCCATTTTGCGGCTCTTAACATCTGCCAAACTTGGAACATTTTGAATGTGAAACTCATCTCCCATGCATGAGGAGTCAGGCATCCTTTGATTTGCCCTCCTTTCTTCGCCTCTCTTGCGAAGCGCTCACCGTAGTACTTTGTACACCAAGTGCGCTGAAAAACTTTCTTACCCCAGTTTTGGCAGTGGCTGTGTGTGCGATGAAAGGTAATTTTGGTGCTTGGTCTAGACAAGGTTTCCCTCTCGGTATCGTGCATCTCTCCTTCTCGTGGAGTGCAGAAGGAGTTGAGGCACTGTTTGGGGTGAGTTAGATCATTTAAAACAAGTTTACTGTGTCCTAAAGAAAACACGCTTTAAATTTCACTGCCCTCCTATTCCAAAGGTAACATCTGTGTCAGAATACAAAGCATCTGGCTTTAATTTAAGGCTTTAAGTGAACTTTACCCTTGTCAGAAAACCTGTACAGGCAACCTTGAGCTCTGTACAGTCTGCCTCAATCCTGTTAAATTACTGCCAGCCATGTGAGGGAGGTAAAGAAATGGTTTTGCATGTGTGTAAAATTCATAAGAAGCTTTCTAGAGGGGTGTTTATCAGGGAAAATATACCTGTCTTAGAATGACTGTGCATCCTTCCAATAACGTGGGATGTTTGGGTCGTATTTGCACTATTACTGTGTAGCAGCACCATCAGGCAATAAAGAATCATTAACATAATCCAGGTAGTGCTCCAAAGGTAATTGAGGCCCAGCAGTTCACTCCTCTGGAGAAGAGGAAGAAGCCGTGCGCCGCCAGCTTGTGCATCTCGATCCTCCAGTGTTCGAGTCTTGTTTGTGGTAGATTGGCTCCAGACCTCTGCTGCCTTTTCTTTTTAAAAAAAAAAAAAAACAGGCGGTCATCTTCTCGACCTGGCAGAGGTCATGTTTTGTACTCTCAGAGCCCTGATCTGATCCCAGTTAAATCTCATATCTGTTCCCATGATCTTGCTTTCCCGTCTGTGCTGTGACTGCCTGCGTTAGATGCTAAATGGCACTTGAATTGAGATCTTAAACCAACGGGATATGCGGTTTTCCCCTCAAGCAATCAGCTTCCTCTCGCTCCCTGTGGTAGAAAGCACAAGACCCACATCTTTTTGGCTCCACTGAAGTTGTTGTGTTTTTTGGGGGTGGAGGGGTTTCTTCATACAGACTCTGCTTCTTTATTTCCCATCTCCCAAACAATCTTCCTCTTCCTATTTAATATGTTGGATGAATTTTTTCACACTAGTATAGTATTGCTGTTCTTTTTAGCTCTACCTGGATGCGGCAGAGAGGCTGCTTGGTTATTGTTCATTTATCACACTGGAGGCATTTTGTTGAAGTCAGCTCAATGTGGACATTCGGTTTCTTTATTTAGCTTTCCAAATGAAAATGCTGCTTCAAACTAAATGCATGAAGAATGATCTTTTCGTACATTCTTTTGGCTGCTGAGATAAATCAGATTAAGGTGTAAAAAGTGTCCTCCTCTGTCCAGGTCATTAACTCTTAAAGCCTAAATTACCATTATCATTGCCCTGTTCATTATGATGATAAAACAAATAAATATATGGTGACCCATGTCTTGGGAAATTGACTTATTACCATTAACAGTAGCTGTTTACTTTAACAGGGTTTTTCCTGCGTTCAAATTTGCGTGGCGGCCGCCTCCAGCTATTTTTGTACCACCCCTAGCCAGAGCGATTGATACTGCTCAATACAGCTCCAGCTGTGTTGATTGAGCGATTGATGTCCCTCTGCGGCAGCTACGTATTTTAACTGCAGTTGCAGCGTTGCGTCACTATTGAGGCGCTATATCAACAACAGTGCACCCGAAAGACCTGAAGCAACTAAAGAAGAAGAAGAAACAGATCGAATCGTGTTTTTCCCAGTTTTTTTCCGCTAACTAACTAACACGATTCGATCTGTTTCTTCTTCGGTGGTTGCTTCAGGTCTTTTGGGTGCACTGTTGTTGATATAGCGCCTCAATAGTGGCGCAACGCTGCAACTGCAGTTAAAATACGTACTGTAGCTGCTGCAGAGGGACATCAATCGCTCAATCAACACAGCTGGAGCTGTGTTGAGCAGTATCAATCGCTCTGGCTAGGGGTGGTACAAAAATAGCTGGAGGCGGCCGCCATGCAAATTTGAACGCAGGAAAAACCCTGTTTAATGCAAAGTCAGTTTAAAAGATTTAATGTTATTTATGGTACTGAGATGAAAAGCATATGCTCACCAATGAGTCACATTGCTTGAGTTTTAGATTTGTGGGTAGAAAGGGGGGGGACACATGAATCGTGTTTTCTTTTCCTTATAAATATATGTGGTGTAGCCATCCGTATTTCCCCTGTTGGTCTATTTTTACCTCGGTGATGTTGGCCTCGTCTGCTCCAGGTATTTTTCAGACAGAGGTGTGAGGTAGGGACTGTGAGGCGTCTTATCTGACACTCGACAGCCGCACATTTCTCGCAAACCACTGCTGCTCTCTTGGCCGCCTCGAGCTCCTGTGTGTCTCCACATCTCTGCCGCTTCGATCTGAAAGCAAAATGCAAGGAAGCCATCGACACGCACACTAATCACACGAGTGCGACCGCTTGTTATCCATGCCCTCTCAAGTCAGCTGTCCTAATAGGCATGGCCTAATGAGCGCTAATTGAGGATTGCTAATTTGCATGGCCCGAGTCATTGTCTTTCTTAAAGCGACTTAAAAGACTTATTGCTAAAAAGCTGATTGGGAGGTCTAACATGTTCATGTTGGGCAGACTACTGGGTGGCTCATGAGCTCAATCTGTTGTCTCTTTCTTCCATGCTTGCTTCTCAGCGTTCCCATCTCCGCTGACATCGATATGCCTAATAGAGGTATTCACATATTCTCTCTGCCTCTCACCCCCTCAACCACAGACGTTATTTTAGTGTCACCAGCCATTTTCAAAGAAACGACTTCAAAGCCTGATTAAAACGAAGCAGGGCAACTCTGATCAAAGGTTAAACTACGCACAGCATGACTCTCTTCACAATGCAAAGCAAGATTTCTCAATATGAAGCGAGAATAGAAGGGGAAAAAAAACTGATTTCTGAGCTTGGTAAGCATTGAGGTATGCAGAGGGCGTGTTATTTTGCTGTGCATCGGAAAGAAAAGTGATGGATACTTCTGCAGCTGCAGGGAAGGTCCTCAGAGGAATCATCCTCACAAGGCAGCATATTTTATTTACACTAGGAGAGGATGTTGTACCTTTCCTCTTAATTTGATCACTGACACTTTATTTTACCCTTTTCCCATACTTTTATTTGTATATCTTATATTGAGGGAGTACAAAAGAAATGGTTTTTCAAAGAGTGACACAAACAGGCTCAGGCAGGTTTATTGCATTGGCTGTGGGCCATCTCATTTCTGCTCAAAAACTAATGAAATCTCTCAAATGACCTGAGCAATTAAAATTTGTACAACAATTTCATATGCCAGAGAAAGTGTGAGGTGTTGCGTGTGAGGCCTTAGGTGTTCAAGCTGCAGGCCGAGCAGATGAAACTTTTCACTTGTTATCCATGTTTTCCGTGTTGCGAAACGGAGCTTTGTGATTTTTCCCTCATGTAATGAGTTCCCCTCTCCTTTTTCTGTGCTTGGTTTCAGGCCCGCTGGCTCGAGGTTGTACACAAACACCAAGAAGGGAGAGCATGACTCACTGGCCTCTGCCAGCGACCGGCATGGGGCAGCTGTGCCAACCTCGCCCCTGCCTGCCGCTTTAGAGGTCGCCTCTGTTCATGATGACGGCGAGGCAACGAGGTTAGCTCCTTGACGATCATCTCAATACCTCTCCTCCTCCTCCTCCCTACCCTCAAGGACCCCCGCCCCGTCCCCACCCCCATCATGCTGCGCTTCCTGCCTCTCAAACTTGGCCGCCTGTACCGCTGTCTGAAGCTCTTACTGGTGGTGGGGTTATTTGTCATCTTGCTGATGAACACCCACAACCTGTTTGCGTCCTTCCAGAAGAATGAGCTCACGGACAGACGCTTCATCAACCTCAACAAGTGTCCCGCCTGCTTCGGCACCAGCTGGTGCCGCAAGTTTATGAACGGTCAGGTTTCCTTTGAAACCTGGGGTCGCCTGCGCTTCCTGGACGTTTTCAATGTCAAGAATGTTTACTTCGCTCAGTACGGGGAGCCCAGGGAGGGCACGCGACGCATCGTGCTGAAGCGCCTCGGCTCCAACCAGGAGCTGGCCGAGATCGACCAGAAAATCTGCAAGAGGGCCACGGGCAGGCCGCGCTGTGACCTCATCCAGGCAATGTACAAGACCGAATTTGCCCGGATCAACGGCGACGTTCGGCTGCTCACTCCCGAGGTGGTGGAGGGCTGGTCGGACCTGGTGCACTGCCCCTCTCAGAGGCTGCTGGACCGCGTGGTCCGCAGGTATGCTGAGACCAAAGACTCAGGCAGCTTCCTGCTAAAGAACCTGAAAGACACGGAGCGAATGCAGTTGCTCATGACCTTGGCTTTCAACCCAGAACCGCTCGTACTCCAGGTGTGTGTGACTTTTTTTTTTCCCAGTGTTGTGTGTTTTCAGGACAGAAGCCGTTAAAAGCAACTTATGAGTCTGATACCATTTGATTTTTTTTTTCTTTTTCTTGTTGAGTGATGTTTGACTGTTAGTGTCGTTGATGAAAATATTGCATCTTGATAAAGAGGTCCTTGTCAGCTGATCTGTGGCCCCCAGGTGTTTTCAGAGTTGCTGATAAGGCACGGCTCCTGGATTACCTTTGCTACAAAGAGGATAAGAACATCAGTAAGCGAGGCAGGGTGTTGGCCCACAAAGCCCCCAGTAAATTACAGGGCGAGAATCCTCCCTTTCCTTCCTCTTCCACAGATCTGAGACAAGCCATTACACCCTGCCCTAAACTCTAGGCTACATCGAGACTATGCATCCGCTATCTGGAGCACGAATATCCCTCTGCTTAAAATAGAGAAGGGTTTAAGAGCCATGGCCTTCCAAAAGATGAGATTTTTGCTGGCGGCAATATTGCATATTTAACACTATATGTAGGGCAGATTTGAATTATTCACAAATACATCTGTAAATGCTCCAAGTTGATTTTAATTTTGATATACGTCCACTGGACTGTGGAGGGATCTCACACAGAGGCTGCTAAGTAGTACCAATGTACTTCGTCCTTTGCTAATCTGTAAAAATAAAAGCTTTTATTTAGATTGAGTTGAACTTTACAACTCCAAGGAACTGACACAAATGTGTCAAACTTTCAGTGTTTTGTTTTGATGACGCCAGTACAGAGTTGATACATTTGGTCTAATAATAAATATATTGTGCCACAATATGAGAAACATTTACTTTGACACAGTAACAGGGTGCCCGTTAAAATAATTATCTTGCTTTGACACCAGGTGTTAAATTCTGACCCGTCTCTAGTCGGTCATGTCAAAGCAGCCATACTGTACTGTACATCACATATGTCCTCATTCTGTTCAATCACCAATTTACAAGCAGCCGGTCAATTTCAATTTCAGTCCAGCATTGGCCATGTCAGGACAACAATGGTCATGACCCAGCCATTGACTTTGTTGACCTCCAACCCCCCCTTACACAAAGGTTTGGACACCTCCAGGCATTTCAGAGGACAAAAGGCGAGATTTAGTGCGGCTGATCTATAAAATTTGATTAGCCTTGTGTGGTCGCATGCCCTCCCCCCCTCCTTCCTTCCTTCCTTCCATCTGTGTCATTCTCTCTGACGTTTTCCCGTCTGTATACGCTCCACAAACTCTAGCCAGGCAATTCCATCACTGTTTTTAATGCCATTATGCCCCAGTTTAGAGGCTCCATGAATCACCCCCTCCCCCCACGCTCATCACACACACACAGCTACAGACATCCCACACAAAACGCACACATTGTCCACGGCTCTCTCCGCTCGCCTCAGCCGCCGCAGCCTTCGCATGTTTACAGAGACTCATGAATTGTTGATTCACACTGAACTTGTGACCTGCGGGTAGAAGAGAGCACTGTTAGGGTCTTTGAACGCACCACGCCACGTGTAACCAATTGCATGCCTTGGAGATGCACAGGGTGCCTCGACGACTGACCGTCCAAAGAAGAGGAGAAAATTTGCAGAGAGCCTGGGAGACCCTGTACACGAGGTTGGGCAGCAGTAGACCATAAAGAATTAATGGTGTCCGTAGAAAATGAATAAGAGGCCTGCTGCAATACAACTAGTCTCCCTTTTTTTGCCAGAGATGAGTGCTACAGCATGGGGACTGTTTTTAACAAAAGGTAGAAGAATGTAGACTGAGTTTAATGACCAGTTATTCAATGAAAGCTGATCCTTATTTTGAGTATTTCTCACGTTACCTTCTTGTCAGGCCTGGAGTGGTGTTTCTTCAGTGCACTTTAAAGGCCGCTCAGAGTATAATTTAGGTTTGCTATATTTAGACTAAATGATTTCTACTGTCATTGGTTTCCCATGCTGTGGGTTTGGGTTTCTTTCTCCATCTCTTTCCTCTGGCTGAATAATGTCAATAACCTTTCTGCCGTCTGCTCAGTGAACTGCACTCTTTCTTTAGAGCAGCTTCTGTTTCCACTCTTTTGAAGCCACAGGCAGTAAATCGGCCCTGTTTCACTATGAGAAACCAGGCCTCCTTTGTCAGCGGGGAACAATCTGCTGTTTTGTTTCGGGTCTGTCCAACAACGCGGTTGTTTTGTGTGCTCGACGGTACACAAGCACTCACACACACTCCGAACACCACCCCCACCACTACATCACGTGGAAGACAATTTGGCTTTGGGGAATAAATATTTTTGGAAGACAAAATGACGACAGCCAAACAAGAAAATCCAATGAGAGGCACCTTATGCAACTTCATCTGTTTTCTCTCCTATTTCTTCTTAAACCAGACTGTTTTTCTTGAGGTTTCACTGATGAGTTGGCTTGGGATTGTTGGTCTGTTACTGTGATCAGTCTACTTTGTGTCGAGGGGTTGTTTGTCTCTTTGCCAACCAGAGAAATTAGAGGATGCACTTTTAATTTTACCTCTCATTCAAGAGTACCTTGGTTTGCATGAAAGGTGACTCATAAATTCTTCCCATTTTCCCCAACTAGAACCTTATTTGCCATCCTTGGCTCCCCTCCTTCAGCTAGATAACTTACTGATTCATAAGGTGATGCTTTGCATTTGATGGACTACATCTGGCCCAACCTTAAATTAGTTTGATTTAGCCTGGTCCTCCCGTCCAAATCATTAAGCTTGGTGGGTTAGCCAGGAGCATGTGATTACACTCGCACCCTTTTTGGTCCTCAGCCCCGTCTTGCTCAGTGAAGCTGAGAATAGGATGTGACAGGCCCGTGGGGTTAACTCAGTCATCTCCCCCACAGTCGAATATGTGCTCTCCCCTCTGCCCCTTATTTATTACCTCCCCACCTCCCAGAGATCCACCTCCTCATTCAGCACACCACCCTCACCTGACACGATGACATGACGTCAGAGGGAGCAAGCCTGTTTGTTCCCCAGAACATGGACATATTGACACGGATACTAAACCGAAGAAGACGTGGAAGAGGGAGATTAGACGGCTGACCTTATCTCCCATTTCTGCTAAGATTTCTGACAGCAGCTTTTTAACGCAAATGTGAAGTAAACATTCACAGTGCTTTGAGCAAACACACAAGCAGCTTGTTTGAATTTTCTAAAATGGGGGGATGTCTCTTTGGTATGCTGTTGATTTAATGAGGCTCTGCATAATCTGTTAGGACGCTCCTCCACTTTGGGAGAAGAAGCCAAAGTAAATAGTATAAATTCAGGGTGTTTCTTGGCACAAAGGGAAGCAAAGGTGGTATCTCAAAGCACAACCCACTGAACCTTGATTTATCTTTTAATGGGAAAATAAATTTAATCAGGTCATAAGCAGATGTGCAATCTGCCAACACCAACTAGTGGGATTATCTTAGAAGTGTATCATTTGAAAAGGAATGAAATAAATTAACAACAGACGGTAATTATTAAAAAGAAATACTTTTTACACATCGCCTCATCTGTAAAACAAAAGCAATGGTGCATAAAATATAAATGTAAAAACCTGAAAATTGCAGCATTGCAATAAAACAGCACCACAATAAGCCTTTTATGAAGATGAATTGCTGTTTTGTTCTGTCACAGCGAGAGTGTGTCAGAGGCTATACAGGTATATTGTGGAAGTGTTTCCTGTCCTGGACCAATATTAGGAAATCTAGTCTTTTGCAAGCTGAGATGGAGTGATCCTAAAATGTCTACAGTAATGTGTGTAAAAAAACAAACAAACAAAAACTGCTTATTGCCCTCATGGTCATGTTCAGGCTAAGGATACACAGCATGTGAGCCTTTTGCATTGTTTGTGCAATCTTATGGTCTGGCTTTCTGGGTCATGCCTCTTTTGCAAAGAGGATCAAAGCCTGTTTTGTGTTTAGTTTTATTTATTTCTTTTCATTTAATCACAGGCACTGCATGCTATCCCGGCTTAAGTGAGAGCCTTCTGTCTCTGAGGCCGGCTCAGTGGCTGAGGTCCACCGGTAAATACTGTTTAAGGCACTAGTCTGTGATTAGAACCTTTTGTTTTTGGGTCTGGGGGATTGTGACGCTCTTAGCCCATAAGAGAGGAGGTTGTGTACGCTGCTTAACCCTGCTTCAAGTGCTCCCAAACCCCCTTTCATTATTCTTATAGGCCTTTGTGTACAGGCTGAATCCTGTTAGGATAAGACAGGGAGTTATCTGGGCCCGACTCCCCTCTCTTGGCTGCCCTCACTGGATGAAGGCCCTGGTGGAAAGGGAAGAAGAAGAGGAGGTGTGTGTGCGTGTGGTGTTTTCCCCTATTTGAATGAGCCAGCCTGCTTGTGTTACCATAATCCTTTCTCTCTTTCTCCTGCTCTCCAAACACACACATAGACACACACACAAGCATGACAGCTGTGTTTGGTTAGGTAAATGCCTGTGGCTGAACCCACCAGCTCCTTTTTTAGATCCCCTCCTCCCATCTACTCCTCAACTTCCTACTGTTACAGCCCACACCCCAACCCACCTCATGCGCACCTCTCAAAGACATTTCTGCAACGCTGGAGAGTCCGACCTCTTTCACAACTCTCCCCGGGCCCCTTAAGATGGCCAATATGGATCGGGAACAAGTGGTTCTTTACTGTGCTGCGTTCCCCTGGAGAGCCCAGGGCTTAATGCCAGAGCAAGAATATGCTTTTTAGCACATCAGCTTGTCTGCAGTAATAAAATTGTCCACTGCATTAAAGTGTCAGGCACCTACTTTCTGTCAGAGAAAATATGAGAGGTCAGGGACATACTGGAGCATCTTCAAGTCCTGAGTGTTTTCACCTTTACAATTGGTAAAACAACTTTATTTACACTGGCAGTGAATATGTTGAGCTTATAATTGGCGCCTGCTTTGAAATATGCAACCCTTGATGTAGGCCTCCAACCCACAGCCCTCAGGTCTGAGGCCAAACTTCACTTGGGTTCCTCCCCAGGCCATGCGGGCGGCAATACCACCTAGACTGAGTCAACACCACCGCTGATGACTTAATACATTCCTCGTCTTCCAGTGGTGAGGATTTATGAGGCGGCTCTGTGTGCAGCGGCTTGGGTTCGGGTCGGCGAAGGGTTTCGGCTAGCAGTGAGCAACTGTGTGCTAGCAACCCCAGGCAGCACGGGTCCTGTGCCATCATTGCTCTTCGTGCTCTCATTCTCTCTTTACAGAGCAAAGGCCCGCACAACTCAAAGACCTAGCAAACCCATTTCTATCACGGTGCGGCGCAGCTCACTGAATCATGTGCATGCTCTTTCATGCTGCATAAGCTGACTGTACCTGGTCTATGGACGTGACCTCTTGGTTTGGGTTTCTCATCTGAGCTCAGTGTTGATGCATGCACACCCCCAGCAGTGCTTTCTAGTTTCTAGTCTTTTTCTTTTAACAGTTTTCCTGTTTCCTAAGCCTGCTGCCAGCTCTACAGACTGTGACTTTGCACTCTTTGAACCGCATGTCTGGTAAAGAAAGAGGCAGGACCTATTCTATATTCAGATACATGCACAGTCTCTGTCTCTTCCTACTCCTCTTTCTCCTCTACAGACAGACACACACATAGCTCGCTGCTCTGACTCGGCATTTCCTGGCTTCCATGTCTGGAGCAGACAGCATCACTGCCCTGTACTGGGGGTTTGGGGGTGGAACAAAGAGAGAAAGGGGGGGAAAGAGTCTAGTGAGCAGCAGAAGCAGCAGGAGACAAGAGCAAGAGAGAAGAAAGGGATAGCGCCATGTGTGCCGGGATGAGGAGTTAGCGGCCGCTCTGCCTGCGGGGGCCCGAGCTCTCGCTGCGAACTAACCAACTGGATTTTGAAACTTAAACGGCCAGCAATACGCCAGACGGGGTTTGCCGCACATCCTCCAGACACACAAGGTCAACAGGAGAGCTTCTCTGAAAAGCAGCGTTTCAAGTCCAGCTTAGCAGACCGAGCCTCACAGAGCATACCTGACTCCTTCATAACGCTAAGCCCCTTTTGATAAACACGCTGAATAATGCTCATTTTGCAACATTAAGGTTGAAAGCATTTTTCCCCCCTTTTTGCCTCTGTCGTTGTGTCTTATTGAACGCGTCTCTCCACCACGCTTCCTCGACTCTTCCCGTTTGATCTCCGCACTCCCTAACGAGTCCTGTCCCAACTTGTTTGCCATGAAGTTGTGGGATTTTTGTTGAGGGCAGAAAATGTTGAGAATTTACGCCACACCCTGCTCTGGGCTTTAACAAGCTGCACACATGAAACACCTCTGTGGCTAACTACTAATTTCCTTTTCTTTTGCTCTAAGTAGTTGTGGTTGCAAGATGAAGGCTACTGGTTCCTTTTTAAATCTTTCTTTTATAAACTGTGTGTGTGCGTGTGTGTGTTTGATTGACCAGTGTTCTTTGCAGACCGGCCAAGGCAATATCTTGGGAGCCTGTTATGTTTACTCAGCCTCTGAATAGAGGTTGTTATCGGTCCTGGTCACGTTGCATGTTCTCATTCACATGCACTTGGATACAGTTCCACATAGACATGCACACATGCACAAAGAGCTTCTTTTGAACACACACACACACACACTCCCCCGAGCAGCCCAGTAGAAGGGCATGCCTTTGTCAGCAGATGTCAGGACGCAGGTGTGTGTTCCTGTGCCTCTCGCTCCATTCGTTTCATCCTCTCCTCCAGAGGCTGCCCATTTGTCTGTGGCCCTGTTTCATTTCAGCCCTCTCCAATCTCCCCCCCAAGAGGATGCCAGTGTGTCTGTTGTATTACAAGGGAGGGGAGTGGGAGGCACAAGCACACACCCCACCCCAGCCATCGCTACTGTAGTGTACTGGCGTAACCTCTGGGATTGGATTAGTCCGACTTGGTCACTAGAAGTCACTGGGAGGTCGTCTATAATGAGATGATTCTGTTTTCCACCCTCGGTTTCATTGTCTCCAGAGCCTGCCTCATTATTTCTGTAACACCACGAGAACTTCTGGCAAAAAAGAATAAAAAATACGTGCAACACTTTGGCACCAGGTTCTGTAAGTTAAAGGTTTTGCTAAGCAGGAGATAAAAAGGTTTTTTATCCAGTGGCAGGAACAAGAAGTGATAAGACCTTTTTTAAAGCCGTAAAAGTCGCTGAGATGTGACATTGGCAGTTTTGCACCCACAGCATTTTTTCCAGCAGTGTAACATCATTGAGAGGAGACTGGTAGAATTCACTACCTGTGCACATGCGCACACACACACACACACACACACACACACACCGAAACTCCCATTTCTGCTTGGAGAGAGAGCAGTGGGTGTAGCATTAGGCTGGGCTTTCCAATTTATTTCCTCCACCCCCCCCCCACCCCCCACAACGCCTCATTGCGGACGTTAATGACTTCTGCAGAGTAACCGTTTAAAGAGCGCTAAGGGAGAATGATTGGTAGGACACGTGGAGTATTTATCAAGCTCTGCTGTAGGAGTTTGAATCCAAAGCTCAGGTACCTGCTTCCATGTACCTGCCTGCCCTGCTCAGTGCATTTCACCTGTAGACGTATTGCATGTGGAACTCAGGAAGCTCATAAAAATGGGTATGAGTTGAGACCCCGGTAATTGACGCCATGCGATGAACCTGTCAGAGCAAGTGAATGAGCGACATCTTTGTTAAGACCTGCGGATGAGGGTGGACAGACATGAAGGCGTTCTCGTAACAGCCGTTGACAGTGTTTGAAAGTAGCCGTGGGGCATTCATCGTTCTCCTCCCCCCCCCTCCGCTGTCGCTCTACTTTCGCTCCCATTCAGGCTGCAACCTGACAACAAAGAGAGAGATGTGTTTAGCAGGCAGGTCTTTGCTGGTTTATTCCTCCTGTCCACTGGAGCGGAGAAGTGAAAGACACTCTTGTTTGTCTCCTCTGTTTGCTGTCTCCGTCGTATTCTCTCTCTCTCTCTCCCCACCCCCCTTTCTCCCACATTTATCCACCCGTCCTGCAGGGGTAAGAGAGGGGCAGGTTTAGCCGTAGTATCGGACAGACTAAGTTTTGTCAACAACACCTAAGAGCTGCTTAGATTTGCAGCAACATAGAGCGATCTGAGGTTTGAATCTGGGTCAAAGGGAAGCGAGACTAATGTGGATGTACTGATGCAGCTTCAACCTAATCTTTCTATACCAAAGTCAGAAATTAGAAAGCCATTTTAGATATTTAGCCAGTTAAGTCTTTAATCCTAAAATCTCCTATGTAGGAAAGTCAGTAGTCTGGGATTGTCTCACTTCCAGACAGTATTAGGGAGTGCAGTCGGCCCACTGCTACGCTTTGTTTCTCATTTTTTCCCTCAATGTTCGCTGTTTTTTGAGCGTTCCTCCTCAGATTTTCCTTCTAGTCAAGTTTGCTGTTTCTGAAAATGAGGTATGCAGTTAAGGGAAGAGTTTTTGGGGAAGTTAGGATGAGTCATTGCCAAGTCTCAGAAAGCCGGGCACAGGCTGCTGGAAGCCAGTTCTGCTTCCTCAACAGACTTTTGTCTGGCTCTCAATTGATTGGGTCACCTCAGAGAAATGGGCTCGACCAAGACTGCATTGTGTGCAACTTATCATTGTCCTCCCCTCTCTGTGGCAGGTCTTTCTCAAGACTGATGGGAACACGAGACACGCCTATGGTACAGATGTACACCACAGTCTGTAGATTGTATTAAAAAAAACAAAAAAGTTGTGAGTCAGTGTTGCATCAAGATCTTGACTTGGTGCTCGAGAACAGGTGGGATCTACAGCTCCGGCCTTTAATACACTTTGCATATTACAGTCAGTGGATGTGATGAAGGAGCTTAAGCATAGTGTAGTTTAAGGAACGTCCACAACAAAATGTCTCAACACTTGCCAACGCTGCGCAAAGTGAGCATTCAAGTTGACGCCGTTTGTTCATGGTGTCTTTGTCACTTCATGCATCCCCTCAGTACCACAGTGTCTATGTGGCAGGGCTCCAGCTGTTGTCTTTGAGATACAGCAGCTGTGTGGCTGGCAGGGAGGGGGCGTTGAAATGTATGTTTTTAAATAATTTGTATTTCATTAAAATTTAAAAGGACAGCCATGCATGTTTAATACCCCCTGCCATCACCCCACGTAAATTGAAAGCTGATGAACTATTGCATCATCAGGTGTAAAGCGAGATGTAACTGTCGTAGTAGTTCCACCTTACCTGCAGCAGTATGATGTGTTTCCTTCCATCTCTCCCATGCAGTTGCAGAACGGGGAGGGCTACTCAGGCTCCCGTGAAACACGAGCACTCCCGAATTCTCCATCTGTGTCAGCAGGACGGCCACCTGCCAGAAAACTGCAGCCTAGGAGAGATTTGTTACATAGGAATTGTGGGCTATCATTAAGCTAACATATGGCTGGCTGTTTATTGGAAAAGATAGAGGCCTGTGGCAGTGGGGTTTATTGTAAAGGATGGGAGCTTATCACTCGTGGTGAAGCTCATGTGGGCTGCAAAAAAAAAAAAAAAAAAAAATCCAGCCACATGGAAATAAAATGGACCGTCAAAAAAAAAAAAGAAAAAATGATGGGAAGTGTGAGACACCTGAGCTCAAAAAGAGAGAAGGAAGCAGTGCACATCCAGAATCTAGTACCTTAGCACCTGCTTCACACCCAACAAATTTAAGTCGTGTATGTGTGTGTTTGCTTGTGCAGACATTACCAGTTGACTTTGAGTGATTGCAGATAATGGTGCATGTGTGCCCGTTTTTGTTTGACCTCAGTAAATTCAAGTCAGTATGAGGCAGAGTAGGGTTCTGTGCCGCAGCAGTGATGGCGCTTCCTGCTGGCGGTATTACCTTGTTATTATTAATCAGTTTTAACCTTGTAATACACAGCGATTTCTTGTCAGCATGCCCAAACTGCATTTACTCGGTTAGCCAACATCATGCAGCAGTTTAAATCGCCCCGCTGCTGCATCACAACACATAAGGCTTTCCTGCTAACTGCTGCTACCACAAATCACCTCCTATCAGTTCTCTGGAAGCAGCGCAGCGTGCATCAGCTCATAGCTGTAGGGCTTTAACACCAACTGCCTCTTTTTTTTTCCTTTTTATTAAATTTAATCCGTTATACCCTGAGCTGGCTCTGTCTCACGTGATCCTTTGGCAGATTTTCAACTATTGTGCTTAGAATTGTGTATCAAAAAATAACCCAAGGTGATGCTCGGCAACTTTTTTTGATGTCTGGGACTATTTTTTTTTCCCTTTTGTGTCTCTTTATTTAGAAAGTGGTTTCTGTGAAAGTTAAACACTTTTTGACTCTGCAGAGCTTTGCACAGTTTACATGTTGGCCTTTGTTTTTAAAAACCATTGGGGTGTTTCTGGTTGTGTTTCTGCTGTGTTACACATCTTGACTTCTTATCTATTAAGTTTTTCATCATCTCGTGTTTCTCCTTCCCAGAGCTTTCCGTCAGACGAAGGGTGGCCATTCGCCAAGTACCTGGGAGCGTGTGGCCGCATGGTAGCTGTCAACTATGTGGGCGAGGAGCTGTGGAGCTTCTACAATGCACCCTGGGAGAAGAGGGTGGACTTGGCGCGCCAGCTCATGGACATCGCCGAGCAGCTCACTAACAACGACTTTGAGTTTGCTCTCTACCTGCTCGACGTCAGCTTCGACAACTTTGCAGTCGGTCCACGTGACGGCAAGGTCATCGTCGTTGATGCAGAGAATGTTCTCGTGGCTGACAAAAGGCTGATCAAGCAGAGTGAGTGTCATTACCCAAACACACATGCTCTGGTTATGACTTGTACATCCATGTGTCCAATAATAACATCTTACTTCCCCTCATTGCTCTAACAATTCCACGTTAACACCTTTAACACATCTGGATCTGGATAAAACACTGTTTATTTTGCAGCATTTGCTGTAGTACTTAAGACTACGTCACCCTCAAATTGCAGAGCTGTCATTGGTGTTTGTTTTACATAAATATAAGTTTGGCGCTTCTCTAAATCTGTGTTAATTAACCAGTAATTATATTTATAAAATATCCACTCAAGCAGTGTCTGGTTCTCCTCTTCAGCAGCTTATAACAGGGTTCCTCAAGAGCCAGAGTGTGATTCAAACACTGATCACAGCTTGAACTCGCTAGGAAACGCAGCACTTTACGTCAGAAATGTCACCAGCAACTGCAGCACATGAGGCGGTGATGAAGGTTTGACGAAAGGTCTCAAGGAACAGATGGCTGTGGGCAAATTTGCACACGCTCAAAGCGTCCTCTCTTCCAAGAATACACTCCTGCGATACCCCGTGTGCCTCCGATGCACTCGTCCCCATCAAAGCATAGATAGTTCAGATAACAAGCCATCTCCGCTGCCCCAGTTTTAGCATTTTTTTTCGCCTCTCAGAATAAACCTCATAACAAGGACAGAGAGAGCTATACATCACTCGCTTGGTGTGGCAGTTTGCTACCCCTCAGCTCTCCTTCCTGGGGCCACTTCAAAGAGAGGGACGACCACCCAGTCAGGCTCTTGGATTTATCCCTTCCTGCAGAAATCCTATTAAAGTGATAAACTGTTGTGTCGCTAGGTGTTGAGGTTCCACCATTGTGCCCTGTGACAGATATGAAGTATTGTCTAGATATGTGTGTGTGATGTTGGGGGGTTTTTTTTATTTATTTTTTTTTTTTTAGTCGGGAAGTATTGTGATGAATTTATCCTGAAATAAAGTGCCGCTTCGCCAAATTACAAGATCTGACACCAGAAAACTGTGCATGCATGTGTAACATCCAACATGCCCTGTAGTTTTCCCCCTTGAGTTTGTACTTAATTTCCTGTGCGATTATGTCAGTGTGTATTCACCTTATTGCCAGTAGCTGCAATTTTCCACCTAGTCACAGTCCCGAAGCACTATCCAGGTCGAGACTGTCCTTTTGTCTGGCCGACACATTTAGAGCTTGGCAAGTCAAGCTGCTTAGCCCGGCCATTCAGAGTTTAAGCCTCAAGAATGTTTACGCGCCTCCTGCATGTTTGTGTCTGATCTGTTTGCGGGTGCATGCCAAGCATCGGACCGCAGCACGACGGAGAGGGGTGACGGCGGTAATTAGCATCACGAGGTCACGGCTATGTGTCAGGACAGCAGCAGGAAGCAGCTGTGGTAACCTCCCAGAGCTCTGCAAGCAAGAGAATCCAATCCCTGCAATTAGAGGCTGAGATTGAAAGCGAGTAAAAGTGCACGCCGTCGAATCTCATCAGTCCAAACTGAGGCCAATTGATTTGCAAATCAAGCGCGCAGAAAGTCGCGTGCAGTGTCCGCCCTCTCGTTCAGGGCATCCATACTGATGCGACAGGGTTTCAGGGAGATTAAAAAAAAAAACTCATGCCTTGTTCAGGTGGCTCTGTGTGTTTGCACAGTCCAGTGGTGCGAAAGAAGCCATTCCCCATCATTGAGTTTATAGTGTTTGAAGATGGTTTCACCCCCAGTGGTTTTTGGAAACGCATGCTGTATAATAACACACACACACACACTCCATTCACTCTCATTCTCTCCCCAATTGCTATGTGGCTTACACCAACAGATACAATGGCTCTTGAAACACACACACACCCTTTCTGTCACGTTCAATAATGCACTCAACACAGGCATGCATTGTTAAAAGCAGGTTGTGCTCTTGAATGCCACTAGTAAGGCCACGCTAACAAGCATTTCAGGCCCAGTGTCTCTTCTCAGTGTAGCCATGGGAAGGTGCAGGAGTGAGGTGAATGTATACAAGCCTGACCTGAGCTCTTTAAGATGGAAGGTGCAGGAGATGGCGTCCCGCCTCGTCCACTCATTTGAATTGGAAATGATGGCGTTTGCTGTGCAAACGTCCTGGCTTTGTTACACTCAGGCCTGCTGTAAGAGTGCAACAAAGGAGACTGGGGTCGGTAGACACACCTTAGACTTCTCTAGCTTCAAAGTGCTGATGTTTTTGTCACTGTGCTCATCTTCGTCCTTGAGTGTGAACCTCCTCCTCCTCCCTGCTTGTTTTTTTTGGGCGTTCTGTCTGAATGGGACGCTCTCCTGGTGCCGTCTGTCAATCAGCGGCGGGGTGTGATGCATGGCCAGCTCTCAAACATTAATTGCTTTCTCCTCACCTTGCTGCTCACGAGCGTACATCGTTGTATGTATGTGTGCGCACGCTCTCATGGCGTGCATACACACACTGATCCATCTCCCATCACCCCCGCTGATTGAGGTTGATGTGCCCCTCCTCTTCAGGGGGCCACAGGGGCCCCTCACTAACACAGCAACACTGGATTTTTGATTGAGTTGTTGTGATGAGCCAGAGAAGTGCATTACGACGCTGAGACGCTGATTATGTGTTTACATCCTCTGGGTCTGCCCTCCCCCGACAGTGTTATTGATCTGCCTTTTAATGCACAAACCAGTCACTCTCTCATCATTCCAGGTGAATCCCTTCTTTTTAGCATATCTTCTGAAGCAAAAAAGCAATGCGAAATGAACTGGGGAAGGATTGTTTATTTGCTCAGTAAATCTGGAAAGCGTAGAAATTTCTGTTAAGTGGAACTGTAGGTGAGTTGTTCGGCTTTGTGTTTTGAGACTGAAGTTCCTGTTGGGGCCCCTGAGATGTCAAACATGGTGCCTCGGCCCTTTCAGCATCTGATCAAGTTCATTGTTTTTTTTTAATTCTAATAATTTGCTTTGCTTTCATCTACAGTCAAGCTGGTGGTTGTCATCACTTAAAATCAGTATCAATAAATGTTTTATAAATTTGAAATGTATGTTCTCTTATCCTACGACTATATTACTATTATTGACTCACACTCATTTAACTGCCTCTCTGTCTCCCTGCAGACAAGCCAGAAAACTATGACGTGTGGTACGAGAGCCGCTTTGAGGAGTGTGACAGGGAGGCCTGCCTGTCTTTTTCTAAGGACTCGCTCTGTTCCAGGGTCACAGTGGACCATAACTACTATGCCGTGTGTCAGAACCTGCTGTCGCGGTACGCTACGTGGCGGGGCACTACCGGAGGCCTCCTCCATGACCCCCCTGCCCATATAGCCAAAGATGGACAACTCTTGACCCTGTTGGACGAGTGCACCAAACCCAAAAAGCGCTACGGCCGCTTCCAGGCGGCCAAGGAACTGCGTGAATACCTCACACAGCTAGCCGCCGCTTCATCCTCTGCCACAGCCAGGTAATGAATGGAGTTGGCGTTAGCCCGATGCACTGACAGACTGGACCCTGTACTCGTTCTGTCTCCCTGAACTCACGAGATCCTGGTTCTTGTACATGATGTCATTCGCTCTCCTTTGTGCACTGGAGCAGAAAGGTGATTGAGCTCTTGCATCAGGAGTGTAAGAGTCCAAACTTCAAAGCAGACGTGTTAAAGCTCCAGCTTTTAACCTGACTTTGCTTCTGTGTGAAAGAGGAGTGTGGCGCTAAGAGATTCTGGTTAGAACCAGGAAGGAGAAGGGACAGCGCTGACCTCTTCACTCCCAGGGTGGGCTGCCATTCTTGGGCTGTTGAGAAAGGCCTCTGGTAAGGTGTCTGTCACTGGACCCCAGGCCAACAAGCAGCACAGCCCTGACCACATCCATCCTCAACCCATCACAACCATTGTGTTTTATAGCATTGAATCTTAACACCTGTTTCATTCTGCCTCCAGGAGCTCTTTGTTTATTTTATTCTTTTATTCAGGGCTGAATTAAATGACATTGGTGCGTTTACATTTTTGCTGTGCCCTGGCTTTTTCTTTTTTTTTTCTTCTTTTTCTCTGTAGCATGGCCACAGGGAAGGCAGAGGTAATATGAATCTCCTGCTGTCAGGCAGCAGGGAAGGCCAGGCTAGAGCAGGTAGAGAGGAGAGGCAGGGGGTTCAGGGTTTGGCTTTCATACAGGAGGAAAAAGAAAACCCTTGGCGGCTATATAAGTCTAATTTCCTGCTACTCCAATCAATCACTTGATTTCCAGGTTCCAGGATTGTGGCAATCATCTTTTGTGTGTGTTTTTTTTTTCCCTTTTCAGTAGGAAACAGAGGGAGTGAGACAGCTGCACAAGGAAAAGGAAGGGAATAATTGGACAGTGGTGGTCCCTTGATGCAGATGTGCCTATACCAAAGAGGCTATATGTAATATTAAGAACCCAGAGCAGTACAGAGTGACAGCACCTTTCCCTCCAGTTGTTCCCAGACAGCTGTCCAAAGGAACCCTAATGTGTACGTATTTCTATAGGAGCTGGCAGGCCTGCCTTCTGATTTATTTTTTTTCAATACCAACCCAATCCAGAGGTATAGGAGTCCAATATTGAGCACATTTAATGCTCCATAACCTCCCTCTGCTTTATGAACTTTCCATACGATTGATAAACAGTGATCAGGCTTTTCAGCAACATGTAACTAAATGAAAGGGGGAAATGAAGTGATTCTTTAGAGGGCTAGAAAACACAATAAAGCAGCTTGCTAGTGGCCTCCGGTGCCGAATTCTCTTTAAACGTCTGTAATTGATAAATGAATCCGACGGTCAAACTTCTCCCACTAGTGCTGAGCGCAATAAGCTCTATCAAGTAAATGTTAAAGAAGGGAATGAAGATATCCTAAATTACTTTCTCGCTCCAGAAATGGCTTCTGACCTGCGCTCAGAAATTTCGCAGCCCAGAAATTTCTGTTGAATATTTAAACACCACTTAAGAGTTTTTTTTTTTTTTTTTAAACACTCCGTGGACCAGCGAATTAAATCACAAACAGGCTGATCTGGTAATGGATTATGAGAGGGTAAAAAAAAATAACCTCTATGGCTCCATATATTTCGTATTCCATCTGTTTTGATGTTGTGAATGGGACGCCGAATGCCCAGTGGAGTGGAGTGTAGCACGGTCACCAGACAGCTTAATAATCAAGTCAATATGAACCACTCCATCTGCGGGGGAAACCAGAAAGCACAGCAGTTGCTTTTTGGCCTTCTACGAGACCTGGGGAGCTGACATGACCCCTGTCGGTCAGGAAAAGCAATAAAGAGAAGTTTGGCTAATGGGTTTGTGGTTCGGAGCCCTCCCTTCCCTCCTTTGTTGTGTCCCATGTGTTTCTGTTTTCCCTGTATGGAGGGCGTTGAACCTGGAGGGATTTGTACGTGCGTATCTAACTGTCCACTTTTGTACTGTAATTTTTCTTTTGAGTATTATATCAGCATTGTCTGATTTTTCCTGTGCCTTTCATTCAAAAGTTGTATTTACAACTTTTAGTGGGTTTAAATATTAAAATAAATGAAGATATATATATATATATATATATATAGATATATATACACTTACTCTCTGTGTGGACTCTTCTTGATTCAGTCTCTTCACATTGCCTTTAAAATTAGATTCATCGTGACACAGCTGGATGTCAGTGTTTGCCAATTCCTATTCCTTTTTTCCCTCATTCCTCCTTCTCGGTTTTGATCTTTTCATATCTTCATCTTTCCTCTAATTTGGATCCTAGCCCGGGCTCCCTTTGTTGTGCTCTCCACTCAGTCAGGACGCGAGTCCTTCTCTTTTATCCATATTTGGGGAGATCATTTTTGTAGCCATTTTCTATGGCTGTGCTGAATTTTCTATGTGAACTTTTCACAAGGAAATTAGATTGAAATCAAACTATTTGTATGCACATGCAAGAAAAAAAATGCTCACCATGCTTTATTTTATGCTTTAACTCTAAACTCTATTTAGTGTGTGGATGGTATTTTTCAGTGAATGTGGTCTCTGCTAATTCAATAGCTCGTCTGTCTCTGTGTCTTGAGCCAGCTCATGGTCGTGACATAAAAGCCATGGTAGAACAAAGTAGCACTCGAGCCAGAACCAAAATTAGAAGCTGCATAACTGACACTCTGCATCTCTTCCCCCCCCTCTCTCTCCCTCCATGGTCATTTATTCACCTCTTCTCTTCTCTTTCTCCTCTGTAATTGTGCTTCTCTTTGACACACCCGCTGGTTTGTGTGGATAGTTGATGTCACACTCATTGTGGTGAAGTGCTGTTCAGTGTAGCTACACTTAGCCTGGCTGATGAATGGCCCCACAAGGTTGGCTGGCTAGAAGAAAACACCACAGAAAAACGAATGGGGCTCTGCTGCCGACCTCGAAGTTTAAATAAACATGAGGCTATTTCAGGGGACAGCCACCAGGGAGTTTATGCATTGGATTTGGAGAGAAGTGGGAGGTGAAAATTAAATGCAACAACAATAAAAACAAAAATGAGGTAATATGGTTGTGGAGGAACTGCATCTGGAAATGTGTAAACTCCAGTGAATAGAGCCCCAAAATTTCCCTCAATGCTTTATCCAATCTGCTGCGAGTGAGTTTGCCTCCATAAATTGCAGCCTAAGTTGTCAAAGCCACAATAGAGGCGAGAGTGGCTCATTTCTGCATATTGTGTGCAGCTTTGCAGCCACCACCCGAAAGACGAGTGGATGGTGTAATTCATCTGCCACTGGTTGAGGGGATAGGTTGCATAATAAACAGGTAGGAAGTAATTGTGCTGTCTGTCATGTGACTACCCTCGCCATATCAGCAGGCAAATCCAAAGCGTTTTGAAATCCACCCCCGAATTCCTGCTTATCAGCGTGGAGGAAGTCTGAAAGGCAGAGGTGGAAAGCATTGTAAAGTGTTCCGCAACCATATTATCTAAATCTCTACATGACTTTAGCCTCGCCTGTCATATCCTAAACCTGGCACACTGCTGATATCTTATTCAGGTCAGAAACTGAAAGAGAGGAGGTGAGCGAGGGAGAGAGCCACCGTTTGTTAGATTACAGCAACAAAAGGGGATGAAAAATGAGCAACAACCAAAAAAAAAAAGGGTGTAGCTTCTTGGTTGCTGTTGCTTGGCTAACGTGATGTAAAGTCTATTTCATGCTCGATGAAGCCCCAGGGGGAGGCGGCCATTTTTAGAACCAGAATGACCCATATTTTTTTTTAGAAGTTGAGGGTTGGGGGGGTAGATTTGGCCAGTGGTGAATAACAACGTGTGAAGCGGCGTCAGCGAGCGCTCGCCTGTGCGTGCACATGGCCTGTTGTTTTGGGGCTTTTCCGGGTTTGGCTGGGGCTCAGGAGAGCGCTCTGAAGACTCTTTGTGAGCCTCCTGGAAAATCATCACTAATGCAACACAGGAGTTGCTAGAAGCAATGTTCCTGTCAGGCTGCTTACATCCCTACGACATGGTTATGTCACTCTCACATCTATTATGCCTCATTTAGATAGCACTCTGCTTCTGAAGCTTTTCTCTCTTTTTTTTTTTTTCTTTATTTAAAGCTGTCGCACACTTCAGCCCGACACAAAAATCCATGGCTGAAGTTATTCGCTGTTTGAAAATACAGCGACAGTACGCTTGACAGGGAGCAAAAGGAAGCATCACGGGAGCCGACATGGTTGAATTTTTAGCAAGTTAATCTGGTTTTAGTTTGATCTTCCAGTCCTGCACATTTTGACATCAGAAGGTGCTGAAAGGGAGGCCAAAACAGAATTAATTTAAAAACAGCAGTGTGCGTGAAAACATCTTGTCACTAAAGGCCAAGGGCATTCAGGACGGGACTGCAGCTCTTTAACAGTTCCCCTTCAAAGTGCAGCTCAGGAGAGTCTCTATTATGTCTTGTGAAGCCAGTCAGCTAGCTATCATCAAAGCTTCTGGCTGAATCTGATGATACTGATATGAATAAAGCTTTATATGTGGACACTGCACGCTGCATCAGCATCTTCACTTTATGATCTTTTAAGTTCAAATGACTGACTTTGAGTTCATCACATTTGCAAAGGTGCATCATATTCAGCTGGATGCTTGATGACTGAAGCTGCAGAAGAGGTCTGTCCATCAGCAGTTTTAGTTTTCAAAGGAACACAAGTCAGCAAAGCAGGACAAATAACATCTGTGTCCAACTGTGGAAAGTCACTACTTCCAAATTAAAATCCTTATAATTTGGTCGACTTCCAGTCCTCACAGGACAAGGATCCTCAATCTCTGATCACTGCTGACTCTGAGACCTGAACTGGAGTTTAAAAACAGCAAATGTGACCCCAATTTGTTCCCAAACTGTCCTCCCTTACTTGTATTTCTATTACTCTCCGCCTGCCTCACCTCCCCACAGACACACCTACCATTACCTGTTTGTCTCACACAGCATACCTGCAACCTAAACACACACACATGCACACCAAATAGAGCTGTCCCAGCTATCAGGGAAGAGGTCAGCAGCATCATCAGGGGAGCTTATCCAGCAGGAGACCAGCATGCACACAATCCCATTACCCACCCGTGCAGCAGTTTAGGCCCACATTATCATGTGCCTTGGAGGGGCTTGCTCGGACAGATGATTGGAGCTCCTCATCTCCCAACCTTCCCCCTCACCCGATCTCCCCAGGCACATTAGCTGACACCCAGGGCTATGATTATAAACATAATTTATACAGCAGACCCACTAAACACAACATATTACCCAGCATGCACGCAGATAGCAGAGAGCACCAATCACACACCTTTCCTCACTCAATGAATCACATTGTGATGTGTTCAAAATCAAAGCTTTATTTCCAAGCGAAAGCTGAGATTTTTTTTCTTTGCACTGGCCATATGGAAGCCTTCGTTATGTCTCAAACTAGATGTAATGAGCGTTTAGCAGGTTGGAGATGATACTAGATGACTGTGGAAACTATTCATGCTTCCATTTCAGAGGAGGCTGCAGAACGTCCGCAGGGCGGGATGCCACCGCTCCCACACCGTGTTGTAGATAAGACGACTCATATACAGTGCTCAACAAATTTATGAGTACTGATGATTACCAAAATATTATTTTTATGTTTCTGTAATAGTTAATCCACCAGTATCTGCAAGCTTTTTCGTCAAAATGACATATTTAATGCTGAAATATAATTATTGTTGTTATCCATTAAAATACAAATTTATCTTTTAGAAATAAATATCAAAGCACATCATTATTTTTGATTGAGATGCCTAATTCCAGTTATTTCCTGTCATTCCTCAACACAAAAAAATATATGTTTTTAGTGGTTGTTTGTTATTCTTGATTCCTGACTTCTCAGTGAATTCCAGTGTTGTGGCTAAAATTTGGGTCTAAAAAGGTGTTTAGATTTGTTACGCACTGTACATCTGTGTGAACTGCATGGATGGAAAACCTCATAACTCACTGCCCGTTGCTTGCCTTCCCTGTTGGTGCACCAGAACAATATGCTTAGTTTCCCTGTCCTCAGTGCATGGAAAAGACAACACGTCTGACTTGAGCCTGTGCAGAGGTCTTTAACACTCTCATCTCTATATTTACTCCTCTGTGACCTCACATGGCATTTCCACTATGCCTGTGAAAAGCTGTGCTAAAATCCTTGGTGCTTCTCTCATTCGCTCTGAAGGCAGCAGCAGGACTGCAGGCCGACTCGTTCTGGAGGCATCCGTCACTTAGTGACACTTGAGTGGACAAAATGGAACATTTTCTCTGACGCCTTGTCGCCCTCACTGAGTGACGTGCGCCTAAAGCTGATAACACGATGGAAAGTTGCAGCCAGAATTTTGTCCCTCCCTCTGAAGTTTCCAAGTGAGCAGATAGCCTCTTTTACCAGGAAGACACTCATGATAAAGATACTGAGTGTCAAATTTATTTCCAATCGATAAACCTGACCAGGGATGAAGGAAACATGCACGCTCCCTTGTTTTTCTACTAATGTGCATTTGTTTCATGAAGAATAGTTCCCCTCTGACAAGTGCCAAATAGATGAAAAGTTGATTGCAGCTATTCAAAGATCCCCACCTCTCTACATATTTGATTTGGTAAACCTTTCAGAAACAATGCTTGAATAAACACTCGACACTCCACCAGGGTAGATTTTAGACTTCTGAGGTGATTTTACTCCCTCATTTTCTTTACTTCCTGATTAATGCGTCAAATAGATAGAAAAAAAAGAGTCTATACACACAATCAGAGACTTTTGCACATTCACATTTAATCAAAATAGAGCAATTCACAACATTGTCCAACATCAAGCTGCAGGTTTCACACTCTAAATGGTAACAAATGCTTGGGTGGACAGAACAGCTTGCCTGGGTGTTTGGCCTGTCTTGGAAAGAAGATGATATTTGAAGGAAAAAAATCTCCATTCAGAAGCTGTCTTGTCCATCTGCCGGGGTCAAAGCTGCAGCTATTAAGCTCAGCCTGCTCTTCCCTCCATCCTCTCCTCTGCCAGTCTGAAACTGTGTGACTGCAGCGCAGATGTGATCTAGCATGTAGCGCACACTCACCGCACCACACTGACAGACTTCAGACAGCTCTGTTAGTGCACACACAAAGGGATTCGCCAGACGTCACAGCAGCCAACAAGGAACGACAGACAATTATTTCCACGGTTTCCCTAGTCAGCTGCTGCTGCACGGTGATTGCGGCTTGCATGTGCAAGCAGAGCACTCCAGAGAAACTGCATAATAAGCATTTCAAAGCTGTCGTTCGAATGCAGAGACATGATGCACGCAGGCCAACAGCAGGCTGGACAGCAATTTGTTGAGTAGTTACGGTGTCTGACTGCCAAGTTTTCCCTTTTGTATTTGTGTGTGTGTGTGTGTGTGTGTGTGTGTGTGTGTGTGTGAAAGAGACAGGGAGAGGGCAATGACCTCTGTCTCCCTCCACCAACTCAGTAGTTTAAGGCTCCCTATTGGCTTTGAAAAAGTTTCATCTGTTCAACTCAATATAATTATATTCCATCCTCATCATTGAGCTTCACAATAAATTGTTGATAATTGCTTCTAGGTCTTTGATTCTCCATAGCAACAGAGGAGCAGCCAGAGAAATCTGAGCACAGAGGAGCAAAGGGTAAAAGTCTGACCTTGACGGGCCAACCAGAGGAATAAAAGGTGTGGAGACTTTGCTGATGTGAATAATTAGGAGTTATTCCCTGTTATGTGGTAAATGTGTTCAGCATTCGCTTTTCAAGCTGTTTTAGTTCAAACGTTATGGCAGGACTCAGTTATTTAACTCAGCATTCACACAGTGGCTTCACACAAGAATGAACTCTGCGTCTAGTCCCTCACATTACACATTTAATGATCTTGCCACAGAAAGGCAATTAATTTTTACTGATTGAAATGATGGATTCTGAAACTCATTTTGCAAGTTGGCCGTTGCCTTTGCCCCGCCTCCGAACAACAGTTGACCAATCATAGATTAACAACTGTAATGAGGTGCAGCAGGCCAGTCAAGCTTTGGAGAACTGGGGTGTTGGTGTCTTTTTAAAAATCTTTTCCTAAACCAGAATAACCAAATAAGTGTTTATGACAGTTTACACAGAACTGAGATATAATTGAAATTCAAAATTTTATAGTACTGTAGGCAGCTCACTGTTCCCTTATGGGGTGGATGATCAATAAAGTTGTTTCTTGGTTCTTCTAAATGTAAAGTGGTAATTATAAATAGAAATATGTGAGGTAGATGTGGGGATAATGTGCTGAATGGAGGTAGCAGGAATGAGGATGTAGTGTCTATTTAAGAGTTCAGCAGTGTGATGACCTGAGGAAGAAACACCGAGGCGCTGCTGCATATTTATTATGCTACTATATCTTTGCGCCTAATGTCCTTTATTAGATTTGGCCTCAGCTAAACTTGTTACCTTAGAAACTGTTAGATGTTGGCTTGTCCTCACTATAAAAACCTCTTCTGAGTCATAGTCTACTATTTGGAAATGCAAATGAAAAGGCTTAGGTCAAAGTTTAAATTGAGTTTCTGCCATGCATGTAGATATCAAATGTATTGGAAAAGTGTGTAGGATCTGGCAATGAGCTTCTAAACTGCAACCAAGTGAAACTTTCATGCAGCGACTGTGTAGGAGAGCTACGGTGGCTGAAAAGAAAATGTGAAAGCGAAAAGAGTTTGATTTGTTCATTCAAGGCTGTTGTAGGAACATGACGACCAACTCTATGAAGAGGACTAGCTCCTGTTTATATCCTGTAGACGGCTCATTCTAAAGTAAAAAAAAAAAGCCACAAATACTTATTTTGGGTCATTATACACTAAAGAAAACATAGTCATTAATATTATATTCCATTTCTATTACTACTGCATTGTTCTCTTAAAATCCTCTCACAGGGTTTCAAAAAAGTCCCCAAAAAATAGTTCTGCAGACACAGCATATTCAACTAACCACAGCGCCAACATTAGCTTAATTAATTAGGCATCTACAGTGAGATGTAAATCTGCCCCTGGCATTATTCTACACTGCACATGTGTATATGTACATAGAGGAGCAGGATCCATTAGCTGTACAGTCTTATAAACTCCATTCTACAGTCTTGTTTTCAGCCATTGTGGCCTTGTGCCTGACTTCTCTCTCCATGTGCGATGACACAAGAAATTGTCAGACCATTAACAGTTGAAGGGGCATGTGAAAAAGGTGCTCTATTTAGTGCTTTAGCGTCTTTTAATCAAGAGAGAGTTAAAGACTGTGGAAGTAGCTTCGCTTCCACTGGTCATGAGGAGGTCATAAAAGGTAATAAAAGAGCTGAGAAGAGCTATTTTTACTCACAGATATAACAGAGCAAGAGAGATATACCATAAAGGCTGCAGAGTTAGGAAAGGCACTACAGCTTTCACTTTCCAAATAGCAGCTCAAATATTAGTGTGTTTGTTTATTATAGTGCACGTAAAAGTATTATAATCTCTAGACATTTCCTACTGGTTTTACTGTGGCATCATTGTTTTATGAGGTGACGTGTACATCTGATTGTTCACCAATATACCGTTTCACTGCAGTTCAGTATAGCAGTGGTTTAATGTGTAGTTGTATAGTATGTGTCCATGTATAATAGATGCAGAAAGCTTCAGTTATTTATTACAGTGAGGCAAATACTGGGTTAGCTGTTGAGGGCTTCCAAATGGCTCAAAGGGCTCTGACCAATTTAATGTGTGTGTGTGTGTGTGTGTGTGCGCGCACATAAATGTGTAAATGTGTCTGTGAGAGAGAAAGACAAGAATAAATATGGCATATTCTCTTTGTAGTATCATTAAAAAAACATTAAAAAAACATTAAACCTGAAGGCCACCACAATTTGAATCACCATCAAAGATGTGAAATCCAGTCATGTTGCTGTAGCCAAAACAAGAAGCCAAAAATGTATCCATATTTCATCCCTGAACATGCCCTTTCACAAATGTCAACATTGACGTTTCACCCTGTATTAACTGTACGCCACTGAAGTGATCAATCAATTGTTAGTGGTTATTGTAGCGTGCTGGATTCATTCTGACATGCTGTCTGCAATCAAACAAGAAAAAAAACAGGTTGGGCAGTCAGTCATGAATATGTGAACTAATGCAGCAAATAGTTGTCATTGCAGATATATGAGGGTCATAATAGTGGAATGAGACCAGAACACATTCCCATCATCTGAACCTGTGGCAAATAGAGATTCAATGCACATCCAAAACCAATTGATGAGGGGAATGAAGGGTATCATCAGGAAGAGGCTTGGATGAGATGAAATAAAGCAGCACAAAGGATTAGATGTGGCTAGGTACTCAGAGATCGCATGAACAAAAGGATTAGCCAGATAGAGGGATGTGGGTCACACCCGGCAGATAGTGAAACCAGCCAGTCAGAATGCCCCGAGGCCTTCCCATAATCCATCATGGACGGCGAGAGTTGTGCAGGCCGTGTGTCGGCAAGAGCGGAGAGGAAGGAGAAAACGATGGACTGTAGAAACCAGCCAGCCATTTGTTTTCATACACTTCTTAAGAAGTGACTCAGATTGTCATGGAGTTGTCTGGAGAGTTGTGGCATTACCTGGGCCATGCCCTTTGACCCGTGGCTCTGGGGATAAGTCACTAAGAGGACAGTCTGCCAGACGGCCATCCAATGAGGATTACACCATTAAGCTCCTTGTTAACCCTGTGGCACGAAATGGACCTAAGTGTCACGAGAGATGCTTAGAGGGATCCATGTCTAGGATTCTGTGGTGCTGTCTGAAAAATGACAATATTACAAGCAGTTTGACCAATGCCACATCAACCATGCATCTCTTCACTTTGTTTATTTTGGATGTATTCATAAAAATCACTCTAATTTCCAAATGAAATCCTGCCACATTCAGGGGTAAAGGAAATAACAGGGTGCTACAACACTAGGATTGAGCTTCTATGGCCGTTAGAGGATAAGTGGGGGTAGATGATATCATGGCACAGTAATTACTCTGACATGGCCTCTCCAGCGGTCTCAAAAGACATGGATTTTCCTCAAACACAGGAAGTAAGATGGGGCGAGGGATCTGATAGGGTGTCATGACGGGAAGCAGCTTTAGAAACAGCCTCGTCTTTATCTAATGGAATCAGAATGAGCGCAGGAACTCAGTGACCTACATCTCCTTCAGACAGACATCTGTTACCTTCCGTTCCACACCCTGGGCCAAAGTAAAAAGCGCCAATTACGTTGATAAACCACTTTGGCGGCGGGCCCCTCACAGCGACTGCACTTTTGAATGTTCAGGCGGAGTATTGCATTCTGTTGTCCAGAGAAATGGGCACAAAGTGTGATTTTTGGAGGGGAATTTAATCAAATTTTGCCATCTGCAGTGCAGGGATAATTACATAGATCCACAGGACAGGAGGAGGAGAGATGATGATTATTATTGTATCATCTGTACAACATTGGTAGGTTCAGTCTTGTGCTCTAAAGCCCTGGAGGTCAGGGTTTAAGAAAGAGGATTACAACCTAGGAGCCAAGTAGATTAAAGAGCGACTGACTCTACTGTATTCTGCTTAAAGTCATTCCTTCATCCAGACTCCCATCAACACACAGTGATTACTGAACAGTTACACTCATTACCACAGGTCACATTTAGTAGGAGCTGAAGAGTATGAAGTGTGTGTGTGTGTGTGTGTGTGTGTGTGTGACTGCACTCGCTCTGTAGCAATCACCAGCAATAATCAAAGGGAACTAGTAGCTCAAAGAGAACAATCAACCAACGCAGAGCTCTGCTACATCGACAAGTGCCTGATTGTGCCCCAGTGATCATGCAATCATTAGTTATAAATAGACACCGGTCATCTTTCTAAAAATACGCACAATATTTCAAAAGATGGTGCTACATTTGTAGAAGAGCATTATGATGTATAGAAAAGAAAAGAAATATATATTTTGGTGTTTTTTTTTTTAATTATTATTTTCATCAGTCAGATAACTCAACCTGAGAGTGAAGAGGGTACTCTGTTCAACTCACCCAGTGCAGGCATGTTTGCAAACCCTTTCCTGCTTGCTTGAGGACATAATTTCATTAATGAATAACAGGCTCAATATTGCTCACGCACTTTGCACAGCCTCCTCGAAACAAACTAAATGCTATCCATCGTGCAGTGAGTTGCGTGCTGGCGTGGGAGGAGAGGTTGATGCATCAGAAACAGGAGGTGGGTCTGCCCTCTCGGGGCAGCGAGAATCACACCGCAGATGACATTTTCTGCTTTGCATTGTGCACAAAAGTGATTCACAGCGGTCTAGCTGATGGGGTGGGCTTTATTTCGACTCTGCAATTTACCAGGCTATGATGAAATGGCAGCATGGCCTATGGGTGCTTAATAATAGAAGGAACGCATGGAGTGGATCTGTATGCCTCGAGGCTGATACAAGGTCAATAATAAGATGCAAGGCTAAAGAATGACAATTCAATAACCTCTTTATCTGCTCCTGCTTCATCATCAGCCAAACTCCCCTTAGGTCATCCCTCAAGTGTTGCTCTAGTTACCCTGCACTGCTATGAATGACCAACCTACACACTGGCTATGAAAGGAATCAAACATGACCCATTATGTGAAAGATGAGTGGAAATGGTTTATTCAGTGAAAAGCACGGGAGCCATGAATTTCTAATTCTAGTTTTGTTACAAATTGGGTCTAGAATGACTTGTCAGGAAATAAAAGGGTTAAGACATCTGAAGCGGGTATTGTGCATGGAAGGCAAGCCTGAGCCATGGTAAACACTTCAACACACTCAAGCGACTCCTTATCTAAGCATGGCAAGTGTGAGGGTTCATCTTATTAGACTTTCAGAAATAGGCTGGAGTGAATCTTTTCCCTCATATGGAGAGATTGGCAGAGCAGTCAGGGAAGTGATTTCAGCACTGCATAGAATTGAATTGCTTGGGGGGAGGTTGGTTAAGCAAGGGGTTTAATTTGCTCTGGAGTATGTATTCTCATATTGATATGCCAAAATGTAATTGGAGTCGGTACAAGAGCTGGTCGTTTTCATTTGAGATTTGAGGGTGTTCGGTTTGGGATTTTTTTCCATGCAAATTGTATCGTCTAAACATTTTACCCTGCCCGTCCTAGATCAGTGAGCATGGTGCAGAAATATAGACTTATCTGATAGGGAATGTAAGTGAACCGTGTCTGTGGAGATACAATCTTATCTGGTGTGTTAATAAAAGTGTAACATGCAGCTACATCCCCCCCCCCCCAAAAAAAAAACCCGAAGTCCTGGTTTCTGATTGGCTGGGGTCATGACATATGGAGATGAATGTCAGTGAACACGGGTGCACACATTGAGTCACAGCCGCCTCCCACACACCTCTCTCAGTATGATCTGGTATAATGATCTGGGGAGTCTGGACAGCCGTCTGCTTAGCTGCAGCGCGCCGTCGGATGCTGAGCTGAGTGATAGCAGGGGAACAGGGGGACAAGACAGGAGGAAATGGCTTCCTTTTTTCATCTCGGCGACGCTCTCCATCCTGTGCAGAGATGTGAGAAATTAACAAACAAAACCTCCTGCGGAGACAAAAAAAGGTTGAAGTAAAAAAGTTCTAATAAATGATGACGGTTCACTGAACTCGCTCAGAGAATCAGAATCTACCGCTAAGATAAGAAGCCACAAAGGAATCATCTCACTGCGATTTATGTGTGTGATTTCATTTGGAACATCATTATGAACAAAAAATAAAGCTGATGGTGATTGTAGTTTGAACCAGTTACATTATGATACAAATCCCATTATTCTAGACGGAAACAAACGGGAAATTCCTTGGGTCTACTGATGCAGAAAACATGAATGTCCTCTGTAGCTCTCAGTCCCTTTATGAATATTTGAAATGCATTGTTACAGTGAAACCAAAGACATTTAGGATGAAAAGACATCAAGTTGATCTTTTTTGTGAGTCCTGTACCCTCAAGACCATTCAGTGGGGTTTAAAAGCCAAGTCTTTGTGGAACTTGCAGTTGTGAAATCAGTCAAACGGAAGCACAGCAAACTGCCAGCTTAAGTAGGCCACTCCTGCTGAGCTGTTGCTTTATTTTTGTGCTCTGGCCTCACACATACTGGATGATTTAGCAGAGGGAGAGATTGTGATATAGATGTGCTTCCACTTGGCGCAGCTGAATACCAAACGCCAAGTGTAACCACTGATAAGTGTGCGTGGTAGTCATAGGAAACCCTGAGGTGGTGGAGACCTCCGCCCTTCCCAACATGAGCCAGCGATGCATAAAAACACTAACTGTTTGAGTGACATATGGACTCATCATGAGGACACGGAGAATGATGGAGGTGAGGGTTTGGAATGAGAAGCTTATTGGGAATACCGGCCTACCATCTCAGGAGGAAAAAGAAGAGGATAAAGAAGAGAAAGTAGAGGGGAAGAGGGAAAAGAGCAGAGGCAGAGCAGAATAAAGAAAAAAACAGCAACAACAACAAACCCTCGAGGGCTCTATAATCCAAAAATGAGAGAGTGACTGTGACTGTGAGACACTCAATCTGAGAAGATGCATGAAAGCAATGGAAGAAAGGGAAGAGGCAAAGCTAGATAAGCCGACTGCTTCCAGAAAAAAAGAGCAAGAGAAAGATGATATGATGAGCTGCAGATGTGACAAAGGAGAAACAAGTGTTGGAAACCAGCCATCAGTAGATCCATGAAACAATGGCAGCATCCCGGGCAGAGCACACAATCACTGGGATTACGTTGTGTGACACACTTTCATTCAGTCTATCTCTGTACTATGAACCTTAAAAGAGCACGTTGTGTCTCTCCGTTACACCTCAAATCCATTTAGTTTAATAAAGAAAAACTCTCCTCATATGGAAGTGAATGAATATGGAGCTTGGCTTTACAACAATGAATAAAAACAATGTATAAAAGTACAAAACTTTTCAACATTTTAAAATGAAAGTAAAATAAGTATCACTTGTGAGTGGTATAGATTTTCTTATCTCACGTTCAGCAAGAAAGCAAATATTTCTGTCAAACTATTCCTTTTACTAACAGCCTGAGAATAGAATAGAATAGAACAGAATAGTCCACCAGTCCTTGCACTAAGATGCACTTTACCCACTCCTTTTCCACATATTCTCTGGAAAGTTTACATTTCTACTGTTAATATTACATTTCTGCTGCAAACATGACATTTCTGCTGTAAATATTACATTCTCCTCTACAAATATGGGTGTTTTATATCTCTATGTTTCTACTTTCTGCGTGTTTTTAAAATGCTCAGACCCTTCACTTAAGGCTTTACTTTCAGTCATGATTTCAATAAAAATTTAAAGATGAACACCAACTTTTCATAAAGATATATGACCCAGAGAAATTCAAAGAAAAGTCAGGAATCAGCTTTTGTTCAGGTGTCAACACTGCATTTCTCCCCACATTCATCCAGTCACTTCCTTCACTTTTGCATAAAGTTGAATCATAATTCTGTTAATTTCTGCCAGAATGTGCACTCAAACAGAATATGAATAGAGCCGCAGTTCTGATGTAATTATTGTGTCAATCCAAATATTGGGAGGTTTGTGTGTCCCCCAAAGGGGAGCCTGTGCACCGCTTAGCAGGATATGATAAAAACAAATTTGTTTGCTTTGGTTTGATGCTAATTCTGGAAAAAAGTAAACCCACACGCACACACTCGTGCAACAGGAAACCGACAAACCGAACCTACGCAAAAGTTGGCAGGAAAGGAAAACAAGCATGCTGGGGTTGAGGGTCAGGCTAGAAAAGCCGCATCGTTCTGTCAAACCGTTTTATTTCCCCTGCCCACATGGTTCGAGTTGTTGATGTTTTAAGTGGGAGCAGAGGGATTTTTAGTCCCTGTGAAAAGATGACAGTAGACAGTCATTGCCCAAAGAGCAGCGTCTGTTTATTCCAGATAAATCTTGGCCACCCTACGGCATCATTCAATATTAATTTGAAGGGTGATTTTCTTAAAAAAAAAAGTGGTTGGAGAGAATGTTCAAATTGCTGAATATTTAATGTCACTCTGGTGTTGGACATTCCAATTTATTATGCAATTATTTGATATGAAGAATTTCTTTTGAAACGCAGCCGTTTCATTTCCGTACAACGTTCAGTACAGCAAGTTCTTGTCTTGGAGCCCACATCTTATTACTCAGACAAAGAAAATACAAATTACATCTTCTAGGAGGGCTTTACATGTGGATGGAAGGTCTCTGCACTTTAAATAACATGTAGTGGAAAGAAAGAAAAGATTTAATAAGCTTCATGGGATGTCTCACCGGCAGTGTTGTCACTCATATAAAACTACAAATACAGATTTTTACAATCTTCTAATAAAACAGATGGAAAGGGAAGATTTTTGGAGAAATGAGGCCAGACAAGTTGCTGCATTACATCAAGAAAAAAAAAAGAAAAAAGAAGAAGCAACAAACTGTTTGGCTGACTACTCACATCATCGATGTAATCTTTTCCCAGCACAATGTTGTTGATGCAGATCTGCCTGTTGGTGACATGCAGAGAATGTTTTGCATTCATTGCTGCGTGAATTGGTGTCAAAAAGCCTCGGAGGCTTCTTAATCCTTCTACATCAAAATAGGACACGTTTCCCATAAATTACAACGGTGTACTCGCATAATTACTGAGGCCCCTGTGTTACATAAACAACTGGATGATGGTGATGAGCTATCCTCCAAAGCTTGAGTTAATAAAAAAGAAAAGTTTCAGTTTATGGTGGACTTTTGAAGGGTATTGGGTCTGTCGTATAACAATGATAGAGGTAGCTTACTGTTTTTTTGGCAGATGAACAATGTTAGCTTGTGGGTGGTTAGTTAGTTGAGAACAAAATATTTAACTTATTTTCTCATGGTGGACACAAAGACAACTCCAAAGTAATGCTTAAGTTTCTTCATATCTGATGGATATACAGGAATAAACAAGCACTGATTGATAACAACAACTGGTCAAAGAAATAAGCTATTGAAGGTTTAATGTGCAAACACATGTGAAGGAGGCAGAAACATCGACTTGCCTTACCCTATAACCTTATAACCCCAAGTTAGTATTTATGTAAATAGGCACTGGGAAATAGATGTCGTCATTGTCGTTTACCAGTGAAAGGCAGAAAATAAATAATGTTTAAAAATGGAATAAAATAACAAACACCGTGCAAGAAAAGCTGGATATTGTATGATAATGTGGTATGAGAATGAATATATGTATACTGTGAGCTAATTATGATCACTCTCATGTCTGTGTGTAAAGTATTAGGAGAAAAGTAGAAGTTGATTAGCTTAGCTTAGCATTAAGAGTGGAAATGGGGAAGCAGCTCATCTGGTGCTGCCTCTCAGGACCTGTAAAGCTCACTGAGGAAAGGGTCATCTGTACACAAACAGGAATTTAAAAACAACAAATTATGGTTTATGGGGAGTCATGTGCTTCAATTATTTCTTGCTGGACCTGTGGCTGGGTGCAGCGACACCTAAGGTTGCTAGGCAACCAGCAAAGATTCCATCAGCTACCTTCCAAGACCTCCATTAAAGACCATCTTTTAATCACGAGTCTGAAATTCCATGTCTCATGATAATAACTAATCCATCTCCATCAGCTGACGAAGGCCTTGGGATGTGATTGAAACATTCTGAAAATAAGTGAAAGTGTTCCTTTAACCCTTCACCATTTATTTATTCACAAGATTTTTTTTATTGTGCAACATGTCATACTACAGCTTGTGTTTGTACCAATCATGTCTGCAACATCTGTACCTCTACCGTCTGTGCTCATGTCTGAGCCTTTCATCCAAATTTAAGGAGTTTGTAGCAGCACCGTGTCAATGTCAGAGCACAGCTGGAGCTTTTTGAGATTAACTCAGGCTCAAAGGCAGTTTCTGGTTTTGTAAGATCTTGAGCAGTCAGTCAGAGTCTAGCACTTCTTATTAAAATAATAATCACCAAGGTGAAAACATTTTCAGATTAGTTCAGGAATCAGTCCACTGCAGATGAGCATTATGCTGCTTTTGTTTATCTTCCTACAAGAAGATGCTCCCCCTGTTTCAGCCTGCAGGGATTGATCTGTTTCATTGCTGATACATCCCTCTCACCTCACGGCAGCTGGTATTATATGTTACTGTCATTCTTAAATTACTAATTTATGCAGCGTTGCGTCTAACCAAGCAATATCAATCCTCTGGCCTTCCAGTGGACATGGTGGTTGTCTCTCACCAGCATCATGAAAATCAGCCAAGATATAAGCGATGCAGAAAAGCATGACAGACTTTTGTATAATTACTTGTATACAAGAAGGACTCCAGAAGATTCTGGCATGCAACATTAGCTGCAGAGACAACCTCTGGTTCATCATTTGCAGTAATAATGCTCATCAAATTTGATGTTTACTGATTAATTTGACATGTTTTCCTGGTATTTGAACCATGAAATGACATAAGGGGAGGTATATAAATGAATATTACAGCCTGCTTAGAATGGTCTGATCCATCGTCATTTTCATGAAAACCAACAGAAGATTCACAAGATATTATGGATATAGTGTCTGTATCTGAAGCAGTTTTGCAGCTCTGCTGGGAAAAAAATCACAAATATTTTGAGGGCTTTCTGGCACCGCTGAGGGCACCAGACTCATGTTTTGTGTAGCAGGATAATGGACACTGGTATTTGGCTCGTAGATAGGGATTTCTCACACTGATGTAAAACACTCATGTGCAAGTAGTCCATACATTATGTCTGCAACACCGACACACAAACACACCAATGCACAGATTTTGCTATGTACTAAATTTTAAGTACTTTATTTATATCCATCAAGCTAATTAGTGTGCACAGGATCCAAATACTGAGAGGTTCTTACAATGTTTGGACAATTATAAATACATAAAGTGCCATCTGCTCGACACTGCCAGGCTACCAGTGGCAGCAGAGATGGAGCAAAATTTTGCCAACTACCTACTTAGATCTGAGTTATCATCATACAGTATGAATTTATAGGCTATTGCAAATACAGTGATTCATGTCAACACAACTTGCGAAGTTACAGCCTCCAGATAGCAGAAATAAATGTGTTGTTTCTTTATGAATATAAGTCCTGCCATAAGACTTTAACAATAGCTGTATTTCCCCCCAGTGTTAACCAGTTTATTAAACTATGGGAAAGCACTGTAAGTACACAATAGGGCTCCCGTTGTACTTTACGATCATTTCTTTCATAAATAATAAATGAAGTTACGAGGGGGGGCTGCAACACAGGGTTCAAGCATTATGTATTTTGAAAATATTCACGAAAAGAAGCACCACTGATTATTTGGGTGGAAGTACCAAGGAGCAGCAGTTGATTAGTACAGATGATATGGTGTCTTTCAGGTCACAAGTACAGTATGTAAACATCAACAGTATGTGTTGTATGCTTAATTTATCCACTTTTCTGACATTATTGGCATCACGGTGCCTCAACCACACTCAACCTACTTTGAAATAATAATTACTTTGAAATCATTTCATTTGACGTTATGTTGGCCTACACTAGGTTATGTTTGTTCGTGTTTGTTCATCTTTATAGGAGTATCGTGTTGTGATAGCTTTCAGTCAGCAGGGGGCAGCACTAAGCGCAATGCAGCAGCTCCACTGTCAATAAACGAAGAAAAGAAGACACATTTTGCGATTTTTTTTATTGAATTTTGACAGAGTTTTAGCTTCGATTGTGTTTTTTCTGGACTCTTACAATAAGTGTCGTTTGTGAAACCTGCCGGACTGTTACTGAGTCACCTGTATTTTCATGTTTTCAACACTTTTCTGATTGACAGCTTTGCTAGCGGAGAGTAGCTAAAGCAGCTGCGTCGCTCCACTCACGGTTGGATGGTAAATATCAAAATGGACACAAAGACGTGTTTTTAACAGCACAAAACTCACGGCATTCAGCTAAAAATAAGATATCTTACAGGAGATCGATTCGGCTGTGAAACGAAAACTTCTGGCGTCATAAAGGACATTTTGGTGAAGGAGAGCAGGCGCAGAGTGGACTTCAACTAGACCGTCAACAGTAAGTTGTTATGCTAATGTGGCTATATTGTACGGGCCGCCGTGCCTCATATACAGTCTGTGTGGCTTTGTTTGTGTTTGAGCAGCTTTAACCTGAAGGCTACACCTAAAACACCGTTCATTTTGTCATGTTGTGGATCATTGAACAGGGTGCGATTGGATTGATTCTTACCTGTGCCTGAGCTGTAAGCTAACGTTATGATTAGCCTCACACAGCAGGTCACCCACTGTCACTGAGTGGTTGGATGAATAAGTAACACACATCCTTACGTCCATCAGAAATAATTAAACCCTGTTAACAAAGCGTATTGATTATTTGGCTGATTGCAAAGTAAAGTTGGATGTGTTATGCACGTCGTTTCACCTCTTTTAGCTTGTACTCAGTGTTAAAACATCATATAAAGTAAAGCCTGCTTCTCTCTTAAGTAAGTAGGAGATTGTAAAATGAATGCAAAGGAAAAAAAAGAAATTCTCAACATCAAAGTCAAGTGAGGTGGAGGTCAGGTGAACACGTCTAGCAAGATGGTAAGTGGACTTGCATTCATATAGTATATAAAGCACCTTTCAAAATGTTTTAAGCTACATGTCAGCATTCACACACACATTCATTCACTGATGGCACAGGCTTCCATGCAGGGAGCCAGTCTGCCCTTTCAGATCTAATCTAAACACTCTTTCACAGCCTAAAGCTAAAGTGTCTTGCCCAAGGACGTTTGGACATGTGGTCTGGAGGTTCAACCCCCCTGTAGGAGCCGGGGATTGAACCGCTGACCTCTGACTCTGATCCACAGCTCCCCCAGAGAGCTGGCTTTTCCTGACAGTAGTGCTGGTGTGCAACAGATCTTGCTCTCAGTTACACCTCCAAAGAGTAAGTGCACCTCTTCATTGTTTTGCATTGTGATGCATTCACTGCAAGTCCGTCTTCTGTGTTATGCTTTTGCTCTGTTGTGCTTCTTTCTGTTGTACTGGAGTTGCTTTTCATTTGTGCGTGTTATGTCTCTGCCACTTCCAGGTGTGAATGCTCTTGACTCTGTCTCAGTGAAGTACAGTGTAGTGTTTGGGTTGGTGCACAGGAAAACAGTTTCTGGTACATAATTTCACATCAGCTATCATTAACTTTCAAACATCGTGCCTTTGTTATGTGCTGCTGGTTGTACTGTGTTCACCGCTGTGCCAGCAGTCGGCCTATGTTGTGGTCTCTCTGTACACTGCATATCCAGTTACTATTAGACAGCCTATAGCTCGTTTGCATGTTTGCATGTTTGTTTTGTGATGTATAGAATTAAGTTTGTTCAAAATAATACTGTAGACAAGGTGTATTGTCTGTATGTATTTTTTCTTTCAAGAAAGATTTACTAATCAGCATTTATTGTGTATAAATCTGTCTTTCATAGCAGCTGGTGTCTTCCTAGCTGCTGTCTTGAAGTCCCCTCACTTTGGTATTGTCTCAGGCCTGTCTCACCCTCATTGTTTGCACTTAACTACAGTTATATTTGGTGTAATAGAGAGTAGCTTGTCTTCACAAGAGATTTTTTTTGTATCACACACTAACATAAAGCTGATTTTGTGATTTCTACATAAAGACTAATCTTGCACTATTTTTTGTTTACTAATATTTTAATCCAGCATAAGGCTGAGTACCATGTTTTTTTTTTAAGTAACGATTGTGCCAAAACCCAGACTTGGCCAAACAAAGAGAAACAGGAAGCATTCACTCATTCCAGAGGGATTATCATTTTGTCTTGTTGAAAAGGTGCAAAAAGCAGAGTTTTCTCACAGCACTTCCACTTCAGGGTGTCAGACACACACATGTACTGAGATGTGGCAGATAGCCAGAGTGCTTATATAGCAAGTGTGCAACCCAGACCATGTGGCCTATGTCCACCTTTCCAGTAAATGTGAAGGGTTTCTGAATTAGATTTGGAGCAGTGCTGCTACATCCTCTTCATCCTTCACCAACTCCTACATGTTCACAGGTTTTCTTCCGTGCTGCTGCATGCTGTAATTTGTCCCTGTGCTTAAAAAGGCTTGTATTGTAACACCCTGAGGAATACCCAGTGTGGGTCTACACTGGTCAGTGCTCATTTCTTTTACCTTTTAACTTTGATATGCCTTAAACTAATCATCTTTACTACGTCCTCAGTTGGTGCAACATATCCCCGGGGTCTTCTCTTTTTTCTATGTATTGTTATTATTGGAAACTGGAAAACTGAAGGCAGATTTATTTGCTTTTTGTGGTGGATTTTTTTTTTTTTTTTTGGTGAAACTGTAGACCGTGGGTGAAACAGGTGGAAATGGGACTGGGATGTTTTAGGAGGTGTCTGTCAAAAAGACACCTGGCAGTTCATTAGTCAACGCTTCTTTCAAACTGCTTAAATTTGCATCGACAACTTGAGCTGTCCTTTCAACATGTCCTTCTCGCCGCTTTGCTTGCAAATGTTCAACGCTCACCTTCCCACAAGCCTTTGCAACATAAGCACACATGTCCTTGTCCAAATGAATAGAGGTTGTAACTTTGCAATTTATTTTTTTTGTGAAGTGGACTTTCACCATTGAGTTTCTTTGGATTCAACCTCTTAAAGCCTGCTGCACCCACTGGGAGGGGGTTACCATTAAAATGCATGTGGCGATTGCAAGCACCGTTTCTTTTAGATTCCAGTCAAAACACAAACATTTCCAAAGACACAAAAGATGTCAGGCTGAATTACAGGCAAATGGGTAAATCCAGATGCACAAGATATATCTCAGTGTAAGCGTCATGTGGGGAATAATGATAAAATGTTTTTGTTTAACTTAAGCACTACTGAATGGTTCATTTAAAGCAGAATAAGAATTCAGGTAGCTAAGAGTATATAAAGCAATTTGTACAAAAGAGAACCAAAAAGATCAGGTGAAATTAAACAGACTTTTGATTCTGACATAAGGTGATTAGAACATAAGAACAAGCTTGATTACCAAACACAAAAGTACCTTTATTTTTAATCTTGTCTATTTTACCAAAGCTAAAATCATAAATGTCATCTAATAGTGCTGATCATATTTGGGAATGTACTTTGAAACCAGAATCTCTATGCATTATATTTTTTTTTTGCCACGATCTTTATTGCCAGTCAATTTTAGATTGTTTTTGGACAAAAATATAATTTTTAAATTTACACAAGAAATCTTTTCACAGTTCAGTGTCTTAACACAACAAGTGACTGTTTGGTAGTGTGACAGTGTTGTTTTATCAAGCAAAATATATTTAAGCTGTTTCCCTGCTGATTATTTGTACTGATAGAATCTCTTTTATTTAGAGAGCACAGTTACAGTGTTTGTTTCTGTAGTTAATATTAAAAGTATGATGTAACGATACACTCAACTCATGATTTGATACGATTACCAATACTGCGTTAATGATACGATTAAAATATGTGCTCTTCTTAAACGTGCAAGTGAAATTACGTTTTATCTTAAACAACAAAAGATAAAATAAAAAATAAAATGCTGTTTTTTTTTAAAACAAATTCCACATCAAAATAACCAAATTAATAATACAAATAATCAAAATCTCTCAAAAAAATCACCTCTGATTTGAAACTGATCTATGCGTCCTCGATTTTAAAAACACTTACGACCGCTGACATGTCTTTTGTTCGGTCTGAATATCTGACGGTGACGTACGATGAACACACGTGTCCGAACACGTGGTGACATATGACGTTGATAAAGTGAACTCAAAAGTAGACCACACCCTCTGCTGTTTAAAAAGGGCGTTGCGATTCATTTTTCACCTTCGTCACACATTTGTATTGAGTTTTAACTGTCTTACGATGCATCATTCCATCCATAATTAAGTGTGTTGTGTTGCCATCAGAGAGACAGTTGTTTTCTATATTGAGAGCATTTAACTCCTGATTTGTCCACTCTTTATGGACAGCCCTGAGGACTATGGTATTAGCAGGCAAATTTGTCACTAAAATAAGCTTAGACGTAAAGATTTATGAGGTCATATACATTTGCTGTGACAAAAATGACCTTTGCTCCTTTTGTTATTAATTGCATAATCGTATGTAGAGCAGATCTGATTGGATAATCAGTGCAATGCCTTCAATCAGCTGTGCTGACCTTTGTTTACCTCTTGGAGATGGCAGCAGCGTGGTCAGAATCAATTTGTTTTGGAACTGTTTTTTTCGAACATACACGTGTGAAAAGCTTTGAATCTAAGAGGATTTTAGTAAAGAAAAAAAAATAACAAAAGTGGAGTGTTGTGAGTGTGATATGGAGATTGTTTCTTCACAGATAATGTCATTGAAGGCAGAGATTTAAAATGCACAGCCCACTGGTGACTCACAGAATCCCACTCTGTATTTGAGAAACCATTTTGGGTGTTATTTTTATTTCTTCGCCTCATGCTCACTCACTATAGTGATACAGTATATAGTCAGAATAACAACTTTAACATACGCCGTGCGATATAAGCCTCTGTTGTTTATATCGTAATTTTAACATGTAGCTACTTAGTTAGCGCTGTTGTTACACTAACTTTAACGTTACTCTGGTTGTGGTTTAGATATGCTGTGTAAAGTACATCTCAACGTCGGAATGACCGCTGGATAATCCAAATGTATCATGCAAGTTCAAAACGTTCATTGTATGAAGCATAGACATAATAGTATGACGACTACTGTAACCGCGGCAACGCTGCTGCTTTGTGGTCGCATGTTCACGTCACCTGTAAGGACAGGTTTGTGGCAAAAATTGTAGCTCGGGAGTAAACAGAGGTAAACAGCATGGAGGATGTTGTGTTGTGTGTGAATGATTTATTAAAACACATCTTTGTTAGCAGCCACACTGCATAGTAAAATACAGTGCAAACATAGCCGGACTTCCGGTCGCACTCAAAGTAAGCCTTCAGAATGAAAGCATGTAAGGGATTACGCTGCAGAGGAGAGCACAATGGAAAGTAAAAACACATCAGAAAAAATACTATATCAGGATATATATCATTATCGGGATATAAACTTGGCTATACCGGGATATAGAATTTTGTCGATATTGCACAGCCCTAGTGTTGTTGCCGCCCTGTTGATGAGACAGCTGCCAGCGCTCACTGCAGGAACTGGGTCAAGTCCTTCTGACATCCATGGCAAGTCCCTGCGATGAGGGCTGTGCCACTGTCCCCACAGGCTCTGTGACTTACCTATGTGTCACCCGTGCTCCCTGGAGGCCTTTGCAGAGCACCTTAGGAACCTTGTAGATCCTCCTGTGGTTCAGGTTCGTTCGCTCACATGCCCACGGACTGGAGATGACGCTCTGTCTTATAATTAGGCTCCATGGCATCCAGGGGCGTACAACCTACGTCTGCCGTTTAGGGATGAAGACGGCTGCTCCTTCCCCATCCTTGCTGCATTATTAAGGGCGACAGGACTCGTTGCAGAGTGTCTCTACCATTCTCTTTGTACTGCTTCCCCTTACCCGCTAACCCCCACCCCCCACAACCCCCCAGTCCTCCTCGACATCCCACCGCCACATGTGTCCTCTGTGAAATGGAAATGCCGCCCCATTAAAAAAACGTCAACCTGGAGGAGATCACTGCTGCAGTTATGCTAATGTAGACACAGGAAAATATCACACAAGTAGAGGAAGAAGAAAAAAAAAGTTAGGGAGGAAAGCAAATCGGATAAAAAAATTACCAGTTTTACTTGAGGGATGAAAGTATTCTGTTTCTAATTGGAAATGAATAGTGTTGTAGTGAGGAAATATTCACGGAGTGGTGTGGGTTTAAAGTGAGAGGATGCACTAGAGAGGAAGAGAGGGATGAGAAACAGACAACAGCAAACATGGATGGGAGATAATTAGGAGTACACTTTGCCCCTGCATTGAACAGCAGCGTTATCAGCGTACATCAACATTTGCAGTTGACTGCAATGCTGTGGTTGGCAATCCAAGCAGGCTGGATTTACAGCTGTTTATACCTGTTTATGATTTTTGCTCATTTAAAGTTTTCAGGCTAATGTTTAAAGTGGTTTCTGGATAATTGTCCACTGCTAAAGCACAAACAAAATGTGGCCGTAGCTGCTGGGAAATAGGCCTTAAAATCACTTAACAATTAAACTGTAACAAGACTTCAGTGTACAAGTGATGCATAAAATTACAGCAGAAAATAAGGGTCCTCTTACTAATCTGTTTGGTTGCGTCTTGGCAGCCTGGGATCAGCCCCTCTGTCACCACAGAGAGTGACAGTAATGATAAACCGTAATCAAATCTGCTCCCACGAGGGTCCGCCTCATTCCTCACTGCACATAATGGGGAGAGGGGAGGAAAATTAAGTGTCCCTTTGATCCATGTGGCTGAATACTGAGAATGTAGCAAATTAAAAAGAGATGCCTGCTGCACCTGCTTGGAGAATTGCTGCCAAACAATACTGCTTTTTAATAGTACTCTGACATGCTTGATTGTCAGTTTCAGACCTTAATTTCCTCTAAACACAGTGGGCGTGTCTTTTTAGTCCGGGCTAGGATTTGTCTGCGTTATCATTGCAGGGGGCTAGAAGTGAAACTCTTTTCACTCAAAAGTCTGAAACAGTGAATACAAAGGCTGTACCTGAGTCAGTACAATTTTTTTTTTTTTTAAATAAGATGCCTGTTTCGGTACATTTGTTTCGATACTGGTTCCAGAACAATGCTTTTAATCCTGGTCATCATCAATATTAATTTGTATTTATTATTATTTAGAATTTCAGCTCACTAAGTTATTTTTGTGTAATTTGGGCTTTATCATGGTAGACATGCTGGACAATGGTCTGATGATGATCAGCAGGCACAGGCTGCTACAGGTTACTCTTTAGGACCCTGGGGAGTGACAGTTTGCCTTATAGTGTGTTCACTGGAAGTCAGAACTTGGAACTCGGCTCAACATAACCCCAAAGTTTATTGCTCCTAGCACTTCCAGTCTTATAGAAAAAAACATGTAGCTACTGTTTACGTCAGTGAGATTAATCCTTTCGGAGTTGGAGATCTGACTTCATGGGGGGTTCTGATTTAAATTCTGACTCAGAGTTTGGAAATTTCTTTGCATTTCCCAGTCAGTGGGGTTTTGCTCAGGCTGCCTTAGGGATACCTTGGTGTTTCCTGGGGACGTGGTGCTCACTGCCCCCTCAACATTCATCATGTCAGTAGACTACTTGACCCGTGTTGAGACATGGGCCTTGTCGGACAAACAACGGCTTGACTTCAAGAGTTCAAAGTCAGCTGACGATTGGACTCGTTGACTTTCAGAAGGCTGTAATTATGTTGTTTTCCATTTACTTTGACTGTTTACCTCACTGTGAGCTGTAAAGTAGAGCTGATGATGTTCATCACAAATGCACTCAGATATGCAAACAGAGGTGGTGAAATTTACATAATATGCTGTGGCTTTGAGATGGAGGAAAAAGAAATATGTGTTCTGAATTTTACTCACGAGTGCAAACATCTGTGCGCCTCCCTCACAGAAGAAGGACATCTTGATCAAAAGGCTGCTTCACTGTAAGGGTTACCATGACTACGTTATAGTTCTAATAGGATTAGGTGATTGCCATTCGCCGTGTGAATGTCATTATGGCACTGTCACGCTTGGTGGTGCAATGATGTGCTGTTCTAAAATGGCCTATTTCATCAGGTGAAAGTAAGTGGCATTGGTTCCTTTTCATGCCATACTTGATGTTGTTGTTATGGCGATCGTCATCATAATGATGACGTGTTGATAACTGTGGGAAAGATAATCATCACTATAACAGCTGTCAGTTCCCAGAAGCATAATTCTGTGCACCATAATTAGATTTGTCCCATGGCTGGAAAGAACATTTTTGTGTTCATTATTTTTGTAGACATACCTCTTGTAGAAGGCTAATCACTTCCCATTGAATTTGCAAGGTTTGAGTCTGTCAGTGCGTCATCGCTGAAGTTTCTTGATAATTCAAGACGCAACGTAGAATCGAGCTTCCTTTCAGAGATTTCTTTGGTAGGAATAACAACTCAAAATGTCAAATTCTATTGAGTTTTTCCACAGTAATCAACCCTAAAACCACACTATAAAGGCTAAATAAAACGGAAACAAACAAAAAAATTCAAACCAAACTGATCCAAACCTGCTCAAGCCAACCATTGGTCAGTACTCAGATATACAGTTGGGTAGATTGACATTAGTTGTGCTGAAATATAAAATGAAGAGATACTGTGTTTTGAAAAATCTGATTGAGAGAGTGCAACACTGCTAAGCTGGAATGTTGTATTTTATAAACTTTATTTCGTGAAGTTGGTTGTGACGTATATATTTTTATTTACAGTTCAGTTTGGATAATGTCATAGAAACCCTGAACTCTGATGAGGTAGCTGAAGATGGGGACTGCTTTTAATTTTGATGGACTTGCATCTGCACCTCGCTATGTCATCCAGAGTTTGAAAATTAATTCAAGTTAAATTTCATTGCAATAATTAGGCATTTGGTAATGCAAGGAAAACATATATGAAAATCATGAGATGCTCCTAAGCTGCCAGAGTTGAACATTGTGTCACCATGAATAATGAAGTGCGCCTGGCATCAACTCCATGAGCTGAGCGCTCGTTCTGCTGACTTTGAAAGCCCTCCAGTTCAGATACTTCTTAACTAGACTTGTGAGTGATAGCATGGTTAAGTATCATGGCCCAGCGGTGTCAGGCGGTTCAACCCTTCAGGGGGAACAAATTACTCAGAGAAATGTGGGGGGTGATGCCCAACCATATTACACATTACACGGGTGAAAACAAATGTATCGCTGCACATGAGAGTCACGGAGGCAGAGTTTTAATTATTGTCAGTGTCAGACTCGAGGATAGCCTCCACTCAGGGAGGCTAAAATAGAAAGGGAATTAGCCCCTTTTCACTATCCCTGACAGCTAATTACATATAAAATGGCCAACGCCGCAAAACAAAAGCAGACAGTTCTACTTGGCTGTAGCTTGAACGGAGCTCTAAGGGCTCTAACATGGGTCCTTAAACTTTGATTTTGAAGCAGACTTAACGATCTCAGGAGGATTACGAATGCATCATTTGAATGTTTGTCATTATTTTTTGGGGAGATCAAAATAAACCTGTTCAGTCTTGCAGAAAATGTGGGTTGTGCACTCCGTTCATATTTGGCCTTGCTTCTTGATGCGGCCTTGAGCGGATATCAAAGCATGCGCTCGTAAAAAGTCAAACGCCATGAATGCTAAATATGAGCTCAGCCAGGAGGACTGTTTTATTGGCTCTTATCCAGATGAACATTGACTTGTTCATCTATTTGATACATTTCTAACTACACCCAGGGACCGATTAAGAGCCAGCATGACTCCAGGGTGTCATGAATAGATGATTCTGTCTTGTGTGTCTTATTCTAGTATTTTCAATTAATCATATTCAATGTGGTCTTATCAATCTAATTGGGGGTCAATTACTTCACCCCCCTGTGCTCCTGTCCCAGATCTTGCCAGATAGGTGGCTGAATGGGAGTTGGTTTGAAAGGGAATGAAGGGCTCTGTGGTTGTCAGGCTGCTCCTTTGTATCCTTTCCCAGCCTGGCAGAGGCTCCTCGCTCTCTGTCCTCAAAGTCAAAAGCCACCACACCAACCAGAGATGGATGGACAAAGGGCAGAGACAGGAAGAAAGAACGGCCGTGGCCTGGTTTGGTCTCTGGGATACTGAAACTCCTGGGTCCAGGATACATTTAGTGTGTTTGCCTGGGTCTGTGTGCAAAGATAGCCACCTGATAGCCCTTATCCTTGTTGTGGGCTGTGTTTGCAGTATCATACTGCAGGTGTATTATCCCTCCGTGCAAGTATATTTTTGCATGCGTGTTTGATAGGAAGAAGCCCAGGAAGCAGGTGTGTTTATGTGTTTGTGTCAGTGATCCCAGTCATCGCTCGATGCCGGCACGAACAAGCGCGAGCTGATTTGCAACATCCTCACATGACAGCACAACAAAAGACGAGACAAAGCGTACTTCGAACCCCGACGACAGCCAGTCACACACTCTCAAATTTACCCATGAGGCAGCAAGACGGCCTTTATATGGCTTTAATTATTTCCAATACATGTTTGGCCGGACCGAAGCTGTGGCCACATTTATCAGTGAGGTGAAAGCAGCGTTTCCATCGAATAATGTTTGAGGAGCCAGCTGGACTCAAACAGCTTTTGTTCTTTCCTCGTCTTTGTTCTCAGCCAGCTGTTTACCGAGCTAAATTGCAGAGGTTCAAATGCGGGAAGGTAGTGATGGCGGCACAGTTGAGACCAATGATCTCAAATCAGTCACATGGACCAAAAGAGTTGGCACCAGCTAGAATTAGTTTTAAAAGCTATGAGTTCTGGCATGCTGCGATGCAGTGTGATTTGTTGTGAATGAGATGCTTTAGCCTCAAGCTGGTCCTCTTGTGCTGGGACAGTGCTTTTAATAAACAGTACGACTCAGTTGCAGAGAACTTCAGGAAACTTTGACAGTTCTCCGGTCCTTCCTGGTAGTGTCATATTTGACACCTTTAACACCTATGCTGCATGGAAATGGGACAAGGACATAATCATAAAGTTTGTAAGTGCCTCTGCTCTCCTTCTTTCCCTTTGTGAGTCTTCTGGGCTCGAGGTAAAATTGCAATGTAGTTAATGCATAGAGCGAATATTTCTAAATGATGCAAAGCAGCAAAATTATAATGCTTGAAAGCATTGGCAGTGATTGAGGCACAGTGAAACACTGCTGAATGTGTTCAGCTGATAGACGTTTAGGGGCCCATTAATTTGAGAAGAAATAGTTGTGGAGGTGGGAAAACGAATTAGACTAAAAGCCTTTCTAAAGTGCAGCTTTAGGTGATGTCCAGGAACAGCAGGATAGTCTTTCTTGTCTTCAGAGAGAACACACCATACAGCCAAAAGTACAAGGAAATGCAATCTTAACAAATGGTGTTTCCATGTGGTTTTGAGCTGAGATGATGTATGGATGCACAACTATTGACGAGGCTCATTTTAAATATCAATCAAACGTATTCCTGGCTGTGTGACCCTTGGACAACTCATTTCAAATATTTCTTCTGGAGTGTACAGCACTATCTCACTGGTGAGAGATTTATCAAGGGAAATTCTTAGGCTAATAGTCGTCACTGTATCCAAAAACATAAACAGTCTACAGATTGACCTTAAACTTCCCCCAAGTGTGTTTGATGAATAGTCCACTGTGTCATCTAAGAATGTAATACAAGACCAAAACCGTCCACTTTTTTCATGAAAGACATTAACAATCAGTCAGGATAAATATACAATGAGTAGAGATAATAAATCATGATTTTGTTGAGCTACTTATGTTGATAGTTGCCAGTAATGTTTAAAATATTCAGCTGAGTATGAAATCTTACCAAGTGGAGTGCGGAAAAATATAATTACTAATGTCCTTATATTAGAACAAGAACTGACTCTGCAAAAATCCTCTCCAGCGTTCCTCTGTGGAAACAAGTGGAACAGTGTTTGACAGCTCAGTGCCAAGCTGAAAAGGTACCTGTTATATAAACCTGTAGGTCAGTGAGGTTATCGCAGCATTTTCAGTTGCATCCCAAGATCAGTCCCCAGGTGCCACAGGTACTTACTACCTAATGGTCATGTTCTACAAAGAGATGCTCCTTCCAGTGAGTTGATGGCAAGAGATGATCATCCCAGGGAGATCATGCTCAGTAGGTGTGAGTGTGGCCAGGTATGACTGATGAGCTTCAATATAAATCTGCTCTCCTGCTGAGTTCACAGGGCACTGCTCCACTTCTAAGACTGCAGCACAACAGCCGTTCATCCTTCCTTTCCCTATAAATCTGTGGGTGTAAGCTTAACAGGAGAGGATAGGCAGCACATCTTAAATAGAGGTAACTAATTTCCTCAGTTGCACTCGGCCCACAATTCTGCTGAGACATTTATAACAGGGTGCGACTGCCAATACCTTAAGAAACAAATGTATTGCTGGTATTTTGGTCTCCATTTAGCAAGAATTAAAGCCCAAAGCCATTATTGGTTTACAGTGTAATTTGTTAGACCATACCCACTTTGGTGTACAGACTGTTGGATGTATAACAGTTTCATACTGGTCATTTGATACTAATGAAAACACCAGAACCAGCAATGAATTGACCCGGTGTAACCAGATTATATTGTTAAAATGTTAGCTCAAGTGTGCAAGCCTTTGCACCAATCTGTTATCATGATATTATATCATCTATAAGTTCATTTGTACTACAGAGGAGCAATAACAGCTACCCGATCATGCAGGTGCTAGTGGATTGTAATGTCAGTCAGAGCCAGAAAAATGTCTGTCAAAAACAAGACAAAAAAAATCAAGACAATCACTGTCTCTGCGCATGTTTTTTTTTTCAGACTTTACCCTGAGTCATACAACAATACTGGCAATCAACTGAGTCTTAAATAAGCTTCATTATAAAAACATAATTAGGAACTGTTTAATCTCCTAACACCACGTCTAAGCAGCGAGTAATGTATAATGTTGCAGGTCTATTTAAATGTACTCTATATACAGTTGTTTATCCACTTCATCCTTTGAATGTTAATGGCTGCTCTAGATGAGGTAAATGGAACATTTTGAATTTTTGACAGTGCACACTGACTTTTCAGGATAATCTAGAGCCTTGTTGTCAATTATAATTTTGAAAAACAGATTTGTCAAAAATTGGAATTGGCAGGTCAGACTAGAGATTCTTACACTGGTCATGTTTGTTGTTGATGAAGGTGGCTATCCATTTGATAAATCATTAACTTGGATTCCACATTAAATATGTATAGTAAGGTACATGTAAGTTGATGTTTTATGGCTGACAACCTGACAATGTACAAAGATTTGTAATTCCCTTTTAAATGCATTTTTATTTATATTTTTATTGCTACAAATCACAGTAAGCCCCAGAAGTCCAACAGTCAAAAAGGGATAAAGTAATTGGGCAGAACATACTTCAGGCAGCTGCAGTGAAGTTTATATTCATCTGCCATAGTCAGATGAAAATGTTCATCCAGAAATACCCATATGGAAGAAACCTTATTCTGTTCTTCACCCCTTTTTTCTTTCATGCAGAAGATCCCCCGTGAGTTTTGAGGTCCACATTCCTGAACAGACTGAGAACCATTACTCATTGCTAGGGAGTGTGTGTGTGTGTGTGTGTGTGTGTGTGTGTGTGTGTGTGTGTGTGTGTGTGTGTGTGTGTGTGTGTGTGTGTGTGGGGAGACTTGGATAAGTGTAGCCCAAGGCAGGAGCGTACCTATTTGCCATGGCTTGCTTCCTACATCCCATGGTACCTCCTCATCTCAGGTGCCCCTCATACATCATCTCTGACATTTCTAATCATAGAATGCAAAACAAGTTTTATGCATATCCTGTTGAGGTCACTTGTATTCCTCATCAAGGTAAATGCAGGTGTTCAGTTTAAAAAAAAAAAAAAATAAATAAAAAATATATAGGATTTCATACAGTAGACTGTGAACGACGGTTCAAAGAGGCTGTATCCAAATTAAATATTGTGATGAGGGTTTTGACACTGTCGGCATTTGTGTTTGCAGTCAGCAAAAATTAATTTAAAAAAAGAGTTAATTTTTCCACACAATGTAATGTATCAATTACATATTTCTTCTTGGTTCTTGTTTTTATCCTGAAAGACTGCTTACTCCCTTCAACCAGGCTAATGAAAATGCACCTGATTTGCATTTTATTTTTCTGACATTTTAAAAGTGCAATTCAGATTCTCTTGACAGTCGGATGGAAACAGTAATAGAGTCACCAACTGAGGGCAGCATGCAACTTTCAGGCAGTTCAAAAGAACAATTAAACCTGTAACGAGTTGGAAAAGAGAAATGGGCATAACATTGAGGAAGAAGGACCATTTTATGATAAGTTGTTAAGCTTATAGTCAGCCTAAGTGAGATGAATACAGCTCACGGGTGTGAGGAAGATGGAAAAATGGAACATCAAAGCCCTGTAGGACTTTACCATATGTCATTACTAAAGACTCAATATTTGTGCAAGCAAAATGTGGTGTGAACTCAGAGGCACACTCAGAGTGTCCTGAGGAAATGAAGTTCCGTGACAACTCCGAGGAGTCAATTAATCGCAGGGCCTTAGTTCAGGCAGAATGATGAGTCAGGGTTAAGTCCGCCGGGCCACTAATTAAAAAGAAGCAAAGCTCATCTCTGTCTCTGCAACACAATGGTATTTTAGATGGATGCTCGTGCTTACTAATGCTATACACATGAGCATGTGTACTCCCGTATTTGCACACATAAACACGTGCACACGCATATAAACAAAAGTGAATTGTCATTAGATTACATGGTGGAAATGCTGCTGTTGCACAGTGTGTGATGTGAAGAGCATAACTCAGTAAAATCTACATGATTGTGCTAATCAAAGAGGTGATGGAGCCACGCTGATGTTGGCTAATACACTCCAGAAATGCCCAACATTAATTCAATGGCAGTGTAAAACACAGCTACATGACATTGAGAAAGCAATTATCAGCGAGACAATAATTTGGTTAATAAAGATCCCATTAACAATCATTATGCTACTTTGCTGATTCTTCTATCTCAAGGTGAGCAGGAGGGAAAGAAGACAGATGCCCTGAGTGCTGACAAAGACCTTATTTCACTCCCTTTGTTTGAGGGAGAAGACTGTATTAGAGATAACCATGGTTTTCAGCCCTTATAATGTATCCGTTGTGTTCATTTTCTTCCTGGGTAATCAGGCTTTGAGAAGGACACTGGAAGAATGGCTCACCTCTTCCTTTTCACCTCAATTTACCTTGTCCTCCACAAGCACTGGTGATTTGATTTGCATTTATGCAGCTAAATAATGAACGTGTGTGGCGTACTACATCAGCATGCAGCCCAAAGACGGGGGCCAAACTGCAACCAGGCATCCTAAAATATGCTTGGTTACACAGAATTTAAGCACACTCCTGTTAGTCATGTGATGGGCTAAATGGATGCTTAAAGGTGGCTGACCACAAGGGTTAGTATGTTTTGTTTGGAGCTCATGCTCCACTAGCGTATGGACAAGGACGCATACGGAAAAGCATGCCAGTGACATGATGCACATTGTGACTGTCCAAAAATGGCTTTGTCATGTTTTATGAGGAAGGAAATACATTTGCGAAGCCTTGTTGATCAGCGCTGAATGTAAACTTGAGTGAATTTACAAGAAACCTCTACAAGGTCCCTTTTTTAGATGTCCAGAATGCCTCTATATCCTTAACGTTAAATAATAAAGGTTAAACGTTAGATAGCTGATTGTAGTGACATTGTTTTCTTAGACAAACTAAAAAAAAACTATTATTGGTCAAATATCTTATATGTATAAATTTATAGTTAATATGTAAGTGGCTCAGCCATGTAAAAGTCTCTATGGGAAATATTTTGACGTTTTCGTTTGGTGACATTTAATTCTTGTTCTTTTTCTCAGCATTGAAACCTTCTCATTGAGTAGTTAAGCAGCTAAAAAGACTTTTGAGGCAGGTATTTTTTAAATAGTTTTTGTGTATAAGAAGGTTATACTAATACAATTGTTTAATTAAAGTTGTGCTCATTCACATGCTCCAGAATCTCACAAATGTGCATTTCAAGTCTGAGCCCCCGAGGCGAACAGGAAGAGGACTGAGGTCCCGTCAAAGTCCTCTTTTAAATGGAGGACGATGTGAATGAGTCTAAAAATGACTATTTGTGAAAGTATCTTAAATTTCTTCTTCTCTCGTCTTTTGGATATACATATGGTAGAATGATGATTCATGGTTTGAAGGTTTTAACTTTTCATTTGCCACTCTTTCCTCTCTGCTCTGCACAAGGCAATGCAAGAAAACACTCAATGTGACCTTAGGAGTCAAACAGCCAAGAACACTCTTCATCACTCTTAACACTTTAGAGATTTAGGCATTTTTAGGATATGAGTATGTTAAATGGTGGCATAAGTTGTGCTGTGTTATGTTTCAAAGATGGGCGGCACGGTGGTGTAGTGGTTAGCACTGTCGCCTCACAGCAAGAAGGTACCGGGTTCGAATCCCGGGCCCGGAGCCTTTCTGTGTGGAGTTTGCATGTTCTCCCCGTGTCTGCGTGGGTTCTCTCCGGGTACTCTGGCTTCCTCCCACCATCCATGCATGGGGATTAGGTTAATTGGCTAATTTAAATTGACCGTAGGTGTGAATGTGAGTGTGCGTGGTTGTCTGACTCTGACTTGTCCCCTGCCTTTCACCCTAAGACAGCTGGGATAGGCTCCAGCCCCCCCGCGACCCTATAAGCGGTAGATAATGGTTGGATGGATGTTTCAAAGATCCACTGTTGCCCAGATTTCAGCCTTACTGAGTAGTGGGTGGTGTTGGTTAGCCAGTTTTCATATGTTGTCCTTTAAGCTTGTTTCTCTTCAGTATGCTTCAGCTTCATCTGAATAACTCTTTCTGAAGAGCTTTACAGCAGGACGACTCACAGGCCACCATGCAACAGTAAAAGGTACTGTGGAGATGAATAACACAGCAGGTCATAGTTAAGCTATAGGACAAGGGAGAAAAGAGAAACAACAGAAAGGTGAACCAGGTCACAATGAACTAAAACACAGTGAAAAACACATTTAACACACATTGGGACATTTTTTCTCACTCTGCTAAGGAAAAAATGATGTACTTTAAGTACCCTTTAAATAAAATGTTGCCTAAAAATAATCCCCCCACCTCCTCCACCATACTGAAAGCACGCACACGTGCACACAGACCGAGGATAATCTAATATCCCGTGTCTTCATGGATGAAGGAGTAGAATTGGAGGAACAGCGGCCCGCTGGCTCTCAGGCACCGAAATACAGAGAATGATAGAGGAAGCATGGGAGTGGAGATGGAACAAGAGCAGCTATTATTCCCACAGTCCAGGATAGAGACTTCATCTGAGCATCATCTGTGATTTTCTCCTGGGGGCTATAACTGGTCAGCTAACAACACATCGCTCTGAAAAGCCGCCGTGTTGACAAAAATATGCTCTTATCACACACCGGTTATCTTTGTCATGTTAACTGAAACGCTCAATGTATTGTGTACACAGGGAAACAGAGGTGTTACATCTGTGTTGTCACGTGATAGGAGAGGCATGATTTCAACTTGTTTTCGATAACTCATCAAAAAAAATGTCAACAATTTCTGGCTTACAGCGTCTCAGATTTAAGGATTCTTTTGTAATTGTAAATACATTCCTGGCACCTTGTGTCTAGGAAACAAAAGGCATTTTCCACTATTTTCTGCCATTTCACTGTTTTTTACTGACCACTCAATTATGCCGTTACTCAAATAATTAAACAACAATTGACAAAATCATCAAACATAGAAGTAATTGTATGTAGTAGTAGATAGATTGATGGTTAACCCGTCCGTCTAATCTATTTGCCTAACGTCATCAAGTATCCACAATTAGATTTGTAGCATTGATGGTCTCCACAGCCGCCCTCCTGACTCTGCATCCCTGCTGGGGACAGTTTCAATGATGTGGCTTCCTTCCACCTTGGAGCCGCTGACCTGGGTTAACTTAACATCTTGATGGTGTCCAGTCCCCCCCAGGGGACCACCTTCTTGGCCAGTAACTGATGCCTCTCACATGGCAGCACTGTTTCCTCTCGCCAAGAAGGACCACGATCAATGACTCAGTGACGTCTTGCTGAGTTTGCGTACACACTCTGCTTTATTTCCACAGTGCAGAGACATGCATGGATTGGAAACATTTTTTTTCAGTGTATGCGCTGTGGTAATGTTTCAAAACTACTGTTTACAAGTCAGGCACTAAATATGTACAATGTGATGCTCAGACATAGAGATATGAGCAAGCTACAATATTTCTTTCCCCTCTCATGGTTCTTTCCATGTTGCTTTACAGTGTCTTGTGTTGTGTCTGAAATTGGCTAAATTTCCCCGTGTCTGGTCGGGATTCTGTGTGAAGCAATCGATTTGAAATTGCCACTGAGCGGTGGAGTGCAATTGATGTCAAGGCTGCTCAGAAATGAGTTTTCTTGGCTTTCCGATTGAAATGACGCAAAACCATTATGACTAGAAGCAAAGTGGAGCTGGGCAAGGACCTATTATCGAGTGCATCCCAAGCCAAACCAGATCCATTCAGACTCCGAATCAGTTCCTGCTCCACTGTCCTGTTCATCCTCTCTCTACACATAGTATAGAGTCACAGTAGAGGGTACAGCACATGGCTCCAAGCTGCCCAGCTCCTCATCTGCCCCTTTAGGGCCCCAGTAGGTTAGGACATCTGCTTTCCAGAGGTCTCCTCACTGGAGACAGCTAATTAGAAAGCTCTCCCTCTGCATCATCTGTGGGGAGCTCGAGGAGGCGCCTTGACGCACCTGTCAATATTTACTGTTCTAACAAAATGCATCATTCATTGCCATCTGCTCTCCAGCAGCACGCGTAGGGGCGCTGCTGCTGCAAAATTAATAGCACTTCCAATGCTGCTTTCCTAATGGGCCTAATCAATTAATCAGCCCTTCGCAATCTGGAGGCACCATTAACCAGTGCATAGATCCCTAATGCTGTCAAAAGATATGAGTTTGCTCCACTGCTGTAACCAGCTAAAAGTGACTGAGTGCCTTTTTGGCTGGATCTGAAGTTTATTAACCAGGGTTTTCCCTGTCATTATACAGCCTAAATGTTTTTCTTTTGTGTCTAAGCTGTGTGAACGTAGAAACAATACAGATCAAGCAGTACATAATATCGCCAACAACAAGTCCACCAGTTGTGTTTGAATGCTGGGGTGAAAACTGTTTTTTTTACTAATGTGCGACCATAAACAATGATAAAACAATGTTCATCACACTTATTTCCTGATACAGAGTGGATTTTGACACAATCTTATAGCAACCGCCAGCGGCTACACAAACCCTGCTAACACCTCTGCTCCTGAGGAAATGTTTAGCAGCAAAGCATGTTAAGCTTCACCACTGTTGCCATTGTGCGTCATCAATACCTTCCCTGCTCTGTGATGACACGTACAATGAAGACGTGTGCTCAGAAATATCGGATAGGCAGCTTTGCCCCCATAGGCTGGATGTGATTGTGCATTTTGATGTTCAGTCTCTTCATACTGTTCAGTAGCAACTAAAATGCAGCACCCTCGACCCAGTGCGTCTTTTTTCGTCCGCACGTATCTGTCTCTTCCAACACCTCTGCTTGGCCTCGACTTGCTGAAGACGGAGATGTAAAATTATGTTTGACACACGTTCTTCTCAGGAGGCATCTCATTCTGATTTCATGACCTCGGGCACCTGGAGCAACAGGGGGTCCATCTCAAAGCCCAAACCCCAGATTGGAATTTTCAGCACACTTTTTGCTCCAGCATGTAGGGCAAACAGTCTGGAGATTAGTCTGTGTGTGTGTCTGAGTGTGTGTGTCGCCTTAGTGGTGGCAGGAGGTGGGTGCTGTATATGTGAATACAAAACTGTCATTTCATCTGTGCACTCTCAAGCCATCAGCAGTATGATCACGCATCAAAGTGGCTGCTGTGTCTGACTGCATAATCATCGGAGCAAATCTCACTCCCATTCAGCCCCGAGTTATCAGAGAGGATATTGTTTTAACCCTTTGTTACGTTGCTCTGAGCGAGGATATAGATCCTTTGTGCCGTGCGGGTTGATACAACTGTACCATTGCTCTAAATGCACGGTGATAACCTTGAGCATGTTTGAATTGTGGAGGTGTAGCTTATACACACACACACACAGGATTCTTACATGGACATATTCAAGTGTTCCAATTTCCCCTCTGCACTCTCTCCCGATACCTCAGTTATACACACACTAGAGCATTATTGCTGGCTGTCTCCAGTATATGTGCACATACACACACAAATTTCTCTCTGTCTACCTTTAAAATGCTTGACTTCCATTGATAATGCCTTGCCTCCTCATGCTTAGATACACTTACACAGATGCACACAGCTGGATCTCTCACATCTCGCCCACAGCCTAATTCACATGCACGACCATTCTAATATCCTCCATATCTTTTGGTTCTCTCTTTATCAAGCACCCACACAGAGACATTGCCTTGCTAGATGATCCATCGCAGGAATAGCGTTCAACATCTGGTGGACAGGGGTTTTGTCTCCTGCGACATCTCCTAGGTTGCCCTTTACCGAACCCCTGCATGTCCTGATGGATCACCTGCAAGCTGGGATGGATGGTGCCTCATCCCGCCTCTGCACCCACTACGTCATTTCATCCTATCTGCACCTCTAATCTGTCATTCTTTTCCGCCATTTGTTCCTCCTCTGGTACCCTGTAGGCTGTACACATGCATTGGTGTTTGCATGTGCCCACACAAGTGAATGCCTGACCTCTGCTCACAGCTCCAGTTGGTCTGCCACCCCTACATGCACCCAGGGGACGTCTGTCCTGTAGCGATTTGTCTCATCTTTTGCCATTCTTCATCTTAAATTGCCATGTAACAGTGTCTCTTTAACACACGTTTTGCAGGGTTATGCTCCGTGCCGTGCTTTTGTCCTCCTTCTTTATGAAGGGAAATGAAAGGTGAGTGAAAAAGGTGAAAATTGGATAGAAAGGTGAAAATTGCTCCGTGTGCTATGGTGAGGAAAAAGTATACAATTAGAGAGCTGAACGTTTGTTTTCCATACTTGGAAACTGTTGTGTGAGGTAACACTTAATTTGCATCGACCAATGACACTATATTATGAGAGAGGGGGAAAAAAAATCAAAAGCAATTCCCCTCTGTTTTCCAGCCTCTGTCCTGATGCTGCTGTGTTTGTTAGTAGGCAGAAAGGCAGGATAGCATGGCCAGAGGGGAACCCGTCCATCAGTCAAAAGCCTCAACTCTGAACCAAGGGACTTCCAGCATTGCACCAAGCTTTGCAACACAAACACGTGTTTAGCCCCGCAGCTGTGCAGAGAGGAAACTAAATAGAAAATCAAGGAAACGGTAAACAAAGTTGAGCCGATCTGTGTCAAACAAAAACCCATAGCCTGGGGAAAGACAGCGCAGACCTGTCTTGCTCCTTGGCCTTGAGTATAAACACATGAAATGGATTGCCTGCCTCGCCCTGTCCACATGTTCCCAGGCTGTTTCCGTTCACTAGCTTATTACTTAAGGTGCCTCAGCATGGGCCTCTTTATCCACTGGAACCTAGGAGAGATGCGAAGCTAAAGCTTCCCCGGAGGTGCCTATGAAAAACATTTTGTTGTGTTTGCACAAAAGTTCCCCAGCTTTTCTCATTTTATGGTTCACGTCGGTCAGCAAGCCCTGTTTCATCCACTTTTGCTACGGTAGCTAGCCTCCGGGCAGCGTCTTGGCCACTTATTGGAAGCAACAGTATAGATTGTCAGAGCACTGGGCTGGGTTGCTTGCAGTGTTTCTACCATCTAAATCACTCCTCCATTGCACAGGATGGAGGAGTGTGTTTGTATCAAAGCAGAGAGAGGACCATGTGTTCCACAGCCTCCCTCAGTGCTATCTAGCAGAGTGGTACAAATCAGTAGTACACACACAGCATTAATCAACGGCCTGAGGGGTCAGCTAAGCATACCTGTCCCCTCACACATCCTTCTGGTGAGTCCTTGAAAATCTAGGCTGCAGCAATCAATCACAGACAATTCCCACGTGAAGCTCGGATGATCAACTTCTTTCGGTCGTGCTCGGAAAAAAAAAAAAAAAAAAACGTAAATGAGAAAAAGTTTGCGACCATATCTCAGACAGGTTTATTTTGAGCTCTGTCTGCTTCTGCATCGGTACCCATGAAGCATCTGAGAGCGGGGACCTGAGGTCAAGGCGCAGAGGCTGTCAGAGCTCTGTTCCAACTCCCAGCAAGGCTTTTTCAATTGTCTGACAGTGTAATTAAGCTGCTTGGCTGTAAGTATGACAATGAGATGTAAATTATACAGTGACACATCTCACTTAGCTTGTTTTATGTATAACGTATGTTTTTTTTTCCCTCCTCACTCTCTAGTTATAATAAGACCTCACAGTTAGGATCTCAACCATTTCCCTAAGCCTCAAGAAACTTTGTAACGTTGAGCATTGATTGACACCCTTAAACACTTGATATTCCACTAAAAATAGGTGCTTTCACCACACAATAGCTCAGTGATTCCAGCCAGAGCCGTATGAGCCATTAACTAAATTCACAGGATATTACAGACAGATTTGATAAGAGCAGTGGGGAAGCTTAAATGTAGTTTTTCTTAAACATTCTGTCTGATTTTATCAGCTTTTTTTTCCACCCACCTGGCAGGATTTGTTCCTTTTTTGATTCTTGATCTTATGGCCAGATGCTATCACCAGGCTTATCACACAATTGCACAGCACTAAAGGACGGGCTCCTGATGCTGGGGCCAACCTCACACTAAAATATGTGGGAGGGCGAGAAGAACACTTTGTTTTTCAGTATTTAACGACACTGAACTGTGACACTGTTTCTGTGTTTATTCCATGCTTTCTTTATTTTGGGGGAGTAGTGCAAATTACATTCCATCTCTTGTCATTAAATTACATCTTATCTCTCTGCAAAAAGATATTGATTAATGTAATGACGTGCACGCAGCTTTGGGTACAGACCATTTTTTAAACACTTATCTGTTTTATCTTGCCATCTTTGTTCCTTTTTTTTTTTTAGCTACTTCAAGCTGAATTGCGCACCAGTACTTTTCGAGCCTTCATGACCTTTGTTGTGCCATATTGGAGGACTTGAAACATGGAAAAACAGTATTGATTCATGACTCTTGTTCTCCGGAGATAAGACTGTGGAGACTTTCCCTTTTCTCTTTCCACGGTTCTATTCGGTTGTGGGGGATTTATTTAGTGTGAGGAAAGGCTGCAAAAACTAAACAGTAAATACTGCAGTGGTTTCCATTTCCCATTGGAAACCCAGTGGCCCCAACAGCCTCTGTCTGAGTCTGGGCTCCTGTCTCATATCACAGCACAATGTCACACTTTTAAAAGCATCAAAAACCAGCTGCAGCTGTGACTGACAGGTGCAAGCTTTCCATCTCGTGGACTAGGGAAGAGGGGGAAAAAATATAATCTCCCTCCTCAGAGTGAGGGGGGTTTGATATCGACAACACAACTGGTTTGGCTTGGGCTTCTGCAGCAGTGATGCGCTAGATATATCTCTCCTTTTTACAAGGATGATGTAGGCAGAGGAAATGGAGAATGTGGTGCTCTGCTGCTTTCAGTCATTAATCAGTATGGTGACCCCCATCCTCCACCTCCCACCAACTCCCTCAACTCAACACCGACCAGGCATCAAATGCAGATTCAACACCACACACCCTTGGGCTGTGACTGATGAGCAGAAATGTGCTGCTTTAACCTAAAGCTGTTGATACAGACGAGAAGCAGGAGAGTGAAAGGCTGTTAAGATGTGATGGGCCATCTGTGAGCCCAGAGTTTAGGCCTGATGAGGCCGAGGTGCTGGTTGTGTTGGTGGTCTGATGGGCTCAGCTTAATGCAGTCTGATCGAATACAAGTTTGATGAAGGAACACACTGGGGCCACTGAACACAGATTAGCTCACCACAGTGGTGTTCCTGGTGGAGAGGGAATGAAGAAAGCTGGGGAATAGCAGGAAAAAAAACTGCCACATGGCTCTTTCTCTCACATCATCCTTATTTCCCAGTTCCTTCCCCAGCAGCTGCTTTGATGGATCATTTTGTCTTCCTAATAGCAGCTCCAAATCCCTGGATGCTCTCCATTTATGTTCCGTAGGAGACTATAACAATTTAGCCGAATCCATCTAAAAGATTAGCACAGGCGCAGGAGGAAAAAGAAAAGACAAAAGTCTAAGCTTTACCCGAGAGGGAATCAACTTTATTTAGACTTTACTCTGTCTTTAGTTTTTTTTTTTTAAGTCAATGCTTTGTCAATATTAACCATAGCTGCTGCTTGCCTCTTGATTTTTGAAGGAGCCCGGTATAAATGATGCAGTCCTCCAAGCTTGCAGAGGCCTTTCAATCATGCATGAGTGGTGGATAAGTGATGGGAGCTGCTGTGGCCCGCCACTCTCTTTTCCTCCCTGTCTGGTTTCCATTTTAACTGGGGGGAAAGGGATGAGAGAGATTTTCTATCGCACCCAGCGCTTCATCGCAAATATCAAGAGCAGAAAAGAAAGCAAGTGATGTTTTGAACGGTAGTCTCTGCCAACCACAGTAGACAGTCTCAGAGACATCTCAGCCAGAACGGATTGTGTGCAATAACTGCAGTCTGTCAAGCCGTGGCACATGGCTAACTCCTTGTTCAGGGTTTGTGTGGCTCATTAATAAAAGGCTCATGACATGTTTGATCACACTTTGTCAACGTGACATTAACATTTATAACAGCCTCATTACACATTTATACAGCATTTATTGTACATGACTGCATATCAGATTTCAAATTGCTGTTCTTTTTTTTTCCCTCCTGGACTGTCGACTACGCCTCCCTCCGTCACATAGACCTGCAGAGACAACCAGAGGACACCTGAATGCTGCTGAGCCTGTTTACTGACAACACTGGAAAATCACTGTCTCTCTGGATAGAATCTACATGACCTGTTGCATTTTTTTCCACCATGCATAAATCTTCTGAAGGAAACATGGGGTATAGAGCTCGGGTAGTTGATGTCACACAATCCCAGCATGCAACAGTCAAAATCAAAACACTGCCATATTTTGGCAGGAAGGCACTGTGTCTGCATGCAGCTAAACACCTGTAAACGTTTCTCAGAGATGTGGTGGATAGCAAGAAGTGGAGTGGTGGTTACCCACAGGCAACTGATTCCTCTTATGCAGTGACCACTTTATATCAGGTACACTTTATGTCTGATTTAATGGTTGTACTTTCGTTAAACACATGTTAGACTAAGGTATTGTGGGGTGGATTTTGTCATGCTCACACAGCAACAAGCAAATGCAACGTAAAAATGTTTGTCTGCAGAGTCTTTACAATCTTCCTTCAGATAAAACTCAATGAATGGAGTGGGAATACATGCTGGTTTATTTTTATTCAGCACAAAAATGAAATCGCTACCAGTGAAACTACATCCCAGCATCCAGCTGTGTCTCTGACTGCAATATAATTAATGTTATGGACAAATAAATGTGGGCTAACAATGCTAAGTATGTTAGGTACACTTCACACGCATTTCCACAGCTAGAAGACATGACTAGCTCTCTACTGTGTTTTCTGCTTTGCATACTAAATAAAGGCAAGATTTCCATTATTATATTACATTAATTATATTGCAGTCAGAGACACAGGTGGATGCTGGGATGTAGTTTCACTGGTAGCGATATAATTTTTGTGCTGAAAAAAATAAACCAGCATGTATTTCCACTCCTTGTCAGGCTATTAAATCAGCAAAGTGAAATGACAAAAACATTGCCACAAATATTGCGATGTACTAGGCCATATATTTATTGTGCTAATATCGTCCCAACCCTATTAGATAACAGGGGCTTTAAAGTGGTGAAAGTGGGCATTTTCATTTAACCGTTTCATTCACGTGTTGGTTTTAGATGCTGCTCTGTGTCTTTGTACTCAAGTAAACTTGTCGAGATGCAGAATCTCTTTGCACTTGAAATACTTAAATAACACCTGGTGCAGGAGCGCTAAAGGCTTTGCTTCGCACCAGCAGTGAAAACAACTTTGGGTGCTGAAGAACATCACAGCACGGCTGTGTGGGAGGATACACGGGGCATTGTCGGGTCCCTCAGAATGAGCATGTTGTGTGGGACACAACACATTATATTGTGGACAAGAAAGGAAATGACGGGACGGCATCAGCAGGAAAATCACGAGGCAACATCTTGTCTAGTGCCAGGAGCATTGATAGCGTTGGTTCTCAATGGACGGGGAGGCAGAACTCATCTTGGCCTGTGTACATGAGTAGGTGGTGTTGTCCGTAGTGCAGAAACAGAGCAGAGGAGATCGATAGAGAGAAAAACCAGCGTAAACGTCTGTTTCTACATGCCCCCCACCTGCTGATTAATAAATGTAGCTGATGTTTTTTTGTGATTCCAGTTTTAATTTAGCACCTCAGCATATTTTTGATTCTCTCCCTGTGTTTCAAGACCTCCTGATTGACAAATTAAGGACCAACACATAACCCAGGTCATAAAACAGTTCTATCTGCTTGCCTTCAAAATGATCCACAATCTCAATGGATGTGTTCAGTGACAAGGCAAGTATTAGAACAACTATGCAGCTCTTTAATCATCATAATTTTCCCATCAGAGGGAGAGTACTTTGCCTGCCTTTGAGACAGCGAAGCTGTAAATTAGCTTTTGCACTACTATTGTTTCGTAAATCATTGTACCATGTAGTTGGACAAAGCAATAGTTTATGTAAACTGTTTTACTGAATATTCAAGTGAGTGCTCTCTGTCAAATATCGTTGTCAAATGAGCTCCTCTGGAGACCCTCATTAGGTGTAAATTATGCATTTGATATTGTCTTTAAAACCTTGCTTTTACTATGACAGAAACACTGAATGTATTACATACAAACCAGAGAGTATTTTACATGTTAATGCATGCTTGGAAATGATGACTGTCTTTTCAGCGATGTTGTCAGACAGATGTGATGCACCTAAAGCAATCAATGGTTGCCGAACTGAAATTAAGAAAAAGATATTTCTGGTGGTTTTGGTTGTGTGCACCTGTGTTTGAGGTGTTCAGTAATTCAGCTTCTCAATATAAAGAGGGTGAACAGAATTTTATTTGTGCTGAAAAAGAAAAAGAAAGTCAATAGCAGATTGTCCTTTCACAAACAATGCTCTGGGCAATTTAATAGACTATGTCTTTTTGAGAAAAGTGTTTCCAATAAAAACTGTTTACAGCAAAGACTGCAGATTATCCAGAGCAACCATGACCTTATTTCTGCAAAGAAATGTTGCTGTTGAGCTTTTCAAATGTCATTTTTGATGCTTTGAGCGCCGCAAAAACACCAACCAACCCTTCCCAAACCCCATCGTTACTGAGGTAATAGCTTAAATCTCATAGGTGTATTTCCCTAAACCTGGTACCACCCAAATGTGGAAAATAGATGTTTTCTTTTTTAATTTGAATGAAATGATCCTTTAAATTACAATCAAACAGGGGCTCTGGATAAATAGCATCACAGGGGCGACACAGAGTCATCATCCTGAACGCTTCTGGGACTACAAAACCAAAGCCAAAGCCAATTTCACTGTTCTCTCAGTGTTACGACACAAACAAAGCAGGGCGCAAGGGTCACAGGGCCAAATCCTCAGTTTGAAGTCCCAGGTCCTATTTTTACAGTGAGTGACTGCATTCTCTACCCCCACAACCTCCTCCAAATTAGGCCATCACCGTAGTAACGCGGGGAAACTGCCAAAAGTTGAGGGGATTGTGGGACGCAGCAGGGCAGAGTGATTGAGGTCAATTCAAGAGGTCAGCATGTCATTTTCAGAGCAAAGTTCCTGCTACCTTTGGCAAACAATTTCTCCTCCCTTGGCTACCAATCAAAGTAGTTTGTGAGCCCTTTTGCTTCCGTCATAAGTGGTCGAGGCTCACTCAGCGTCGAGCCCTTTCAGTTTAATTAGATCTAGTGGGCTTGTGATATTGACACGTCTGCCACAAAACTACTTCCTTTTCTTCTGAGATCCTCTGGACTCCCTCTTGAAAATGGCAAGGTGTAAAGACTAAGCATGTTTTCAGCCGGCCCTTAGTTTTTAAGTGGCCCCATGGGATAGTGACGATATATTTGTGGTCGGAGGTTATTAAAAAGCTGGAGTGTGGCATTTAGAAATGACATAGGGTTGTGCCACTAGGTAGAGCCTCCAACACCCGGCTAGTTATTTGAGCATGAAATACACTCTCCTGTCTGACAGCAGTGAGCGAGTGGGAGCTTGTATAATATGGAAAGAAAAGTTGTTTTAAATATTTCATGGCAATAGGTCAACAGGATGTAAATGTTGTTTTTCTTCGTGCTGTGGCCCCCTGGTGAGGTTAGTCAGTGACAGATTAAATTTGCTGCATGCAGTCACTTGTGTTGTGATTTACACCAATAGCTGCCACATATTAAATTCTGTCGTGACCTCAATGTGCTGGTTGGTTTGAGTAATTTAATAGCACTTCTACTCTGCAGTCCTTTATTAAACATCTATTAAAGTGTGCAAAGAAGTATCGTGAAGCCTCTAGATGTAATATTCTGAGGAGACCTTTGTGTTCCAGTTGATTTGATTATTGTGACAGACCTGAGGGAACTCTAGAAACACACAGAGCATGACATTGCTGCCACACAGATTAAAATCTACTGATTGTATGTATGCAAAGAGGCACTATCAATAGGGATGCACCCAATAAATATTTTGGCCAATACCGATATCCCATATTGATATTGCTGTTATGGCCGATAATCAATTCTTACTGATTTCATTATATATTTAAAAAAAAAAATTCTGAAATGATAACATTTTGCAGCACCTGAAAATCATGCAAACTGACTATTTGAATGTCTTCCTTTATTTTAAAATGTGTTTTACTTCTAAATAACAAGGTTACAGCACGACCATAAAACACAAGTAACCACCAGTGTTACTTTTTTAGCAGCCCACTGGTAGCGAGAGTGTAAATAAAGTGAAGTTCAGTTTAACTCACTCAACATACAAAACTCCTTTGAGAAAGTTTGGATCGTAAATTAAGGATTATTGTTACGGTAGTGACTGGCTACCCTAATGTCTGTTGTTCTAGTCTGTTCACTTTCTGCTTCCTACCCAGATGCTGTAATAACTGTTGTCTGCGTGCTTCCTACCTGGCTGACATAATAACCATTGTTCTAGTCAACACGCAACATTTTTTTTTCTCAATCATAAAACGTTGAAATTGGGGAGGCCAGGTCCCCTCATCATGAATTACGACACCATGAAAAACGACCACACTGCTGATATTTTTCTCCCCTTCACTTTAACACCCACAATCCTGTGCTGTGTTTGCTTCACTGTCACTGCTCAAACTAATACCACTAATACTAATGCTGGTTGCTTTAAGTAATTCTCGGACACTTGACGGTATTTCTGTTACGTGTGAAGCACCGAGTGGATTAATTTGATTGTGACCTTTGATTGTTCGAGGGTGATGGAGGGTTGTGGCGACGCGAGGCGTGTAAAGCGACATGAATGAAAAACAAACCCTTCGTCGAAGGAAGCAAGCTTCCGATGTCCGACCAAACCTTCTAATTTTCCGCTTCATTAAGAGCTCCAGTGCCGGTGCCATGAGCCCAAGGCCAGAGGCGGCTTCAGGCAGAAGCAGACCCTTTAATAGCCTGTTTACAAGCAGGCATGGGTAGCGCAGGGAGCAAATGGAAGGACCGAGCTTGTTAACAATTTAATAGCTGCAGTGACTGATTTAAGGATTTGCATGCTCACAAAGGTCATATTTGTTACGTTCTTCAGTGGGCGAGACTTAAAGCCACATTCACTGAGGTTTATGATCCACACCGATCATTTTCAGGGATGGCTGCTTGTAACGACGCATAATTGGAAACTGCTTCCCTCCTTTGTGGCCGCTCGATAGGTTTGAAACTAGTGTTCAGAGCAGCAAACAAAGACGAGACTAGTGCCAGTGTTTTACAAAACAGTCAATTTGCACATAAAATGAAAAGAGAAACACATCACAACTGTTCATGATTCTTTTTCAATTTTGCTCTTATTATTGTTAAGATATTTATCATTGCAGATTACTGGAACCAAGCACAGTCTGAGAACACCCACAAGTGGCAGCTGATGGTTGTCTTCACAGCACTTCTAGGTATTTTTTTACATTGAGTGGAGCTATGAATAATGCAGCTGCAATCCTACCTCATTGCTTTTCAACACACTGGGGGAAACAGGATGGTAATAAGAGCAGGAGGAGGTATCTCTGTCTTCATTGACACTAAATGGTATAATCTCAGACATGTGACTCTGAGTGTATTTGCACTTCAACATTGAACTAGGATACGGTGCTTCTGCCAGGTGAGTTTTCACACACCATTGCTGTTATTGTCTACATATATTGACAGTGTTGTGCCAGTTCACACTTAAAGAGAACTAGCTCAAAGTTCAAATGTAGTTCAGGTTCACAGTTCAAAAAGTTTCAAGTCAGTTTTTAAAATAAATAACACTAGTACTCAATCGAATCTCTTCTTCACCATTCATCACCATCTCTAAATCACTGCCACTCCAAAACTAGTCAAATTGTTTATTGTACCAGTCAAGACAGACAAGAGCTTATTATTAAACCCAAGAGAAAAAAGTAATTGAGACAGAAAATATTTAGCCCTGTGGCTCACGTAAGCACTTGTTTTTTAAGAGCAGATAGTCACTGTTTGCACAAAAACTTGAGGTTTTTGCTGTGCGTGTCCTCATTTTTAGGCTCATAAAAGTCTGCCTAGTGCTCTGCAAAACTGGCTTTGGCACTAGCCATGCTGGACCGTCACAGGGCCACATCTACTAAAGGTTCACGTGTATAAAAACTGCACATGCAAACTCAATGCACAGGCAAATAAATGGACAAACAGTGCGCTCAAGGGTTGTGTCCTTGAAAATAGCGCGTCTGCATTCAGTTAGTATGTTTGTCGCAATGAATTTGCAATACATGACTGTTGTGAGGAAATACTCACCTATCCAGCCTTGCCATTTTGGAGCTGCTGGAGGAACTCAGACCACAACATCTGCAATGACAAAACTCCTTGCAAGTGTACTTTTTTGTATCTGGGTCATTCCAGCGTACAGTAGATATTACAGCTGGGATCTCCCATTCAGATCTGCTGTCTGACGTCCTAAACGCCATGTTGGCAGGATTATTAGGTTTCCACGCACTCTGGACTCCTTGAATGAGACCAAGCAGCCTTTTTGCTGTAGCTCATTTGTCTGTTTATTGACTTCATCTCCCAAACCCTCTCATTCTATAGGGTCAAATTTCATGTTGCGCTTTCGTCTCTCCAAACTCGCCATGCTGCAAACCATGAAAAATGCAAAACCCCTGTTCAGTCCACCGTTCACTGTAACTATGAAAGTATTTGGCGAATGTTGTTCATTGAATGCGTTCATACAAAACACTGTATATTGACATGCTTTTCGATGTATTCTGCTTGATAAAGGTTTCAAGCATATCTCCCTTTCTCTGATGTAGACTTATGCAACAAGAGAGAATATCATCCTGGTCCTCTGCATATCAGTGCTAAGGAGACACAGAGTTCTATCCCAGGAGGACGACAAAGAGGACATTAAGGCCCTCTCTCATGGCTTTACAGACTACACCTGCTTCTATGAGGACACTGTTGTCCCATTCCAAAAATCTGTGTTGCTTCCTGAACAATAAATCCTGGATTAACAAGGAGATCGAATGCCTCTTCAACAGGAAGAAGAGGGCTTTAACAGCAAGTCAGCTCAGTTCACACCTGGAATTAAAATGCGTCTCAACATGCGTCTCGAGTGACCACTTGGGATTGGACCTCACTACCCCACTCTATATGCAAATACACATCATTTCAGAAGTAAATCATTTCTGTTTGCGAAGACCAAATCGGCTGTTGTTTTATGAACTACAAGAACTTCTAACATTGATTTATTGCCCAGCTCTGATACAGACCATATTACATTTGATATTCTATTATACTGCTGCACTACACTTTATTATGTTATGATGTATTATTATACTACTATTACATCTTATTCCTGATATTGTACGATATACTAATGATAATTAATACTAATGATAATTATTAATTAATGATAATTAACATTAATATTACACCATGTAGCACACTGAAGCCATGCTATGTTATTTTAATAAGCGCTATAGAAATCTAAATTTCCCTTGAGGTAAATGCAGTTCTAATCTCTTATACTAAATGTTGATGTGTTGTTCTATGTTATATTTCTATTGTGCTGTATTAACTCTTTGAGTGCCAGTTTGGAGTCATATTTCAAGACCCACAGAATATTTTGTACGATGTCTCTGAAAACACTGAATAAATTAATGAAATGAAAGAAGAGACTATTTTCATCATGAAAAAAATGTTTGTTTTTACCTTGTTCATTCTTGTTTTATCAGACGTAGAGGCCACTTTCACCAAAATGGCACTTTTTGTCCAGATTCGGTTTGTTTTGCTCTCAAATCTCGATCGTCTCCACTTCCTGCTTGTGTATACCGTGTCTTTATGCTCCGACTACATCTCCCAGAAGCCCCGACATTACTCACAGGCTGCGGGAGACCGTAATCGCCAACCCACTGCCGAAAAAACACTTTGACGTGTGTGTGTGTGTGTGTGTTTATATATAGTATAATTCATTCTTGTGTAGTTATTGTATAGTTTCTACATTTTCTATTTATTTTTATTTTGCATTATTACTTCTCTGTCTTTGTGCTTTTGCTGCAGCACCTGAATTTGCCCTCTGGGGATCAATAAAGGCTCATCTTATCTCAAACCTGAGCAGATAATAAAAAATGAACTAGGAAGTTTTCAGTTCATTTTCCATTGAAGGAAAAGCCTGACCTTTATTTTAATTTAGATTGTGGATGTAAAGAGATCCAATTCTCTTTTTCTTGGGTAAATTGACAGAATGCGGTGTACATCAGGTGTCCCTGCTTTCTTATCTCTCATCCTTTCTTTGTATTCTGCAAAAGGGAATGGTGACATTAAGATTGTGACATTAAGATTTAAAAGTAGTGTCTTAGCACCATAGCGACTTTTGACAGCTCTTTCCCTCTCTTTCTGCCTTCTTTTTTCTCATTTTAAGCTAGACTCTGTCAGACCATGTAATACATGCAAGGTTACACGTTGTCTGGACAAGGACTAAGGGCATACAAAGTCAATGGACCTTGACTGAAACAAGTGTGAAGTTGCAGCGGAATGGGAAAACTAGAGCTGCCAAGTGTGGCCAAGGCTGCTGCTGTGATGTGAATTTATGTCCAGTGAGTGTGAGGGCTGAACTCACACACTATAAACAAAGGTGGAGGACCTGCTGAGCACTAACATGCTCTGACATCACATTACATACCTGACCTAGGGCACAACGTGACCAGTGGAGGTGTTTGAAGGGTGAGTACACTTGTTGCATTACCATACCAGCAGCTGCATCCCCTTCTTTGTCATATCTGTCCTGTTCTTTTTATATTTCTCTCATCAGCCTCCGTATCATGAATTAAAAAGGCTAGCTGCAAACCTAGAAGACCTAGAAGGACGACAGGTCATCTGCAAAATGCTTGTGGCTTTTTTCTGATATGTAGCTTCTTGCTTGTTTTGCTTGCTTTCGACTGGCTGCATGCCTCCACCAACGCAATTCGGCATTGAAAGTCCTTTCAAGTCACTGGTTATGACAGCCTTTCCCTGGGCTCTTTCTGCTGCCTGGGGGTGACCCAGATACCCTTTCATACCGCCATGTGGAACCGAGGGCACACGGCAAGGGCGGGCATGCTGGACGCTGGTCAGTGACAGTGATGGAAGAGGTGAAGCAAATGCATCATTGTTTGATAAAAGCTAAAGTAAATTCTTGCATATGTTTTGTTCAAAGGATGGATCGAATTGTCAGAGATTTGAGGATGCATTGTAAACGAGGGAAGTGGTGAAGCTGCACTGCAGACATGAAGCAGCTGTACCCTTGGCCTTGGCCCTTGAACCTATCATGCACTAGTGCTCTGTCTGTCTGTCAGAGGTCTCTCTTCTGTTGGCTGTCCGTTTGGCTGCAGAGTACCAGAGGAACGAAATCCTGACCTCTCCCAGCTGGCTCGCCTTTCGATGGCCTACTGTCAACATCCCCACAAACAGCAGCACTGCCATCTGGATCATCCTCCCTCCCACTTGGTTTGTTGTTTTCTCTTTTCTCCTCACAAAGAGACTGTCTTCTTTTTGTTGCATAAATACGTACGTAAGGGTCCTCGTGAATACTCTAAACCTCAGCGGACTGCAGGTTTTCACTGATGCCCACCCAAACAACTGTAAGGCAGGCTCACGTGGATTTGTCAAGAGATGAAAGCCCCACATCATGTGATAGTATAAAGTCCGTCGCAGGACGGTACAAATTAATAATGAATATTTATTCTGTTTGGTATTCTTTTTATGTGCTCAAAGAGATGATCAGACACTGGAATCATCACTGTAGCTGGCTGGGAGGATAGCTTTTTACAGGTCAACAGACATTTATTTGGGTTTCAGCAGTGCCAAGAAAATAAAAGTCAAAGTATATAAACTTAAACCATCCGCCTGTCTCTTATAGGACATTGGTATACATTTATATTTGCATAGTAAAGGTCAATGCTGCTGCTTTTCACAATTCCCTCATATCTCCGCCTTGTCTCCTATGTTAAGTAGATTTGGAAGTGCATTGATGCCATGGGGTGTTTGCATTCAGTACAAGGTGAGTCCGTCTTTGACACGTTTCAACATTTATTTTTCTGGATTTTCACATTACACTTACTTTGTTTAATAAAGTGACACTGCCATGGCTTAGAGACAGATTTAATGCATAATGCACTGTACATACCCGACTGACTAATATCACTTCCATCAGCTAGAAATCCATTTAAAAAAACACTTTTCAATCCACTTGTATATATCAGCCGCTTCATACAGCTTGCTGCATTATATATTGACAGCATGATTCAAATTTCAATAATTGCCGATCTCTGAATGTCGGATCCAGTGTTCGACCAGGAACAATCATTTTAGCACAGCAGAGGCTGCACAACTAGTACGCTAGCTATTGTTGTGCAGGGATTTCATCAGGATTCAATAGCATGCATCCTCCAGTGTGTGAGCGATGGTGGGACGCGACAGGAGGGACAAGTGGAGGAAAGAATAATTACTGGGCCTATTTCTTCCCCAAGTCATTCACGCACCAGCAAGTCCAACAAAAAGGACTCTTCCCCCTGCATTGGTATTATGAAATGAAGAATGTGCAGCGGATCAGTGCAGTGACAGGCTGTTTGGTGTATTTACCTGTCATTTGTCTCCTTTTGGGCAGGAGTGGACACTGTGCAGTTTGAGGCGGTTTGCGTCCACTGATGATATCAGTTTGTGAGCCCCTGCTTTGTGTTGTAGATGGATGTGCAGCACTGTAAGTGTTGGGTGTAATCTAGCCACATGCTGGTTGTCGGACACAGAGAAGAACACTGTGTATTTCAGATGTAATACGTTTGAAGGCCGGGCCTAATTAAAAAGCGAACAGGCACTTGGCAAGAATTGATTGTTTGTGTACCTGCACACTGAGGATAAGGATGAGACCGTTCAACTGCAAGGATACTCTGTATTAATTAGTAGCTTGAAGCAAAGGCCACATTTGAACAGACAAAATAAATTGGCATGTATCGTCACTTCATCGCCGACACTTATGTCACTACATCAGACAGACCCCTACACTTCTGCTGATATCGGCCGTAAATAATGATTGAATCTTTTAGAGGAAGGTACATTGAGCACGCACATCAATACACATCAGCTATAGCCAGGCTCTGTTATTAGCTATGAAAATAGTTAAGCCATTTCCAATTTTTGTTTTTACTGGATCAATTTGCACCAACTGTCAGGCTTATGGGGACTAATGGAGGTGTCATGCTGGGTTTATTCATGAGCTTAGAATTATATGAATCTATCTGCCTCCAGGGTAGTTACGAGTTATTGAGCTTAAAGGTTTTCAACAGCCATTGAGTCAAATGGTGATTACACACACAAAAAAATCATAAAAATTCATTGTAATGCCACCGTACCATGATGGTAGGGTCTATTCACTGATGTTAATGACTGAGCTAGGATACAGAAATTCAAAGGACACTGAAATTATCATGAGTTAGCAGTAAACCTTTGTGCAAACAACAAAAATCAACTGATTATTGTCTCTGAGGCTCCCGATATGTGCTGTCCACAATTGAATATTTCATGTTTAATCTGTCAGTTTAAAACTTTCACATTTACTTATCATCACTTTAAAGCTGCCTCTGCTTTGGGCACCCACTGAGAGACCTTTGAAAAGAAATATCCCACGCTGAAATTTTCAAATAAAAAAAAGGCAACCTTTAAGAGCTCCTGTAGAACATTTTGTCAGAGAGACAGTGATGTGTAAAATTCAGCTGCAGTATAAGCCTGTCAAATGTAGTGATATTTGAATAATGGAGTGCCAATCTCTGACAAGCTTTCACAAGATTAACTTTTAACAATAGACCACAGGTTTGGACACATCATGTGGTCTGAGGCAGGTGTTACGTGCAGGATCAGTGTTTTACCTATGGCGTATGTCAGGACACTAATAAATGCTGTTTGCTACCACCAAGGTGATTAAATGAAACGTGCATAGTGTGTGTCTAAATGCTGCTGCATTGAGGCGATGGCGGGGTGATCTCCACATACATGATAACCCGAGTCTATCTGCAAAAGGTTTGCTGTCGGAAGTAAATACAGAGCGATCAATCCGTGGCTCCACTCAGAATGAAACAGTGCTATGCTGAAAATGATAGCGCTATATGCACTGAGAGGAAAGTCAATCTGCTCCAGCACTTTTGGAGAAAAGGATCATGTCAGTCAAGCAACACGGTGTTGACTTTCACAGCACCAATCACAGCAGCACAGAGAGGCGCTATAAACTCACTCCTGTGAGCTGAACAGGTTTTCCCTCTCACTTTTTCTCCCTTTTACCTCCTCTGTCAATACACTCCATACTTGCATCACCGGCATGCTCTCCTACCCCTCAGCCCCTAGGAAAACACAGTCATTAAAAAATAAATACACAATGCCGATGGCAGTGAAGCAGGTGGGATTATTGGCAGTGTGAGCTTGCAGACTCAGACTGACTCATACTTCTGCCCACTGACTGAATGCATTTACTCAAAACCACCGTAGATTTTATGGATTTCAGGCATTGATTTTCTTATTTTAAAACTTAATGAACTGTAAAAAAAAAAAAAATAATATTTCTCCTATTGGACCTCCTTTGTGGCTGTCATTAATAAGTTAGTTTGCCATGCATAATTAAAAGCTTTATGATTTCATTAAGGGACATAGGGGCTTCACACAATGATGTGGTTATTATATAGAGTAAAAGGCCTGGCAGCCTAATTCCTCCCAAACACTCACATACAAGCTCTAACAACATATGAATTTGCTTTATAATTATTTCATTCTCAACTGACCATCATGTCATTAAATGGCAAAAATGTATTGCCTAAATTTTATTTCTTTAAATGCAGTACATATTTTTACTTATCCTCTACTTTTGATTACGACTCATAAAATAAATCACAAGTCTTTTTGTAGCTTTCAATCATATCACATTATCTTCAACAGCAGATGGAAAATGACGGTTGTTAAGGAATTACAGGTGTTTAAATTAATATTTTTTATAGCACAGTTATGGCTTCTTGAACATCTGGGCTTAAAAGTCGAGAGCTGCCTTGTTATTGTGATAGGATAATAATACAGGCGTATTCATATTCCAGCAGTTGATTGAAAATGTTACCATCAGAACTGAGGCTTTTACACTTGAATCGAAAACAGCCTTTTCAAGTGTGTCCGTATTATATTGAGTATGTGGGATGTAACAAATAAACATGATTATAACAGGGAACGGGCACAAGGCTGGTATGAAAATTCACGACAGGTCATTCATTTAATCAAGTAATTCATTTTATTAATAGATGAATAGTGGGTTTGACAGTGTGTTTTTAAAATCAACATCCCATTCAGAGTTTTTCCTTGATTAAAATTATGTGTTTTTGTGTTTTAGGCAAATAACCAGTAAAGGTAGAGACTTAACACTGTAAAATGATGGCATTTAAATTTAAAAAACAACAACAAAAACTACTGTATCTGCCACTGTGGCTCACTGGAGATTGCTAACCTGGATTTGCAGGAAAAAAAAAAAAAAAACATCGTTGCATCTCTAAAAGTTAATTTTGCTCCCCTTTTCTCTGATCCTGTATTTAGCATTTAAATCCAAGTTGATGCGGCCAGACAGGCAGACACAGAGATGCACATTTGAGACGAATATGTAATCACACGGCAGAGATGATAATAATAATAATAATAATAATAATAATCATGTAGTCATATTAGAGTATTTATCATCCTTCTATTTTGTGCATTGTAAAGGAGCTGGGGGAATGATTGCATCTATTCCATTTTCAGACGACTTATTGAAGAATGTAGTTGTTTGTATCTGAACATTTAATCTCAGCACGCATTTATTTCTGTGAAGTTTCTCTCTGCATATCTCATTGTGGCCTCGGCTCGTCCTAATTATTGCATTCTGAACTGTGTGGCATAGACAGCCACAGGTTCACTTCTGGTGTTTATGCAGGGCCGTCTAAATGATTTTGTTCTGCTCGGCTGCACACTTTAATGAAAGTGTAAATGCTTTTGGAATGGTGGAATCAGCTGAGTTGGGCGGATTAGCACTTCCTTTTTCCACAGCCTTGATGTTTAATTACCACAAGTTTGTTGTTTTCTTATTCATCTGTTACTTTTTCTTTCTCAACTTTTTGACAGCTCACATTTAGCCCAGGGCCTGAGTAATTGGTGAATTTGGGGGAGTGAGGGGGGAGAGTGTCTGTCTGGCTTCTGTCTGCCAGACACAAGATGTGTGTTTGGGTCAGCCAGTCGTTTTTTGAACGGCAACACTTTCCACACAATCTCTGCAGAACACAGCTAAATACATATTTCATATTTAGATTTTTAATTTCACCTCATCTCTGCTCTCTCATACTCACCGCTGTCTTACCCATCATGCATCCTTTTTCCACACACCCACACACTCTCTGTGGTTTTCCCTGCGACATCTGGTTGTGGATTATCATCACACCCAGCCGGTGGAGTACGTATAGGTCACTGGTTGGCTCTGACCTGTATTTAGCATTTAAATCAGGCCAGGCTTGGCTGTGATCTCATTACCAGGCCACCTGACTGTATTTGATGTAAAGCCTTGGCATTAATAAGGATCCCTGACGGGTTGAGGGAGGGAACGATGAGGCTTGTCCTACAGCCCAGGTAATTTACTGCAGCAGAACAAGATGGAGAAAATGTGTTATTATAGACTTGATCGCTCGGCAGGCCGGCTCGTAATTGATCTGTGCTCTGCAGAAGTGCTCTGTGGTGAGGGAGGGTGCGGTTGTGGAGGAAGAACGTGATGCAGAATGTAATACATACTGTATAACAGTGAGACCAATCCATAGTCTGAAAAGTGAGAGGGTCAGACGAGTGGCTATTGATTAAAACAGATACGCCCTGTAACATACATTTAGAAAATTACATGAGGGAGAAGGTTTTTTTAGGAGTTTGGCACATGCTCATAACTGTTCATCCAAAGGATCACTCTGATGGGAAAAGTGAAGTGATTTGGAAGAAATAAAGGAAAGAACTCGACTTGGTACTGTCTGCATAAATTAATTAAATATCAAAACAGTTTGTGTTCAGCATTTATCTTTCACCTTTTCGTCAAGTCACAAAGGTCATATGCAGATGAACATCACAAATTCAATGGAAGTTATTCCTTACCCTCATCAAGGGTAGTGACACTATGTTTTAGTATTTATTAAACCTAAATTTGTTTAAACAATACGCATTCAACAGCACCACCGCTAAATCACTAGCTATTACAACAAAGTCCAATGGACTTTGGACAATTTCAACAGACCTACACAAATTATTATTATTATTACAGTTATTTTATTCTTGTAGATTTCTTTAACCTAGACAAGATGATTGTAATACTACAACCGTGCACAAATCCAGGTGTGAAGCTGCTCTGGTGTCAGCATAAACTGCGTTATGCTGGATATCTTCTGGTGTTGCAAAATAGAAATCATGCAGTAGCTGCTGGAAAAAAAATTCAGTGGAAACACTGAAGTGCATTACAAAATAACAATATTGTAGCTAATAAAAAGCTATTATGTCCTTTTCATTAAAACCTCAAGCTCTCAGCAGTCATTGAAAGCTGGTCATGAAGCAGAATTCATTATTTTGATAGCTGTTAGTGTGTATGTTCAGGCCCTCCTCAGTGAAATATGATGCAGGTCACCTTTGTGTTAGCACACTTTAGCACATTAAAACAGTCATTCAGATGACGAGACACATTCAAACTGAAATAAGATACACTTGGCCATGAATATTTCCATGTCTTTCTGTTTAAAGGTGTGACACGCCAAACTGACAGCATATCTATTGCCTCTTGGTGGCTCTCAACATGGCTAACGATGCAAACACTGCTAACAGTGTTAAGCTGAGGAAGTGGACGGTGCATGTTGTTTCTCCACTCTGTCTTTATACAGCAAATAGTTGTTTCCAACTTTGTTAAAACTCTGAATGTTGTTGTTGTTGAATGTACTATGGTACAAAACTGTCAAATTTATTTTTATTATTCTCATCAGGAAAATGTGAAATGAAGGGATTCAAAAGACATCTACTCCATCCCTCAACACACCAGGGTAATACATCTTGCTATACAAAAGCGCAGATGAATAAAAATCCTGAAGGACTCTCTTCTAAAATTGCATATCCTGACTGCAGCACCTATCATGCACAATGTAATGTCTTTTGCTTTGTGCATCTGAAGCATTATCTTCATAAGAGACAAAGGAAGCGAATGGATCGTCCCTCAGTATTTACCAAAACATTGTTTCTCGTCTTCTTTGAAGAAGGAAGAAGCCTGTCTGTGATATCGGAGCAGTGGCAGCATGAGAGTGGAAATCTGGCCACAGTCCTTTGCCTCAGCATCTGCAACAAGGCACCATTGATCAGTGTCCTCGAGGGAGTCAAACCTGCAACAAATAGAAAATCCTGTAGAGTCATCTGACCCTCTCTAAATAATTTTGCCGTCTTCATCATGGCTGCTTACAACAAGGTCCTTCTGGGAGCCCAGAATCAATCAGCATTGTGGAGGTCTGCTTATTATCTGCCAATAGATGGTTCGAGAGTTATTTCTGGTGCAGTGGAATACAATGAAGTAATTTAATATCTAGGCAGAAGAAGGGCATAAAGGAAAAACAGTTTGGGATAAAAATCATGCTATATCAAATCAGTAGAAAATTAGACTCGGAAGTTTGCAAGCTGTTGGCACCACACTACAATGTGGAACACTTCCTGCGTGAATCACAGTATTTGGACAGAATAAGTAGCAGGAACAGCATTTGGAGTTAGCTGTAGTGTGGCAGCAATGTCGCTTTGTGTTTGTCAGCGGCGCAGTTGAAAATGTTTTTGGGAACAAATAGAGATGTCTTTTCACATCAAGTACCGCTTTGGCTCTAAATTCCTTTTTTCTCCAACCCCCTCAGTACACCACCACCCCCTCTCCCAGCTTCTTGCTCCACTGGTCCTGCTGAATGTCTGGCGGGGTTGCAAGCAAGGGTGGCATCTAGGTCAGGATGAGTGACTCAGACCTATCGCAGGAACACAGGGAGCTGGGGAGTAGGAGGTGAAAAATACTTTCTGGACATGCAGGCAGGGACACAGAGCCTCCAGCGCCATTTCCTGTCCTTTTGTGAATATTAGGCTTGAATGTTCAGCGAGAGAGCAAAGGACTGTTAGCGTCACACTGTACAGTACGTAGCTGTGAGGCTGCTGAAGAGCAAACATAACTCTTTCCAAAGGCCACTGCTTTTCACAGACTGAATCCCAAACTCCTCAACCTTCCATTGTTCTCTGTGTTGACTTAATTTGTCACTGAACCTCACAAGTTTACTTTAAGGGCAGCATTTTTCTCTGGCAGAAATTCATTAGCAATGTGTTTTCTGTTCATCAGCTCTCCTCCTCAGATTGATTATTCTATGACACTCTCTATTAAAGCTCCATTATCCACCATTATGCCAGACTGTTTTCATTGCCAACAGTAACACTCCACAAGAATGCAATCGGAGAGGAGCACAGGATACAAGCGCTGTTTGACAGTTACAGGATTGTTCATCATTAGTTGACATTGTGTGCGAGACACAAGGATATGTCATTCAATAAAGGGCCATGGTGCGTCTTTCCCAGCCGAATGGCTTTACATGACAGAGGACATTTCTCTCACGTTCCTACAGGCTTCTTTATCAGCGCTGTCAATAGGGGAAGAGGAACAAAGCAGGGCTCACTAATGACAGAAGACACGATTCATTTAGTTTAAGTGTAAAACATCCATCCTAAATATCCTCTCTTGCGCCAAGGCTTTGATTAAGAGATTCAGTAAAATCGCTTTAAAAGGAGAGCGTCAAGAGGAGAAATACAGGGCATTTCCCCAGTGCCTGCAATCCCTCTCTCTCTCTCATCCTCCAGCTGTATGATTAGAGATCGATTAGCAAAAGGTGGATAGGTGGCCATTACTTGAAGCAAAAGATAGAAAATAGTTTGTTTCTGAAGTTGCCAAAGTCACTAATGATTGGACAAAGCTCCCTATTAGCTGCAAAATAGGCCACAACTCATGCTGTCAACATGAATAATTAAGCCTGAAAACAGCCATCATATCCAGAGAGATTGGCCATTATTTTAGCAAAGTGTGAAAACGCTTTATGCTGTTGAGAAGTAGCCTACTTGTTTTCAGGTTTAATGCTCTACAAGCACTTGAATAAGGAATAAGGCTTTTTTTCCCCCTCCTCATCTTTCACTATCACAAAGCTCTATTGTGTTATATCTACAGAGGGGATTATGATTACAGACAATAATAATAATAGCAATTATATTTTCACAATGTAGCTCAGAATGTCTAAAGCACCCTTAGCACTGTTTATACTGCATCTTAATTAGGCTACTTCATACACAGCAAATAAACAGTATATGTTCACTGTTTCTATCATCTAGCTCTGTCTGTGTGCTCTTTGCATATCTAAAGAACCATTTGTGTGATCTACTCCACACTTCAAGTGTGTGTTGCTGGGGACCCAAGAATCTGCTGTGTCAAATTTGGTGCTGTTTGGACATGCGACATGTTCAGTTGTAATTCACTTTTAATAAAAATGCAGTAGCAGTCTGTTTAGCAGCAGGGTAGGGCATCAGGTCTGTGCAGACTGAATGGAGCATGGCGTCCACAGCGGGTATTTACAGGCCACAGCTAATTCACTGGAGTTTCTGCTGGATGCTGGATATACCAACGCTGCTACCGAACTCTTCACTTTCCTGATAGCGAGCGATGAGCAGTTGTCAGCAAAGCTGCCAGCAGCGTTTCTTGAGGCAAATCTTTTAGCCCGTTCAGAACAACCACTCGTTCCTGGGTTACCCTCAAACAACGTTGCAATCAGAAATGCTATCAGCACGTTCCCAAAAGGAACATGTAGAATTCATAAAATGATATGAGAACAAAAGGTCCTGCTCCTGTATATTGAGTGTTTCCAGGCTTGCAGTGTTTAAAACATCAGTCACAGCCCTAAAGTAACACTGATAATCTGTCTGTTGAGTCCTCCCTCCAATGCTACTCCATAAAAATGATCACTATAGACGTAAACATATCATAATGAACGCAAACAACAAATACAGCTGTTGTCAGTGCTTGTGGAAGAGTCCGCTGACTGAAACAAATGGACGTGTTGATTATAGTCCTCTGACAGCCACAGACACGAGATTCTTTTTTTCTTTTGACAGATTTTGTCAGACCATTCAATTTTTATGAATTACTCAATTATTGTACAATGATCGTATATAGTCATATAATGTATTGTTTATGAAAACCAATTTACAGTTATTGAAATAAAGCCACATGACTTAGCTTGCATGATTTTTATTTCTAATTTCTAAATAATCTGATCATAACCTGCACGTCTGAGGAATAAAACCACAATACCTACAGGTGAACAGTGGAATTAGACACCCCATAGTCTGTGTGCACACTGTGGATTGCTTGGCATATACTTGATGTATTTGCATGTTTTATGGGAGGACTGAGTGCCAATAAACCGGCTCTCGCAGAATGTAATTGCAATGTAAATGTATCAGTGAGTAATATGCATTTAACACATATTTTAGGGGAATAAATTGGGAATAACAATGTGGAAGTAATTACATGGTGGGTGGCTCCCTCCCGGCAGCTGTCATTTCAATCACTGTTGAATATGCTCATGTCTTTCCGTTTCTCACCCCGAGCAGACACTGAAAATTTTAATTTGCATTGTGTCCTGGCCCGGACACTCAGGCTGATTGACAACAAGCCAATGAAATTATAATCTGGAGACTAGCTATTGGATATGGCTTGAATGCCTTATGATCAATCATTAATAACTCTCTGAATGTATGTCTCAGAGCAGCAAAATGGCAGTCACCCAGGGAAACAGTATAGATATTGACGTTATGATCAAAGGAAAATTACAAAGTGAAGATGACAAGAGGAGCAGAAGAGAAAGTGGACAGAGGGGATATCTGGGGGAATTATAGTGAAGCCTTATCACAGCTGACATCCTTTTGTGGACACAGCCGCCGTCTTGCGTCACTCTAGCAGCTCGGCTTCACAGTGACGGGACGATACTACAAAATACTGTCTGCACGCAAAATATAAGCCGCCATTAAGATTGCCATTTACTTCTACACAGGTTTAAGTGGAGACTATACGTATTTGATTCGTGTTCTGTGATTATGCAAATTCATTTTATGCACCATTAAAACCATAAAGTGTTCCTTTTAACAAATCCCGTCATGACTCTGATGCACGCTCAGTACTTAGACTAATTGTGTTTCATGTGGTGAGGAATAGCAAAGAGCCATTTATATGAAGAGTGCGTTCATGATACTGGTACTGCTGAGCGTACATGTGGGCTGGGGACTGGAGATGACAAATGATGCAGCGTTGGGAAATTATTGATGTGTGATACTGACTTCAGCACTTCAGCAGTCGTCGCTCTGTGGATAAACTTCAGTGCAGTACTCATGATTGTAAACAGGCTTTGATTTCCTCTGGATGGTGAAATGACTATAACCAATTTCTCTGTCAGACTTTTTGATATTGATGTTTCACATGCACTGCTCCCCTTTTTGAAAATAATTGATTACTGCTGATGCAGTGGGCCAACACATTGTTCAGCAGTGTGAGTTGTTTTATTTAGGTCAGCGTTGTGAAATGCTCTCTCATAGTTTTATTTTTATGATTACTGCTGTACATATTAAACACACTGTGGTCTGACGTCACTCGACTAATGTCCTCAGCACCTTGTCGGCAGTATTGTTCTACAATGGCAGCGAATTAATGGCTATGGTAATTTATGAATTAAAAATTCTGATTTTTCATGGAGCCTTCCAGTGGGGGTATATAGCTGTGAAAGATTAATGTTTAAAATGCATCAATCTTTCACAGAGCCAGACCAGACTAAACTGTTCTGAAAGCTTAAGGCTTAAGATGAATATCAATGAGTGAGCCATATGATTCTGATCTGAGCCTGTGATGTTTTTGAACGTCCAATATTTTTGAATATTCCTATATTTCAAGGTAATTGAAAGATATTGCTAATGATGATAAACATGGCAATCATGAAAATAATAATTATGTTTATGTTGTGTAGAATGACCCTGCTTGAGTCTATTTTTTTTCTCTCTGCTCCAATAACAGTTGAGTTTGCTTTTCCTGCCCCTAGTGGGTTATGCTGAGATATGTTATATATGTAACATTGCTATGTAAATCACGACACGCTGGTGTCACAATCTTCCTGACACGGTTATGTGAAGGGCAGTTGTTTTTTATGTTCGCACCAGAGTCCCTTTAGAAAACCTCTCATTTTAGTGCAGCTGCAGCCTCTGGAAGTGTACCCAGCAGTGTCCTGGTTCTCCTGTGCCTCCCTTCGCTCCAGCGGACTCAGCAGTATAGCCTGCATGGTCTCCAGTGTGATGTCAATGTTGGCTCCATACAGTAATGCATACAAAAGCAAGATACAGTAATTAGTTCTCAAGTCCAAGTAGTGACTGCAAAACTCTGATATTCAACAGTGTTCTCTACAGAGCCCACTCGTATCTCTGTTAGCATCCACCCAACAGGCCCAGTGGACGCCTGCCCCTCATTTCCACTTCTTCTAGTGCAGGGAAAGAGATGCCAAGCTGACTGAATTACACCACAACTGACTGCTGACGCCCTAAACTACTTCTCTTTCATTTTCCACTTGAGTTTATGCCTCTTCCTCCTCACTCCAGCCATCTAAGCAGGTTTCGTGTTTCAAAGTACTGTACATTAGGCAATTTCATCGATGTTAACGTTAAAGCAAATGACTCCCCACAGAGTGGAAAGCTTACTGTTTTTGCTGATTCCACTGAGAATCAACAGTTAAGTCTGCATTTCCAAGCAGCTGTAAGCTCTTGCTTATGAGTCCTTGCATACCGACCGCCTCCTCAGCACTTCACAAGTCATATTGACCTTAACCATTTGTTTTTTTTCACTTCCTGTCTGAGGGACGATCCTCAAGGATTGTCAGAGCTGGAAGTAAATCTTCCTCTACAGCAGTCAAACAAACATTGATCACTATTTACCGAGCAGCACTAATTAGATCAGCTTTTTAATTAGCAGTTGATATGGGCTTGCCAGGCGTTATGACATCCTAAAAAATGTGGCCGTGTTCCCAACTAAGAGAAATTGGAGTTGGCTGTGTGAAGTGGTCAGGGCTGCACCTTTTTCTGTGTAGTTACTGGAGCCAGTGACAGCAACTGGAGGTTAAAAGAGAAAACTGGGAATGGAACAAAATGGGCAGCACTCACAAGGTCAATGCACAAACTGAACACACACACACACACACACCTACCATAAATAAACATTTTAAGATTATTACATTTTTATGCAGAATAACACATAACACCTTTGGGCAGCAGTAGCTCAATCCGTAGTAACTTGGGGCTGTGAATCGGAGGGTCGCTGGTTCAAGTCCAGGTTGGACCAAGTATGGAGAGTGGACTGGTAGCTGGAGTGGTGCCAGTTCCCGAACTGCTCAGGGCACCTGTATATGGGGTAGCCCCCTCACTCTGACATATCTCCTCTAATACGTGTGTCTCATAACCTGTGTGTAATATGCAACTGAATAAAATACTCACAGAGTGTAAATTGAAATTTCCCTCACTGAGGGATTAATAAAAGCATTCTTAACTCATTGAGTGCCAGCCCATTTATACAACCGAAAGTGCCTTGTGCCGGCATCTATGGCCATTTTGAGTTATATTTCATGGTGCACAGAATATTTTGTATTGTGACTCTGAAAACTCTATGAAAGAAGACTCTATTTCATCATAAAAATGATTGTTTTTACCTTGTTGAATTCTTGTTTTATCAGAGGTAGAGTAGAGGCCAAAATCACCACTTTTTGTCTGTTTTACTCTCTAATCTCTATCGTATCCACTTCCTGCTTTGATCTCTGTGGCGTATACCGTCTCTTTATGCTCCGACTACATCTCCCAGAAGCCTCAAAATTACTCAAAGGCTGCGGGAGACCGAGATCGCTGAAAAAACACTTTGACGTATTATTGCATTGATGGCACTCAAGTGTCGGATTTTAAATGACGTCAAAAGACACATTTAAGCAATTTACCCAATGGGTAAAATGTTATGCTCAAAGACAGGAATGATGGCCCGAACTACAAAAATAAAAGCCAGATTACCCTTGAGGCAGCTGTAGATTATAATTGCTCATTGGGAATGGCTGATTGTGTAGAAACAGAGACAGAGATGGCGAGCTGTCACAGGGGAAATAGCGAGTGTGTGTGTGTGTGTGTGAGAGTTCATGCACGACTGTGTGTTGTTATTGCTGTGTTGTGTCAATGAGTGAGTCAGCTTGACTAAGAATACAGTTAACACGCTCAGCTGAACCCTAAATGCACTTAGGGCCATGATAAGCGACGTCATGGGCCATTTACTTCATATGCTGAAAATGAAATCTACATTTAAATCTGACAAGTTAAAAGGTAGCGGTAATCCGACTTGCTGTGTCTATGTAATTGAACAACAGACAGTAGCGCATCTGCTTGCAGAGATATCACCCGATTCCCATATTTACATTTGTTATCCCTTGCCTTGCACTATAGAATTAATAGGGAAAATTAGGATCCTGCCCGAGGCAGTAAACAAAGAATTAGATATCAGAGCAGCACAGGGCCTCTGTAAAATGTTGTCAAACCTCTTCTGAGAACACAAGTGACACAAATTTCATCTTGACATTCACTAGAGATTGTGATGCCAAGTTAATATCAATTTAAATATCATAGTGAAGTTTTAACTCACTGAGTGCCAGTCCTTTTATAAAACAGAAAGTGCCTTGTGCCAGTATTGTTAGCCATTTTGTGTCATCTGTCATGATGCACAGAATATTTTGTATTATGTGTCTGAAAACACAGAATAGATCAAATGAAAGAAGAGACTCTCTATTTCATCATGAAAAAATGTTTGTTTTTACCTTCTGGTTTTATCAGAGGTAGAGCAAAAATTACCACTTTTGTCCAGATTCTGTTTGTTTTGCTGTCCTCGATCGTCTCCACTTCCTGCTTTGATCTCTGTGGCGTATACCTTCTCTTTATGTACAGACTATAAATCCCAGAAGCCCCAATATTACTCACAGCCTGTGTGAGAGCGCCTGCAGCTGAAAAAACACTTTGACATATACGTCTATGGCACTCAAGTGTTGGATTTTAAATGACGCACGGACACGTCTATTGCACTCACAGAGTTAACACATTATTTATTTGAATGTGTTGTTAAGGGGAATCTCTTCTGCATACCTGTATTGAATGCCACCATTTTTTTTCTTTCTATTCCTTATTGCTTACAGTCACCCAACTGTGGACAGATCATTTTAAAGCAGCAACATTCAAGTCATTTAGTACAAAACTGTCCTCAACCTGTGCCCACAGATAGAGTTCATGAGTGATTTGCTTCCCCACTGGCCTCTGGGTAGAATTCCACCTGAGCTCTCTCTCTCTCTCTCTCCTGTGTCTCCTGCATGCACCAGAAGTTGGCAAGTCACCAGAAGTTCTTTAATTTCTTATAGAGCTGAACAACCAGGGACACTCAACCTGTGTGCAGCATATTTAAGGTGAGAAAAAGTGAGTCTATGATACTCACGTGTGTGTGTCTTTAATTTATGAAGTCAAGTCTCACATGTGCAGCCTGAATGAAAAATGGACAGTCAATATCAAAGATTCACACAGAATTTACCTGCTTGAGACCACCATTTAGAGACATGGAGCATCACCTTCACATCAAGTTTAGGCAGTAACCAGATCAGATCACATGAAATGCCAGTGGGATATTAGCAAAATGTCATTTTCAAGTTTGCATCGATTATGTTAAAAAACATTAAAAACCATATGTTTAGCCCTTAAGTCATCTCCTCTGAACAGTGAATTCCTAATAGCAGTTTTTAATGATTATCTACTCTATGATCATCAGTGAGACAGTGCAGATTTCTTTATTATCTTTAACAAGTTTTAACTATGTGGTGATGTATTTCATGACCACAAAATGTTTAGAGATTAAAGTGAAGCAACATTTGTTTACTCCTCTGTATATTTGGCTGATCAAATGTGTTATGTTGTCTCTCATGCCAGTCAGTTGAAAATTAAGTGAAATAACGCTCTGATTTCCCAGTGCTTGATTCCTATCCTGTCTGTAAATAGGTTCTTTGGGATAAGGCTGCATTCTGCCACTATATTCTCAGGCTTTCATCTAACATAATTAGACTTCAGTCATTCATTCTATTTAGCCTCAGTATTCATCCTCTATCTATATTCCAAACTGACTGAAGTCTTTTTTCGTCCTGACTGGGAATGAGAGAGCGCTTGCAGAGGTGGCCGCAGGGCTTCCTGATTGATTAGAATTCTTCAGAGGGAAACGAGCTGAGTGGTTCTGAGGCTTTTACTTCGAGTGTGAAACACTGGGTGACATAGGGGCATGTCGGTTGCTGCCGAAAATGCACACCTTGAAGATCTTGTTTACTGAAACAAGCACAAAGTGTGCTGATTTAGATTGTGTTGAGGGAAGCATTTCACAGAAATGCCCCAGGGACTTTCGCAGGTGTCTGTGCAGGTGTTTGAGAATCGACCGGACCGGTGCATTCCTGCACTGAGCCTCGGGACACTCTGAAACTACAATATATATCCACACTTAGATACAGTCTGATACAAACATTGCTGACATTATTTTTTTTCCGTGCAAGGAGGAGAAAATAAATGAATAGTTCCTTGTAAGGTTCTTTATGTTTCACTTGAACCATATCAAATATACCTGTAAGCAAAACTTCATACATGTACATGACTCAAATATGGACAAAGTAAATCTGCGCTTCATATTGTATAAATGTTCATAAAAACTCCATCATTTCCAAAAAGTGTCAAAGTTAAATGGCATTTTATACTTATATGAGAAATCCTGCTAGCCTCCATGCTTGACAGTGGGAAATGGTGCACAGCTCAGATGCTTCAGTAGCGAGTTCCAAACATGATGAACCGGAGCGACTAACTAGCACACAATGTCAGGGAGATCCTTTAACACTAGGATTGCAACGTGATATTTAAAGATGATTCCAAGTCTCATGACATGCAAAATGCAGCAAAGCTGGAGTCTATCCCAGCTGTAAGGCAGGGTACACACTGGACAAGTCTCCACTTCATCACAGGACACATAGAGACAGACAACCACTCACACTCACATTCACACCTACGGGCACAGAAAGGCCCTGGGAATTGAACCCCGTACCTTCTTGCTGTGAGGTGACAGTGTTAACCACCACATCACCGTGCCACCGCATCCATGTTTCCATCAGGGTGAGTTTTAATAACTTTGATGAGCCCCTGATTTCTGATTTTGTGAAATCATGTCAGCTGTAATGTCTCCAGTAATTAGGCCTACTGTGACAAAATTCCCAAATAGCCTGAAGTGTACTAATTGGCACATGCTAATATGCTGCAATAAGACAGTGAACACAACAGTAATTATCAGCATACTGATGCTAACATTTAGCTCAAAACACCACTGTGCCCTTCCCTCCTAATTTTCCTCTCAATTACCATGTATTGTTATTTAGAACTCCATTCTTTTCCTAAAGTAGTGACAGTGTCTGACAATAATAAAAATGCTTCACAAGAAAGCTAGAAATTCCACTTTTCCAATCCTCCAGTCCACTAGTATCAATCCTGTCCTACAAACTGGTGGTCCCTCCGGCAGTAATCTGTAACTGGAGGTATTAACCCAAAGTGGACATTGATGTCAGGCCAAAAGGAAAATCCTCGACAACACAAACGGTGACAGCAATTTCATCTATGTTTACTAATGCTTCTGTGAACAGTATTTCACTTAGGGGTGTAGCAGCTGCTCAAACACTTATTGTTGGTGGACAAATGACATCATGTCAAATAACGAGGGAGGGCCGGCGTACAGGACAATCCATAGCTAATTAGAGCAGCTGGCTTTTAAGCTAGACAGTTTGACGAGGACATCAAGAGCGCATGTAGCTGTGTGTCGATACTGTTTATGTTGCTCCCTCTTGCACTCTCACACCGTACTCAGCAATATTGGATGGGTTTCATCTCCTATAAAACACACTGAGTGGACAATGAATGAATGCCACAGTGTGGTTAGGGTTGGAGGCTTCACCTTATCTGTGGCCAAAGTGATTAAAGTAAAAGCAGCTCATTGTAAAATATTTTATAGACATATTGCAGGGATAGACTCACATTACATACATTATGTCCATTTTAGGGGGTCTGATTGAAAACGTATGGAAAGATACGGAAAGGGCAATTTAAGTTTTACTGTGACAGTGGGTTAGGGCTGTTGTGTTAACGCAATTAATCTGCATTAGTTACAACTAGTTGTTAGTTTCCTTGATATTTTTAATGGAGTTCTGCTTCATGACCTGCCAGCACGTCTTTGGCAACACATTTTGCATTAATTAACGCATTAACGCCAATTAATCACTTTAACGTGCTAGTTTTAGCAGCCCTAATTTTAATAACAGGCTCTACACCACTCTGTTTTAAGTTCAACACTCACACTTTAAGTTCAATTATTTCGCCAAGCAGCACCTCTGCTAACAGCTAACAACTAAAGCGAAGGGATCGGTGACTAGATTAATATTAATACTCTCATTTCAACTTTGTTCCTTGTACATCGTGGCACTTTAAAAGCCAGTTACAACACTTCCATAGAACTATGTAATCAAGCTGACACTCACAACCGTATACCACAATCTCATTGAGACATCTAGTCTCGTTGTGAAGAGACCTGATAAAACTAAAAGGAGAAGAATGTAATTTGTATTTCAGCAAATGAAATCAAATCAAGCTTTCCTCCTCACTGAAGTTGACATGAGGATTTGAAGATCATGCTAATTAGAGTGAGTTATTTATTGGCATCAGCTTGAATGATGGCTGTAATTGCTATGAAGGAACAGGGAGCTTCATTATTTTAAGGAATTGGTTAATTGAATTTAGCTCTTATAACCTTTATCAATATATATGTAATGAGCCGCTAATGCTCTGCCTGTGAAATCATACTGATCAATGTTGACATTTTCTCGGCTGTGCTCTGATTAGCCTGAAGAGAGCAGTTTCATCATGAACATGCCCCAGCATACAGTAACATCATCTGCAACATTAAACTGTTTTTGATTTGATTGCTGTGTGTTTCAAGCACTGTCAAATAGTTTGACAACTAATGACTAGGATTTCAACGGTCTAAAAGTCAAGAATTTGACGTGTCTTTTTACTGCATTATTGTCATTAAAAATGGTTATTTGCATTAACACAACTCAAATGATGAGGAAATATGTGATTGAATTTTTTTTTAAGTATTTGCTCTGATTAAAGCATTTTTAGAATTAGTAGTTTTAGGGATATGAGAGTTGATGTTAGGAAATGCAGGGTTGGTAAACATTTCAGAAACACAGTAATGTTTGTGTAAATTCAATTAGAAAAATCATGCTCTGACAAAAAAGAAAAAACAATCTGGTACCTGTAGTCGCCCCAGGTCTGTAATAATTTCATAGGACCCAAATGATTGGACAGGCTGCCTTTCTATCTGCCTACACAGTCTGCTTATGCACTCATTACTCGTCACCTGAGCCTCCCACAACCTGCTAGCTGACGTCTCAGAGGGCTAACAGTAGCCATATTCATTATGATACATTTATGTTTTTAATGATAATAGTGGTGGGTGGTATCAGACGGAGGCCTGAAGGGTCAGACTGTCAAGTGTTGCAGACTAAATCTTGCAGGTTTTATGGATTTTTGGAGCAGCTTTAAATAGAAAAGAGTTGGACTCAGTTGGATATTTTTTTTTATATATTTTATTAGGTTTAGCTTCTTTGATGAAAACATCTCCTTCAATTTATTTAAGTTTTTATTTATTTAATAGCTCCATTACTTAACCAAGCAGACCTGTGCTGCCCATCAGCTGCTAACAGCTAATAGCTAACATTAACCAGCTCTCCTCCTGCAGATTATTTCACAGCCTTATCTCCACACTGCAGACATGTTTTGTCTTGTTATAATAGCTTGTCATACCTGAGAAAACATGTGACGTGTGGCGTGTAGTTCTAGTTTACACCCAGCCTCCCTCCCTGCTGCCATCGACAACAAGAAAGTATAAACTGCCATCTCCTGATTGCATGTTTTTCCTGAATGTTGGTCGACAGCGATCGGCAGCCCAACTTTACTTTAGGTGCTGGGTTAACAGAGTGTTGATGGAGATTTACAGGGAATCATCTTCTAATCATGTTTACAATATCTCCTTTCATGCGGGACACTGTAAAAAGCAGAACCCATGTGAAGAAAATGCAAGTGCAAGTGGACTGACCTTGAGTTAATGATGCTTTTATCGGTGAGGGAAAAAATATCAGGCACAACTGACCAGCCTTTCACATCAAGGTGATTTCTTCAAGCCAGGAGAGGCTAAAGCAAAGCTGTTTCACTTCTGTGAACCCCGGCGTAAAAAAAAACGCTCAAGTCCATCTGTGTCATTTTTCCAGTTCCAAACTGTAGAGGGTTTCCTGCTCTCACCCACTGATGTGGGATTCTTAAATATCGATCCTGGCAGCTAGACAGCTCCCGTAATTAAAAAAATTCTATGTGGAAGATGGTAAACACTGCTCAAAGCCAAATGTGGCAGGGCTTTTCATCCTTAATGAGATTTCAGTGGAAAAGCTAAGCAACCAAGCCGAAGAATCAATAGTTTCTCTTTCGTTCTCTCTCAAATGCTTTTGATAATCTTCTCTAAGGCTCTGATCAATTTGGGCTGATGCAACTCATTAATAACACTTGTCCAGGTCGACTTGAACTGTGTTTATGTCTTAAAAAAGGATCAGAAACAGAAACTTAATTTTATTAAATTCCTTCACACCCTGGGGACTTTATATCTCTTTGCAACCGTAAATTACTCATTAATTTGAAGTCACTGTACTTCCTGGAGGGATGGGTGGTGGTATTGGTGGTGGGGGGTTACAGTTGCATGCATCACCCAGCAGGTGCTAGACAGTGTAGGTGTCATCTCATTAAAGCTTCAGTCTTTATTAACATCTCATGCTATTATGTTCTGTCTAAGGGAGGGGCAAAATCAATAAACCATTTACTTCATTTTGTGCATCGCAACAGCTAATCTGTGCACGGATTCCTCTGCTGTGACCTTAAAACCCAACTGTACTCTTACAATAAAGAGGGTGCAGTAAATTCAGCAACGCACTGCACCTCTCCATAGCCACTATGGATCTATTTCAGGCCTGTAGGTGAACGCCAACATGTGGTATGGCACAAACAGGAGGAGGGGGAGGAGAGAAAGTTTGCCTGCATTGCTCCATTGCTTACTCTCTCACCATAATGAGCTGATCACACTTTGGCATTTACTTGTGTGACTGACATTCGCTCTGCAGGGAGCTCCTCATCACGAGAAACAGCCCAGTGGAAAGTGGAAAAGTCAGGATAAAAATACATTTATCATTTTTCTGGACCATTAGTTCTCACGAACTTTCCCCCAAATAAAGATTGTGACACTGAGATTTCTTTTAATTAGTCTATGTTCCTTCCTGTGCCAGGTGTATTTTTGCTTTTCTTTTTTTAAACGAGGTGAAGAACATTTAACATCTTGAGTGCCTATTATTGATGCAAATCGTCACATTTCTTCTAACAATGAAAACACAAGTCTCTCATTTAAACGTGGGTGAGAGATAATTTCCCTCAGGTTTCGAATGCTACAGACAATGATTAACAGAATTGCTGCTCCTTTAATTTACAGACCTCAAAATCATTTTCGGCATGACAACGTGCATTTATTAGAGCGGAGTGGTGAGGGAATTTATTTTTGTGACACTGCATATTGCTGCGTGCTATATTTAAGCATAAGCATGTATAATGTATCATGCAGAATTTGCATATCATTTGTATGAGAGCAACTGTGCAATAAATTGAAAAAGGTAACGGAGGAGCCACAGAAGGAAATCCCAGAAGACCTTAAGGCTCTGAGGCAAAGTGTGGAAAAAGTACAGCAGCTCAGCAGCCCACAGCTGGAGATAATATTGTCAGTAATTACTTCCATCCCTACTGGGCAGAGGACCTCAGTGTTGTCTGTTTCTCTGTCATATCTTGGCCAGCCGCTCATTCCAGGCTGCATTGGCTCTGTCAAGCATCGGCGAAGGGGGGGAGGTATTAGTGGACTCGGGAGAGAAGCGGGATGAGGTGATAAGAACATCACAGGGAATCCACCACATTTAATGCTACACACTGTGGGAAGTTGTCGAGCCTTTCATCTGTATAAACAAATGGTATGCTGTGTGTGTGTGCATGTGTGAAAAAGATTTATAGTGTGCAGATTCTATTGATAGCATTTGACCACTACAGTAACAATAAGGCATGTGTAGACTTGTGTTGATATTCACATTACTCTGTATCCTAATGCAAAACAGACTGCATCATAAAAATAACTGTTGACACATCAAGTCTAAAGTTTCAAAACTTATCATCTGATGGTTAAAATGACAAACTATAACATGCACAAAAAGCCACAGTTGGCTCCAGTATTTTACTATTTGAAAAAAGTCACTCTTTTACATTTGTATAAGGATTTAAAGTGGCATTAGGAGTGATATAAATTAGCAGGGTTTTATTAAACTGTAAGGCGCCACTGTTTGAATAGAAGGGATAAAGAAAATATGCAGTAAGCCTTTTCAATTATATACTTCATTATCAGTATTATATAAACATGTAGGGAAATTGGAAATAGTGTTAGCAGAATGAAAAGGGTATGGAGATGGGGAAATGTGCTTAAGTGAAAAGAGTGAGCAAAAGATAAATAAGCACCATCAGTTCTCTTTCAGTTGTGTATCCACTCCGTAACAGTTTTGACGGTTGTCGCTTTGTCCTCCATGTTTGAGCATTATGGTAGCAAAGCACTTCATTAACATTGCCCATTAACATCTGTTAGACGACTCAAGTGAAGTTGCACTTATAATATTTTTCCGCATGTGCTGGAAACACACATAAATATATGAACAGTGAGAGCACAGTTTCATCAGCTCCTACGGTGTAGTTCAGGCTGAAGTATTTGCTCATTAATGAACCACCAGTGTTGCAAAGTTATACCTTACCACTGGGAGAGCTAGTGACAGTTACTATGAAGAGATTATTTGACCTACACTAGTGTGTCTTTAAGAATCAGATACAGCTGAAACCTAATTACTTTTCCCCTCACAAGGTTCTAATTGGCACCTGATGGCGTCCCTCTACTGCTTCAGTACATGCAACTTCATATCTGTGGCTAATGAAAGTGTGTGGGTCTTGTTATATAGTTATATAGCTCGGCCTCCATGCTGTGGTTCTACTTACAGTCACTCCCCCATGCTGTGCTTTCAGATGAGCTGATTTCATTTAGGATTGGCTCAGTATTAGTCTATGTGACTTGATGAGAATCAGCTTCAATCTGCCATGTGAAACAGCTGATCTTAAAATGATTGAATGCTGACTAGAGAAGATGCAATACAGCTCCGTCAGTTTATTACAATATTTCAGAGTTAAACACCACAACAATATAGTTAGATCCCCGGTCAGAAATCTATTTCTTCTCATCACACCGAGGCCTTGAGGAGCCGTCTATGGAGGAGTGTTGTGTCTTCTCTGGTAGCGGCTGGTACTCCTTACATCCTTGACCTTTTTCCCTTTAAAGCCAAACAGAGCACTCTATCAGATAATTACTTGAGGCTTTAACAGAAGTCCTGAGGCTCACGCCATCAATACGGTAACAGCCAACGGCCTATTAAGCAGGTGGATGTTATTTACTCTAGTATGTGGCATACATGCTCATTACATCATTTCACCATGTGCCGGAGATAATACACCAGAGAAAAGCAATATTTGTTGCTCAGTAGCAGATTGTTGAGGGTTGTGGGGGGAAGGGAGGTGAATTTGGAGCTGTTTGCTTCATCGGCTTGAGCCTGAGTGAATCGATGCATTGACACCGGGGTAGTTCGTGGACCATCAGTCAGCCAGCCCATCTCATCACACTGTTTATTCAACCACGGTAAACAATAACAACCTTCATGCTAGCACAGGCCCTTTCATCCTAATTACTCAAGCATATAGGACCAACATATAGGCACCTGGAGAGTGTCAGTTTGCTCTGGCTCTCTGAAGGCTCCGGAGCAGCTACTGTAAATTTATCCTCACAGAGCAGCGTATGAGCAGATAATGGGCTCATATGCATAATACTGACAAGGGAGTTAGATTGTACTCTTCCTGCTCACCGACAGCATCCTGTGATCCTTTAAGCAGAGGCCTGGATTCAGGTGAAATTACTCTGCACTTCTTGCTTAAAAGCCATTGAATGTATTAAGCTTTGCTTTCTGCACCTTATTAATGCTGCACTTTTCATAGATCTGCATATATTTATCTATATTGTAATGTTGTTTTTGTTTTAAATGCAAAGTAACTGTCAAGCAAGCATGCAGACTCTTTTTAACCCAAAAATTACTGTTATATTTACACAATTGCTTTGTGTGGCTATTTAAAGATTGTCATTTGGTCCATTAGTAACACCGTTTTGAGTCGGTGACATGGCCATTACAGCGATTCTGCGTGTCAAATGTGAAACCCTGGATCATTACATTTGAAAGGTGAGATTAATATAGACAGTGAGATAAGTTTAATGGGTACAGTAGTTTTCCCAAAGGGAGAACATGTGACATAAAGTCAAGCAGGTGACATATGAAGACCAATTACAGGGCCTGTACTGCCTGAAACTCGGTGTGTTGCACCGTGGAGAGCTCCCCTAATTCAGGAGAGAAGATCCGCTGCTATTAATATTGCACTTCCTGCTGAACAGCAAAGGACATCACTGCCTCAAATTGACAGAGGCACACAAAGGCCAGTAATCAAAAGCCCTTATACTGTAATGAGGCAGAAATATTAAACAGTACATCCTTGCCTTTGATCCACGGTACCACCTTTGGGTATGATAATAAGCTGGATGCTCATGTGTGAAGTCTTAACAATAGCGACTAACTGCTCTGGATGGGGGCTGGATGCTGCATTTGAATTTAAGATCTGGTCACACGGACTTGTTGGAGAGCATCCAAACTGATCTGAGAGCCATGGTAGAGCAGGTCGTCAAAACGCTGTGATGGTTGATGACTCCATGAATGATTCCACTAATCTGCAATGTGCCTATGGGGCAAAAACATCATTAAACCAACAAGAAGCCAACTGTGAGTTCAGTTGAGTCAATACACAAATTCATTACCAACCCAGGGAGGAATCTTGACATACATGACGAACACTGCTAATGAACCAAGAGAAAATTTTGGCTTTGTGCAAATGTCAAAAGTCGCTGTTGTCAGCCTCCATCATCTTTTCACCACACTGAGCAAAACAACAACAAATCATTTTCCACGGTACTGTAAAGCTACAAAGAGAGCTGCTTGTTTGGTTACGAGGTGCACATTTCAGTGCTCAGGCTTTAATTCAATTCATTATACAGCAGAGCAAGACACTCTTGTACTCATTTACAAAGGGATGCAATTGGCTGCTAGGATACAAGGTTAAATGGGCCAGTACTGGTTTTCAGTCAAGTGCCTAATCCAATGGATAAGGCAGTCAGACAGCCTGACACAAGCGCACAAATATCAGCTGCAACATGATTAAGCATCATCCCCTTATTTTCAAACGGCAGCTCAGTTTTGATCGACCCGTGCTTCTTTATATTTAGGTACACACAGCAGGTCCTTTTGATCCGTCAGTCAGCACTGAGCAACTTTTTCTCACGCTGAAGGCTCGACACAAAGTAAAACCTAAAGGGTTTTGGAAGAGAGGAAATCAGCTGAATGCTTGTGCTTGACACTTTGCTAATTCATTCTGTAAAAATGCACCAGCAGATGGATAATTAGATAATTAAAAGTGTTCAGAGTGCTGGTCTGTTTTGGGACAGTCATTCGAAATGACTCACATGCCAAAACATGTTTCCTTGTTTTGCTGTTTAGTTGACTGTTTGGCTTACTGTTGATTACCTGATTCTGGATCCTCTGAAATGGAGACTTTATCTTGATTCAGGACTGTTTGATGCAGATGAGCAGGTAGCTTCACGGCTGGTGTGAACAAATCATCTACTGTTTTGTTGCTGCTGCAGCCATTTAGCCAGGAGCTCTGCTGGTTTCCTACTTCTGCTTTTAGCCTCTTAGTGTACCTTTGTCTTGATCTTCCAGATCTCCACACTACACCAGAGGCTCATGCTTACCTCTTTGGCTCTCTGACTGCTGTACCCTCCTGGGTCTCTGAGACTAACATCATGTGATTCTTCCCTGGCTTCAGCAATACAATGAACTCTCTTCTCTTATTATGAAATCTCTACCAGCCTTGTGGTAGGATCTCTGACCCAGGCTGGAACCTCAACCCAAGTAACTGACTTACCTTAAAACCTCTGGTTCAATGTTAGAGCTCTAACAATCTTAGCCCACCTCCACACAGAAACAGAGCCGACTTAGGTTTTCCATAAACACTGCACGTTCTCAGGAAATGTTTGTGTCTCCACAAAACTCCTGAAATGCTGTAATATATACAACCGGCCTGTTGGTGGCGCTGTAACGCAGCCACACGAATACGACAAAACAGACAAAAAATAAACAAAAAATAGAGCATGCACATAAGTGTTGTTGGTGGCGTTAGTGCATGCAAGACTTAAGAATGAGGTGCAATTCAAGAAAGATCCGTAGAGGCTGTACACACGGAAACGACAGGGTGGCGTTTAGAGATTTATCCACTCTGGTTGGTGGTTTAAAAAAATTAGCATGTACGGGCTCCTGAAATGTTGGTTCAGTGTCAACAACCATACAACAAAAAAAAAAAACCTTGGTGTTTACTCCTAAACTCATCTCCATGTGGACATGGCTTCAGTCGTTCTGGACATAGCACCAGTTCTTTGACTGAGCTCCTCTTCTGTTGTCTAGGACTCTTCTGTTGTCTCCCAGACTGTTGGCAGCAACATATTCCACCTCTTTCATCTCAAAAAAACTGACTTAGCCCATTAAAACAAACTTTAAACCACTTGTCCCTACATTAACAGTGTGCTCAACACTAAAACTTACCGTTTTATTGTCTAAAATTCTTAAACTGTCAACTTATTTTGAAAATATTGACCACTTTATATGTTTCTAAGGCTTTACGTTCAGGGTAACCCACAGGATTTGTTCAGGGCAAGGGCTGATGCTGCTTTGCAAATATTAGCTACAGTAGTTTGAAATCCTAATAATCACTTGATTTACCATCAATAGGTTTTGCCAATTATCCGTTCCAAGCCTTCCATCAGGATTTTCGCCCTGATTTTGGAGGCCAGCAAATCCTCTCTGGCAAGCATAAAAATAACTAATTATTTTTCAAAAGCACAAAAAAAGATTTCAGCACAAACTAGATTAGTATGTTTGTGCAGTTAAGTGCCCACACACATCTTGACCCTCTAATTAGGTTGTTCACTGGCTGCATCCACTGTTAAAATAATTGTTATTCCCAACCTTCTCCAGCTTTCAGAGCCAACAAAGAGCTTTTACAAGACTTACTTTGATGCTGTCATGTGATCGTTGTTTGGAGGCTTTTGTAGGTTAATGGAAGGATAATCAGCAGTATTTGATCTCAGCTGAGTTGAAGCTGGTATTAGCCTGTGACAGATGGGTGTTTCTGCTGCAGTGGTCCAGTCTCCAGTGTGTAGCTGATTTAGCAATATTTTAACGTATGAGTGTCTTCCCTGTTCATGTTTGCACCTTCAAGGCTGATGCAGCAAAATGACTTGAAATCCACAGTCAGAAATGATCATAATTCAAAGATGCCATTGCAACCCTGTGTGGATTAGCAGGTGTAGCAATTGTTAGACAAATAATTGGCACCAAATATTATAGATTGTACACCTTTTAACACCACTTCCTTACAGTCAGTGCTATAAAATAGAAACATTAAGTGATATTTTTAGATAGAATTCTCTCTGATAATTATGAAATGCTTCCTATTTGGGCCACGCTGACAAGTGACCTGAAATATGTAGACCAGTGTGGGGACTGACAGAGCTGCCTCATGTTGCTTTTACTATGCAATAGAAGAACATTTTCAGGTGGCTAATCCTTGATACACACACACACACACACACACACACACACACACACAAACAGTGTTGCATCCTAACACGTCCCTCGACAGTGCTGTGAATATTGTATGTGATTTTAGCACTTGGCCGTGTTTTGGTGAGTTTCGCAACCATAAACCTGAAAATCCTGACTCTGTTGCCTCACCTCATGTTTTCAAAATTACACGTTAACACACACCGAAATGAACCAGCTTACTGCTGACAAGCACATATGCTCTGCATGCACGTGGGAGGAAATAACTAGTCAGTAGTCTATATTTTCTATCCAACGCACACAGAGAGATGCATCGAAGCCATCTTTTTTAAGAAACTGTACCACTGATTATCTGTGTGTGATTCTGTGAAATAGTGTCATTAGATGGTCAGAATATGAGCTGAGAATGTGTTTGACAAAAAGCTTTGATCTACACTGTTGTCAGCTGCAGGTCTAGAGCATGTAGAACAATAAAAGAAAAAATTAAGATCCCTTATCAAATTGTTTTTTACATGTTGTACTCTCACCAAATCCACCCTGTAAAGACAGTAACATAAAGGTAGCCAACTCCGTGGTTAAATTGATAGAACAGGGCTCTAGACTAACCTTCAGTTTCTCTGTCTTTTGCCGCTGTAATGCATTTTAGTTTTTGGTCAGTTCAAATAGGCAGACACTAGGGATGTCAGGATACTAGACAGGCATTAATTTTCACACATACACACAGAGACAGGCCCGCTAAATGTCAGCCGTGCCGGTGAAACTAATGGAAATGTTTAGTAGCACTTGACAGATTTTGGGTTGCATATGCGAAAAACTGGTCAGCCTCTGGAGCTTAGAAGGACGTTCAGTTTTATTATGCTTCCTTTTTTCTCCGGCTTGTGTTCATGACTAAGAGTAAAGGGTCATGAACGAGTGCATGCAAAGTATGCTCACTATGTAGATTGATGCACTGCTGGAGGAGAGAGGAAACAGTTCAATCTTACATTCTTCTGTGTGATATAATTTACTGATACACTAATTATTGCATGTTTTAGGTCAGTCTTATTCATGTTATTAGTATGTTCCTTTAGTATTTATTTATTTATTTATTTATTTTTTTCATGTTTATCATTTTTGTGTCCATATTCCTGATATGAAAGCCAAGGATGATTTCCTCCCTTTAGTGCACCACTTAAGGTTAAGGGATGGGATTCAGCTCCATAGTCCCTAGCTGAGGAACATTTAGCATAATTGCTCTCTGTTGTCTGAAAAAAAAGGGAAATTCATGCAGCTTGTGGTGGCACAAAGCACAGTGTTGCTACTTCAGTCAATCCTTGTGCAGCACACATCATCAGAATTACCCATCATGAAAGACAAACACAGCAACACATTTTAATGAGGTTTTCACAACTTCCTAGTATTCTCCAGTAGAAGTTAAGCATTCATGTGAAAACGTGTCTTTAAATATTTTAGTTAAATTAAGTTGAGGCCACCTACTTTCCAGTTTACTCGTACTTTAATCATCTTGGTCGATGGGAAAGATGATCAAATGATTATGGAGTAATAATAATGTTAAAGGACCTTCAGAAAGGGCTGGGATGTTGTCTGCTAACATAACAATTTAGTTTGTTTTATGTCTGTTAACAGTACTGCTTTTTTTGTCCGGTTGTTTGTATTCATGCAGCCCTCTAGATCTAAATCAGTCCCTATTAGATGAATAGAATAAAATACTGCAAGGCTGTGGGTTATGAGGATTATAATTAGCTGAGGTAGGAAACACATTCAGCAATTCACTCTTGGAAACCGCCTGCATGCTTTAGGAGAACAGCCATTTTCATGTCTGGTCAGTGTCTAGTTTTAACAAGCTCTAAGAATACTATTGATCATGCATTGTGTATTTCAGTAATACTTGTTTTCTTAAAATTTAGATGCAGTGATGAATTCTTCTTTGAAAATTTGTGGAAAACAAACCATAGAATCCTATGGTATGATACTAATAACTTGATGCATAAAAAGTTGTATTCTCGCCCCAAATCCTGTTTATCTTTGTTATTGTGTCTTCAATCTGCACTTTATTCGGGCTACTACACACTTCCAATTAACTTTGCCCAGAGCGGTGTCTTTCAGTTGATTGAAGGAAAGGATTAGGTGAGTGGTGAAAAAGCGAGACTGAGCAGGGGAGAAAAACTGGTGAGAAAAAGACGATGCATTGTGCTGAAGCTCTGAATGAAAAACATCTGACATGCTTCTACATCATCCACTCCTTGATTTTATTTTGCAGACTATTTTCAGGAAGTAAAACACTTAATAATTCCCTCTCTATTTTATATAGTAGTTGTCTTCAAACAACTGGATTTTTTAACGTTTTTCACCAAAAACAACATTTTCAAAAATTACATTTTGTGTTAAAATTTAATTTTAACACATCATGTTAGGGCTGGAATTATTATTTCGATAGTCGACCAATCTATCGAATAGGATTATGAAGCGTATACCTGTTCAGTGGCTCTTATTTAGCTTTTAAATTCAGCTTGAGGTTGTTGCAGGCATGTTTTAACCAACAATAAAGATGACTACTGTCTATTAAACTTGTGCCCAGAACAGGCAAAGTGCTGATAAAAAATAAAGTATAATTTTTTTTATATAAATGTTTGTGTCCAGCCGGAAAAACAAATGATGACATCACAGACTATTATCGACAAATTAATTTGTCAGCAACAGATTTTATTATTGATTATACTCGACGAAATCGACTAATCTTGTACCCCTGCATGATATTCATTTTACCTTTGCCCAATACTAACAGCTTTTACGTAATAGATCATGGACGTCACCATGTAAATCTATGGCACCTGTCATGCTGAAATCAACAGGACAAGTTAGTTAAAGCTAGCTGTTAGTAGCTAACTGTTTAGCAGCACAGTCCTGTGCATTTATTTATTTTTTTTTGATAGAAATTTTGCATTATATTGTTTCTTATGACTTTCCCACCTGGGAATGTTCAACTGTATATTTTTAGCATCTAAATTACATAGTTAAGAAGTCACTTGAGATGTAAATGTGTAGATCCCACTTCCCCTCAGATTCTAAAAAGTGAAGCCAGTGAGGAAGTGTCTTAGATTTTCTAACAGCCAGCAGGGGGCGACTCCACTGTTCAAAAAAGAAAGTCAGATTGTATTGAAGTTTATGATGAACTCCTTACTTGATTTATTCCCTCAGCAAACATTGTAAACATGAGTTTATGGTCTCAACTATTAGTTTCAAGTCTTCCTCAATACATCATGATGCTCATTTAGTAAATTATGGTCACAGTTGGAGTCAAGTAGGGCATTCAATTTATAACACAGTGTTATAAATTGTGATTGACAGGTCGCTACCACAGCGGTGTCATATTTGCCTTTTGATCTTATACAGCTTCAAACTGTTCACAGTTTGTTTTCAGTTCATGAAACATGTAACATTGTTTCACTTCTGGTTCCAAAAAACAAGATGGCGACGTTTAAAATGCCTTCAAAAAGACCACAAATCATGGTGACTATGTCCATTTCTTATATACAGTTTATGCTTACAATTAATACAGTAATATCAAAAGGAATATTTATACACTGACTGATATATTGGCTGATATTAGCTTAAACATCAGTATTGCTTTATATGTAAACCTCAAAGGTATGTTTCAGTCAATCCATGTCTTGTAGTACTTTTGCAAAGGGCTGACACAAAGTGAAGCATTCATGAATTTAGTTTTTTTTTTTTTCTTTTCCCCAGAGACTCTATTGGGAGTCATAAATGTTCAGGTGTGGATGAAGAGCTGAAGTAATTACAAATACCTAAAAACATATCCAGCTTTCCTTTTGATCAACACAAAACAGTCTGTCTACCAAATGTATAACCAGTGTTCCTTTTTTGACTTTAACGTAGTGTTGGGATGTTTTTCTCTGTTCATGATGACACATACCATCTGAAATTGACACATTTTTACAATCAAGTATAGATATCCTTATACCAATACAAAGGGGAGTTAACAGGCTTGTCTCACTCTTAAGGGGAAATAAAACTTGTTTGAAACATTTTTGCTGCAGTCCTTTTTACAAGTTTGTAGAGCCATTCCTGCCAGAAGCAAGTCTGGGAGTGAGAGGAGTTCCATACATCATTGTGCCGAGGCATTACTGTGGGTAATGAAGTGTGAACGAGGAGCAGCACTTCGTTTTGTCATAAAGAGTGGGAGGGAGCTCACTGTAGCACAAGGAGATTGTGGACAGTCTTCATGCGATCAAATCACAGTTATCGGTTAAATAATAGAAAATGGACTCTAGGTTTCTTGCCATTGCTTTACATTTCAAGTACATTTCACTTGAAAGTCAATATGGTGTGTGTCTGTGAGTTAAAGTTACTTTGTCTGACTCTTATGTCAGTCACATCTGGACAGATGAAATGTATGCAGTTTTATGTATTGTTATCCACAAATTTGCAGCTTGCCAGATAAGAAATACAATTTCATTTGTATGTTGTTGCAAACCGTGTATATAGCCCAGTGTATATCTGTAACTAGTGCTGTTTGGTTGTTGTCACTGTTATTGGTATATGAAATACTGCATTTATCCCCCAGGGGGGAAGTGCAACCATTCGTACACCATGCTAATAGGACAGACTCAAGGTGAGGTAATAGGAGATGACATACACATCTTGAGGCAATGCAAAATAATATGAGAGTACAGCATTGTAGTAAATAGCATAAAGATCAGTGGAACTGTACTGGTACATGACATCCACATATACATATTTCACGTATAGTATATATTTACACGGTATATCTCTAGTATTTTATCCAAATATCCTGAAGTAGCTCAGTATGTACGTGTGCCTCCCCAGTATTAGCTGTGGTGAAGACTATAATAAAGTTTCGCAAAGGTGTTATGTATTGCATGTCCTATTTGCAGGATTACATTACAATGCCCCGCCTGTTTTGCCATACGCTGGATTGTTTTGACATCACCCTTTTGTTTTATTACTTTTTCATGTACCTCATTGAGCAAGCAGCCTTTTCCTGTAAATTCAGTACAACCTCAAGAAAAATAACCTGCAGGCTCAAGCTGATGGAAACATTCAGAGGCTTACATTTGTTTCTAGGCCGGCACACATGATTTTACAGCATGATTTATTGTCTGCACAGACAACATTGCCCCAGGATATCTTAGATAAGTGCACTGCATTAACAAAAAGGAGCCTCTCTATAAAGCAGTTGCTTATGTAGTTGTCAGATTGCATTCAGGGATCACTGGCATGGGGGAGTTATATTTAGTGACATGTATTATGATAGATGAATACAGTGAACCATTCTGTGATGATGAACACCAAACATTTTCTGTTGTTATGAAGGTGATCTCTATTTGACACACAAGCTACCAACTTTACACGTCCTACATTTGGCCAGGTGCGTGTAGTGTTTAAGAAGATACTGCATGTTCATTTTCCATTATTCCTAATAATTTAAATTGCTGAAACCATAGTTGCTGTTTCAGCTGCTTTACTTCGCAGTGGGGCATTTTAATGCATCTTTTCTACATGATTTTACCAGTCTGTCTGTTAAAATATATAAAATGACAGATTTGCGTTGAGCCCACAGCTCTGAATCTCAGCTGCCTGTCAAATCTAACAGAAAATAGTTGGGACTAGAAGTATTGCCTCTGGTTAACATTTTATCATTTTTTAAATTCTTTTTGTTACCAATTTATGGTTATTGAATAAATTTGCCCACGTCATTTCTTCCCTGTACATGCAGAGAAAGCTGGACTCTACTAGGTTAACACGTTTATTCTGTCGTCCCTTTAGCACGAAGAAATCCGATACCATCAGCGGTGATATCCTGTGTGAGATTTGCTCATGTTAAATGACTTTATTTCTGGATATTGGAAATTAGATTTAATTGAAGCTTCACTGGCTTGTGTGGATCCAGTAGGAAGCTTCTTTGTGTGGCTCAAACATGTCCTCGTGAGCAATCACTTTCTCCTTCCTCATAAATACTTAACTACCTGTAAAGAACAATTGAGTTCATTTTCTGCACCGTTGTTCCAGAGGATCCACAATTTATTGGTTCTTTCAGCTGTGATAATTGCTATTTGCAATTTAGTTGAAAGAAACAAAACACATAGTCCGAAGGGATTATATTAATATATTTTGTTGCTCCACAATGGGCAGGTCATTTGTTTTTATCAACCGGCTTAGCTAAAGGCATTCATTCTTTGCATTACCATTAATATTTGATGACAGTATTGTTATTTTAATCACTAAGCAGTTTTGATGATTCAACTACTGTCAGTCACAAATTAAAGCGTACAGGGACAGAGAGCTGTTGAATAGAAACAAACACGTTTCTATTATATTCATTCATTTTTATAACTGCAGTAGAAAAGGTCGCCTTTTTTGGCACTACTTTAGTTGTCTTGTCTGAATTAGAAAGGAGTTTGGTAAAAAGCAAAAAATACAACAGACATCGGAGAGAAAACAACACAAATACAGAATAAAAAGAAATGTTGTAGCCAGCCTCTGTAGAGGTTATTAAAGTTGCAGCACTGAATTAGACATAGCATTTAACTCCCTACAGCTCCCTGTATAAAATAAATACAAGTTTAAGGATCTCTGCATCTTAGTCTGATCAAAGTGACCACACATGCATTCTGTCATTATGTATATAGATTGTGAGTTGAGCAGATAATAGCAAAGGCAGCTGTGTATCAGAGATCTCATCATTTATTTGGTATTTCAACACAGGGGCAAACAGAACTCACACTTGCTATTGATTTGTTTCGGCCCTTAAAGTTTGCTGTGCTTCAGTTCTCTTTCCGTGTTTGGCCAGCCGAGCTCAAATGCACAACAGTCAGGGTTTACTGTAACCGCTGACACAGCAGACAACAGCCATACATCCGGAGTGGTACGCAATAGGAAATCAATCTGATGTAGAGCAAACAAATAACTTGTGTCAGTATCGGAAAGAATAGAATGGATGTTTGTGAATGTGTACATATCTGTTTGTTTATAGGTTCAGTGTTCACAGGAACTATTAGCACTAGATTCCTTGTGTTTAGATGTTAAATGTATCTAGTGAGCATATCTTATCACATGTATGTACTGTATGTACTTTAGATGTCGTGAAAGGTATTAGAGTGGCATGTAAAATAGGCAGATCATATGATACTGAGCTGAAGGAATCTGCATATTAGTTTCTTGCTTTCATTCCATTTAAGGCTAAGCTCATGACATTTTTGCTTTTCACTCACTCACAACAAAACAACACAGTGGAGGAAAGAAAAACACTTCTTCCTCCCGGTTGCATCTGCAATTATAATCAAAGACTACCATGGTGTGAACACACTGTGTCCTTGCGCATGGCGTTTGCCATCCTCAAGCCAGACAATCAGTGCACAAGACAGCTTGATTTTCTAGGTGTGGACAGATGTATTTAAGATGAAGAGCCTGAACCTACCTTAAAACAGAAGCTTTCTTCTCCTCTGGATGATATACATTTCCTCACTGGCAGATGTTTTCCCTGAAAATAGGCTACGGAGTAGTTTCAGCATCTTCTTCCAAGTTTGTTAGCACACTGATCACTCTCCTCCGTACTCCAAGAGAAGTTGTGCTATTTGTATTCTGCAGATGTGATTTCCTACTGAGTTGTTAATTGTCTGTCTGTATAGCTATTTCCAGCCTAGCTCCATATTTCCAAGACTTCAGCAACTTAATCTGGGGAATTAGTTGTGAAATTACATGAACCGTCAGAAAAGCACAAAAAGACAAACCCTATGAAATATTCAATTTGTTATATATAGTTTTTAATGTAGAATCTGTGTCCTTTTGAGAATAGTGCTCTGCAATACATCTGCTTAGTGGTGTTCAAAATGTGCCTTTTGTATGTAGATCCAGAGGAAAAAAGGAAGTGCAAAACAAAGTGCCATTTAGATATTTTAATGATGTGTTTTCCATTTAAAAGTGTGTGTAGTTGTTGCTGGTTTGAGTTCAGCTATTCCAACTGGGACTAGATGCACGATTCCTGACAGGAGCATGAGAAAGTAATGATATCTTCCTCCACAGTGTGTTGTTTATGTCTCCAAGGGTCTAATTACAATAGTGGAAGCATGAGGCTGTCAATTGAAGCCACAATCTCACTCAAGTCTAGACTTGTCTCTAAAGGACCGAGTCCGCACTCAAATATGGTATAACTGAGGACTAATACATCATAGAGGTTTTCTTAAAGTGTTGAATGTACACATCAAAACTGTCAACTTCTCCTCTGTTTATTCATGCATTTTATCACATCAAAGCAGATTCATTCTGAACCTTTATTCTACTATACATGATAAATTTCCCTCGCAGCCTAAGAAATCATAATGAAGTCCTTATGTTGATTTGAATACACGAGGACAGGTAAATATCAACGTGTGAACAAATTTAGCATTCTGTGATAATGGGCACAGGACCAGATGCTGTCAGAGTAGATGAGCAGTGTATCATAATCTTGTTCCATCTGGCATATGGTGGATCCAATCTCCAAAATGTTTCACTTGAGGGATGTGTTCTCTAAGGGCTTGGCATATCCCCTGCTGTCAACATTTGAGCTATTGCACTGAGTGACTCCAAACGTTCCATTTTAGCTGCATGTCTCCAAATGTCACCCCTGACATCTGTACAAAGAAAGCCATCTCTACCAATCAGGTGGCTCAGGTTGAAGAGATAAATGGCATTCTTTTGGAGAGAAAGTGCAATCTAATATCTACAGCATCCGTAAGTTGCACAGCCCTGATAGCCTCTCACATATAGCTCTATTGGCTCTGCCCCTTTGGGAAAGCAGACCATTTTTCTTTTTGGCCACAGAGTAAGAGGCGAGCAGCAGCCAGCAGAGGCCAGATTGGCAATATTTATCTTGGTCTGAAGAGGGACTGAACACAAACATTCAGGGTAATTTTAACCTCTGGAAAGACTGCTAGGGATGGGCGCACGGATTGTATCAATATCAAAGTGAAATAAGGCATTTCATTACCATTCGCCGGGCTAGCTTTTACAAGTGGACACTGCAATAAAAAAGAGCATCAGTGGGGATGAGGGGATGAGAAAAAAAGGAAATTGTAATGTGGTGATTTACTTGTAATACATTAGATGAGCTAGGTTTTAGTAAACTCTGTGTGGCTGCAATGAATCAGAGCAGATTTATGCCTCTTTTTGCTACTGTGAGCAAAACACAATATACACCTAGGTGTTGGAACGAAGGCCTGTTGGGAAATGTTTTGTTTACCAGTCCCACCAGACTGCCAATCAATAAAAAAACTCAGAGCCTATTAACCTCCCTGAACTATTTAACACCAACTGGCCCCTATTACGGAGCCCAGTCAATGATGTTTGTCACTTTAATGCGATTACCATTTTCTATTAAGCCGATCAGAGATCCCTACCTGTGACTCCAGTCTCCAGGGGTCAGTGGTGGGCAGCTACACTGCATTTAACCAACCTTTGGATGGATAATCCCTCGCAGCTTATACAGGGTCAATGTCTAATTTAACATTAATCGTCTTTAAAACCACCGCATTTTGTTTCCATCATTGGCTTTCTTATTTAACACCGTTGTTCCTTCTTTTTGGCCAACACCCACAGTTTTTTGCTCCTCTTGTCTATATGTTGTATCATTTTTTTGGTTGTAATCCATATAGTCTGCGCTGATTTTTTTTTTTTTTTTTGGGCTGCTTGAGGGCAGCACAACGAGCTACAAATATTGACTTATCACCTTGTAAAGCTAACATGGCTGTTGTGTTTGTGAGCACCCCGCAAAGTCAAATATTAAATCTTCAAAAAGACCACTTGTTATTTGTGTATTAGAGTAGGTGGAAAATTGTACAAATATGTACAAAATGGACTAAAAGGCTGTGAAGAGTTGGGTGATAATTTTTTGTGAGTGACCCATTTGACATCATGCACAATGTTAATATAATATTATTGATTAGTGCAGCTTTAAATGTTAATGCAACTCTTAATCCTTTAATGAGACTGGATGTGCCAGACCATCACACCCTGGCTTTGCACTAAAATGTCACTCTGTAGGGTAATAAAAGCAGTGCCTTATCCAGGAGATGAGCGGCTGCTCAGAATAGCTCAGAGTCCTGAGTGGCAGAGTGAAATCAGTGAAGAGACGCTTCATACGTGCAGGGATTACAGCCGGTCTGCGACTGTACATGTGTTCATGAACCTGCAACCTTATGTTCTCGTGGGACTTCTGCATATCCAGAAAAAGCCACTCACCAGTGTTACTGTGTTTCTGTATGTCTCATATTAAATATTAATTCTGTGACGTTTTTGTCTTAGTGGGGAAGGTGTTGTTGTGCTTCACACTTAACTGTGATTCCCCAGTGTGATTGAGTGTGTCCACAAAGTTATTAATGATTTCGTCAGCTTGATCAGGAGTGGGTGAGTGGAGACACCACCTCTGCTGTTCTGCTGGAGACGAGACAGAAGGTCAATGGATTGAGTTGAGATGAAGCAGACAATTCAATTGGCTGGTGAATCAACCAAAGACGCTGATCCTCTTTTCCCTGGTATTATAATCATGTTTGAGCCTTTGGGGAATTCGGGGGAACTGTATGATTTCAAATGATATTGAGAAGTGGGGGGTGTGCAGGCAGATGAAGGCAGAGATATCAGTGATATCCTCTGTAGTGTGCATCTTGCTTATACTGCTGCTGGCACCATGAAATGCTCCCTTTGTGGATTTGTGATGAAGGTATTAAATATAGGAGAGATACTGTCACACAGCGTGGACCGTGATTCAATGTAAGCAGTTATATGCACTAATTACAAGTAATTGCCACTTCTGTTGGGCTTGAACCATTTAAAGGTTGACATTTGTTGAATTAGTGTTCAACATTTCAAGTAGTTTTAAATTTAAATGATGTAATTTTACAGAAATAAGCCCCATGGAATGCATTTCAGATTGTTACAGTTTGTTTAGGTATGCACAATATTATTTTTTTCCAGGTGATCCCATAATTACTTGCTTCTCATGGGGGATTCCATTATAATAACTGATAATTGCTCATTAATGTAATTTATTATGCCCACCTGAGGTGGAGGATTTATTATAGTGCCAACTCATTCAAATGTAACTGATGTCACCATTTAACACATTGGCTTTTTGTAGACATCCAGTATTCCGATATTGTTCAGCCAAATGGAATGTGGATTTTGCACTATTCTGCACCATATATACTTTTATAAATCTTTTTATATCTTCCTTTTCCTGTGTGTGTGTGTGTGTGTGTATATATATATATATATATATATATATATATATTCTGACTTTTTATGTCTTTCTAGTTAAGCCAGTATGATTTGTTGCATGTTTCAGTTCCTCTGCTCTCAATCTGGCAGTGTACCATTTGAGCTATCCACTTTTTCTTGTTACCACATTATAGATAATGCTAATTTTCTTTTAACCTCCAGCCGTTGGAACCAAAACACCATTAAATACTTCCTCCCTTCCATTCTTCTCCCCCTGCTCAGTTGAGCCCATGGGCCAAGATGTACGCTTGTCACATTACTCTGAAAAACACATTAATATTCAGCCCACAAAGTGTTCTTTGTGCCGTATGCTAATGAAAATGTACTACACTCCCTCTACATAGTCTGTTTTTACCAGGCAAAGGCAGGCAACAGTTACTTAGAATGAAATGCCTTTTGTAGGCTATATTCTAGGTGTTGCTGTGTATAAGAACAGGCCTGAATGTCATCCTTATAGGTAATACAGTGAAAAAGCTGCAGGGCAGAGACCAGTCATGTCAGGGTACATCTCAAAGATCCTCTTATTTGACATATCAGATGCACTGCCAGATGTGTACGTTTCTGTTGTCGTGATTTCCGTCATTGCCTTGCCCTCCTTTCTTGCCGCCATGAGTTGAAGAAAACATCATCTGTTCACACAGTGGATGAATCCACGTATTAGAGGAGGAGACACATGACATGGCTGTTCAAAGCAGTGTTATGAGTGTGTAATGAGCTGTGTTTGCTGGGGAGATGAAGGGGAAATGAGAAAAAAAATAATTTGACAGGGGCCCTTTTTGCAGTCCTTCACTCATTCTAATTGTCTGTGTGTTTTTGTGTCTGTAATGGTTGGAATTGTTTTTTTTTCCTGAGAGTTTGTATTATGGGATGTGTTACCCATTTCAATTGTGTCAAAGAAAGATAACAAAAAGTAATTTCTTGGGATGGGGATGAAAACTTTTTTGACATTTTCATCAGCAAAATGGAACAAAACAGAGTAATTTTACTTGATTTAATCTACATTAAGAATGACTAGAATTGAAATTTCACCTCTTGCCTTATCAAATTATTTATGTACCTCCATCTCTCTTTGCAGAACAGCCAGTCCTTACTAGGTCTGTGGCGATGTGGATTTTTTATTACAGCGGTGATAAAGCACCCAATCAATGCGATGTGGCAGTTTACCGCGGTATCACCACAATCCCCGCCACATCCCCACCGATCACTCCTTGTCCTCTGGCATAAAATGTGTGACAGTGTTCGGCTTTATTACATCATTTGTGGCTATTGTTGAATAAAATCAAGTCAACAGAGCAGCATAAACAAACCCCCAGTAAACAGTAAATATGTAGGAATATTTTTTTTTATTATTTAATATACTGCGGTGATGACCGTAATGAGCTCAACACCGCGTATTGCTGTGATGCGGTTATCATCCCAGCCCTAGTCCTTACTGCCTGCATCTCCCCTCCTTATTTCTTGTTTTTTTTTTGCTGCAAATCAGCAAACAAACAAACAACAAACAACAAACAAACCACTGGGATCGCCAGCTTTCTGTGTTCAGTCTTTGTGTTTTAACATAGTTTGGAAACCAGGCAGATGCTCCATCATAAAACAGGCAGTTGTGACATGTCATCAGGACAGCAATATATCCCCTATCATGGAAATAGCAAGGAAGTGCTAAAGCAGTGGACAGGTAGAGCCCAAAACTTTAGTCAGAGGAAGGTAAGTCTTTATCATTTTCCATTAGCACCTTTTGCTGATGTTTCTTATTACAGTGGCTGACATTGTGCCTTCAGTGTCCTCAGGATCGATATGTTTTAGAGAGTCTGTTGGCCCCTGTAGGATCGGATGGTTCCACACGCAGTGAAAGCAGGATGCAAGTAGCTCTACAGAGAACCATTAATGAGATTGGAAAAAGAAGGATGGAGCTCAGACATCAAAAACAAAACTTTCTGTCCTGATTCTGAATTCTAAATCAGCTTTGTGAACCCTGACACATAGTTGTTTCACATGGTATTTGACAGGTACGTCACAAACTAAGACATTCCTTAAAAGAGTCCGGGGCCTCATGTATCAAGAATTGCATGGATTTCATACTGAGAGCTGTAATCCAGAACGGGACGTACGTCATGGACTCCTCCCTCACCACACCCACAAATACAAATGCAAATTCCTTTAAATAGTCTCCACGGTGACGCTCTCCTCATCACGAAAGAAGAAAGAGGAGAATCTTCAGGGTGTAGCAATGGTGACCTGAGTTATAAACACAGGATTAGATGCCACATGTGCTGCACTTGATTGATCACACTGATGCAAAGTAGGATTGTAATTCAGGAGAGATGCTGATGAAGCTATTTGTGACTTTATGCACGTGTGATTATCTGGGACGCACACATGCAAACCATGAGTCAGGGGGAAAACTGATGACCAGTCAGGATTAACTCCAGTCTCCCTGCTCCGTGTCCACCTGCAGCCTGTTCACCATGCTTTTATTTAGGATGTATGAATTGTGTGTTGAGCCAGACCACCTTGCAGCGATGTTGGTCAGATGCATTTGCACATCACAAATAATCTACACACTGAGATAGTGCTTTTATTGTAACATGAGTGCAGTCGATCGCTCTGAGTGCATCAGGGAATCTAGCTATTGCGGCAAATTGCGCATTAATGTTGACCTGTTCAACTGCATTTTATGGGATTTTTATATGCCTGGCTAACATGCGGATGATCCAGTCCAACACAGGTGGCGTGGTCTGGCTCATGGTCGACTGGCTCACTCCTGATTGGCCGGCCAGCTCCCGTGGCCAACAAGCCCAGTGTGGTCAGCACCTGTGTGATCACTGGCAACGCCCGGCTCCTCAGTCTGGTGCTCCACGGCCAGTCTCAGCTCCTCACAGCTGTTTACCAACTAATGACTGTTTCTCAGCATCCCCTCTAAGTGTCGCCAACGGACCAAATGCATCAGAACCTGGAGTACGGCAGCTATGAAATTAGGGTGGAGCAGCGCCAGTTTCCACACTCATTTCACTGTTGATACATCAGAATGTGAGCGTGGATCCTGGCGTACGCCGCTTTGAAACGTGCACAAACTCAGCACAATAAGAGCACTGTCATACAGTATGCCACTCTCTAGGCATGCACTCTTTCCTCACTTTGCTCTGGGATGTGCTGTAGCTCAGTACTTTACAGCCCTGTTTCGCTTTAGCCTACAAGTTGCTCTGCTGTCACTAAGACACTATGCTGACAATAAGTCGTGCCATTGGCGACCATGCTTAGCAGACAGAGGAGCGTGTGTAATGCATTTTTGATGCCCGTGATGGCTACCATTTCGTAGCTCAGGGAGTAGTGTGGCTGGACTAGGAGGAACCCAGCGAGGCTCCAGGTCTAGCTTCTGAATAAGTGTTAAGTGTCCCATTAAAATGGATGTCCAAAGTAGTAGGGAGATGCTCCTAATCTCCCCTTTCAGCCCTGCTTATCTGCACTATCTCAGATGGAAGCTCTCCAAAGGTGGCACAGTTTGAAGTCCTTGTTCCCTGCCCTTGAAGGCTCACATATTTTCCCCAGACCTGTAATCAAAAAGTTTACTCCCATCATTGATGTGCATGTCATCTCTCTGCTTTTTTTTATGCACGGCTGGCCATGAGCTATTTTCAGAACACACATCATTGGAACTTACCAAGCTAATTACTCGATGCAGTCATTTTGTATATTCTTTCTGTTGAAAGCTAATTTAGTATTTTTTTGAAACCTTACCTTCTGGTGTTTAGATCACTGAGCAGTTTCTCCTTACACTCACACAGCCATGAAGCAAAAGCTTTGCAATAGCAATACAGTTTTATTTCGTCCACCCGCAGACGTTTCTATAAACAGTATGCAGCCACACCACTCATGAAGCCTTCAACTTTAATAGCAGCCCACTCAGATCCTCAAGGGCGGGTCCCTGTCATTCAGGCATTGAGCGGCCATTATTGAGGAAGGTAATTGGCAGGGAGCCTCATCTCTGGAGGTTTCCCTGGGTTTCAGCGATCTTTCACAGGACTGTAGGACTGTGCCATTAATCAGTGGAAGGATAAGAGAAAGAAGGGATGTGCCAGCACCGACACAGACCCTTACCTTTCCTTCCCCTGACAGAAAAATCCTTACCTAATCAAACTGCCCACTCTAATCTACACTTAGCATCTTCGTGGATGTGGCAGCACACAAAAGGAGGGTAACTCCCTCTGCTTAAATGGTCTTGCAAGGATGCACGTTTTAGTGTCAGATTTGAATATGTCATCGTAATAAGGCCCCTGGTCATCTTTATTGAAGAACCGTTAGTGAAGAAAAGAGAAGCTGAACAGCACTGTTAGGAGTTTAGCTGGTTTTGCATCGAACACGGTGCTCTGCGTGGGGTAGGGCGCAAGTGAGCGCAGAGCAGAGCACACTGCGACCAAGATGAACATTTTTAATAGTAGTAGGAGTTCCAGTGACCACTGCGTCTTTTCATGGCGCAACCACATACACATTGAATGGGTTTGTCTTGGGGCACCTTCGCCTTACGCATTCAATGTGAAACCAGCTTTAATGCAATAAGCAGGACAGACCATGTAGCATATTAATGATTTTTGTTCATATTACCCTAAAAAATAGTTTATCTGTACAATAGTTGTATTTGGGGAAAACAGTATTTCTGCCAGATAGCTGGCCACTTGTCGTAACAGTAACATTATTGCCATTCAAATTAAGATTGTATTGTAATATTTTGCAAGAAATGCAACTTTTTTTCTTGTTTAAGAGGAATTAACAACAGTATGGTTTCACATTAGCAGGAGTAAATAATGAGCTAAAGAATGTGACGAGCATTAAGTGCCTTATTTTACGTGCAAGAAGAACGTGGACGAACACAGAGCAGCAACAAAAGAACAAACCGGTGCCCTCTACACTAATCCCTAATGTGTCACACTGATTCTCACTGGCTGAATAGATGCTGCGGGAACATTGTTTTGCAAGTCAATACGATCGTAATTGTGTCGTAAGTAGGTATGATCTTAGTAGAGGTCAGGGTAGGAAAATCATTCTGTGGCTATTTGACTTTTTGTTTTGCTCAGGGGAGATGTACGCCACAGACTGCAAAGTGGCCTCTCTTCACAAACTGATGAGGAGAAGATTGTAGCAGATGCCTGAACCCTCCCAGTGAGGTTACTTCTAATTTGTTTGTCCCCTTTCCTCCCACTGGGCACTTTGACAGTAAAGGAAGTGATTCAAGAAGAATCGTACCCAACATTTATTCATCCACTATCTTTTTGTTCCTGAAGTAACAGTGTGGTTGTTCACTCAGACTCTAATCAGACTAGTAATCTTTGTCTGTGGTTGTGAAGTACAAAGATAACCCTCGGGGCTTTGAGATGATCTTTTGAAATAACCCATGAGATCAAAACAAAAGGCAGGCATCTGTAATAAACAAAGTTCAGTTCTATCAACTTCAAAATGCTTGACCTTGATCAAAAGACTGGAGATGACTGGATAAGTCTGATCTTTAATAAACTTAATTTCCAGCGGATTTAGACAGAGATCAGTGGAACAGAGTACCAAAAGCAAAATGAGCTTTTAATGTTGCAGTGAGACAGACTGATGGCAGCACTAAAATAGGGCAATATAGTTTCTGTGCTACCAGAATCACAGACAGAAAAAAGCTACGACACAAATTCCATATTGGTTAGTGACCAGCTCCTGAAGGTTGCTATGTATCATTAGCTTGTGATGCAGTTGGAAACAGATACAGACAAGCTCTTTTCCAATTCCTAAGTCATAACTAGGACCATATCTAGGACTATATATATACGTATATATATACGTATATATACGTATATATATACGTATATATATATATATGTGTGAAACAATGAATCTAGCCCAATAGAGTCTCATTCTCAGCATTCACAATCTGTCTGACTTTTCAAGAGTGACCCTTACAGGCGACCCATGAGGGATGATAAGCAGCTTCACATTTTGCCCCGTGTCCATTGATGAATACAGATTTTTCCAACAACGATGATGGATATTCTGACAGAACCCATTCTTGCCCCCTTTGCTGATGAATTTTCAAGTTGGGGAAAAAAAAAGGAATCAGTCCAAAACCAAAGTAAAATAGTTATACCCAGACTACTGCTTGGCCGTGTTATATTGTTACATATTTTTTATCCAAATGTGAGATTTGGTCCAAGGTGGCATGGTTTAGCAGTGAAAAACAATATGACTGCTCAACCAAATAGGAACTTTGGTGCCATTTGTCGAGTATCATGCAGTATTTAAAGTGTCTGCTTTTAACATTCAACCCAGTGCCATCAAACCTCTGCTACAGTAAGCCAAAGGCTTATCTGTCTTTTGCCATTGCTTTTAGTAATACTATGAAACCATTGTATATCAGAGCACAGCCTGCTCATGTCTTGTTTATAAAGGAAACCATTACTTTTGACCTTGAATCTTGTGTATGCCTAATTGCTGTTCCTGCATAACAATTTGAAAAGCACTAACAGCACTGAGAAAACAGCATCCATCAACAGCAGGACTGGCAACTGGCTAACAGCCTTGTGTTTTTTGTAGATGAAGAAAATGACATGAGGAGTGAAAAATTTCTCAATTCAGAGATGCATTGCGGTGCGAATGTGGACGATTCTGCATCAATGCAGCAAAATGAAATAATCTGTTTGGTTTCATTTGAGTTCAGTGTGAGTCTTTAAGGCGTTCTGTCATCTTTCTGTTACTGGTTTTTAACAAACATAACCAAAAAAAGACAAATAAAGAGCTAAAATGGAGACACAAATGGATATGGATACAATACACTATTTGGCCACAATATACAGTATATGCTTTTAGTGCTGTTTTAAACAAGGGTATGCTGAGATCAATAAATTGATCAATTATTAATAACTTACAGAAGCACTGCATTCAATAGCCCACCATCCTTCTCCTTCTCTTCCTGACTTTTAAACACACATACTCTACACATATCGAGCAACACAACACTTTCTAGAATTGTCTCACTCATCAACCCAAAACATGTAATATTTCCAAAATTCACCATGTGTCTGTATCTGGTGAAATAATCTCATTCAATCCATATTTGTTGGCATTTAGCCTTTCAAAATCTACATTAGGCGTTCAGGAAGTGCTCTACCTCATAGCTGCTTTGTTAAAACTTGATTTATTTTTTTTTATTTCTACATGAACTGCAGAAGGATTTATGGTTTTGTAGTATTTATTTGCTGAGGTGGGTCACACAGTTACTGGTATTGACTGTTGTTGTCTCATTTTTGAAACACTTTCTAAATAAAAGAAGAGTTTAAATCCTAGAAATAATATCAGGAGTAGGACACACATTTGAATCAATGTAGCAGAAGGGTTAGAGCGAGGACCATTTTTTATGAATGGTTGCCATTGTGGACATTGTATGAAATGAAATACAAGCACATGGCTAATATAGCACTAAAGCATGGTGGTTGCGATCACGCTCACTTGTTTATGATGTTATTGTTATATCGGAGGCCTTTTCACTCCTCAAAATATATTTTTGGATGTTCAAACTGAAAGATGTGTTAAATGTGTTCCTTTACAATCCAACACTATCTCTGTTTGTAGTGAAAAAAACAGATTAGTTGAACCACAGTGAATTTAAAAAGTCACTTCCCTGTTATACTTATGTGTTCTTCACTTAGGACAGAAAGCAAACCTTAATCATCCTGCACAGAATATCAATAGCTCTAATGCATCAAGGGCTCAGCGGGTACATACTCTGGGTGCTGGAAGTGGACCTACTAAATGTATTTACGTGAAGTGGAAGAGAGGTCAGTTTTTCTTTGCCTTGACTTGACTGACAGTCTTCCTTAGTGATTGCTCCAAAGTGTCACTCCAAAGGCAATTTCCTGACACCTCAGTGTAGACAGCATGTGCTAATTAAGTTTGGTAACAGGTTAATCCCCAGATATACTTCCTTCTATAACATTTTCACATCATATGGGGAAACTGCATACATTTTTTCAACTAAGTGGAGAGAAAATAGAAACATGTATAATTGAAACAAATGGAGGCAGTGAAAATGTTCACATCACATTTTCATGTAGGGATGATCGGTATGACAGATTGGATTAGCGAGTCAGTAATGATGATGGCCATTGGGCAAAAACCCCAGGTTTATCATCATTCTGTGAGGCTTAGCACCTGTGCCACATATACTGTGGGATTAATCACCCGTCTGCATGAGCATAATCACTGTTTCCCCTCTTTGTCTTCTTGCTTCGTGTCTCTTTTCTGACATTCATTGCACGTACAGAAACACAGAAAATGTATCTCATGCCTGAGTTCTGTTTGAGGAGAGATGTGCAGAGAAAGGATGGCATTGGTGGAAGAAGAAAAAAAAAGCTGATGGTGGAGTTGATGGTGTTATAATGTGCCGCGACGCTCAGGAAAACCTGTTTGAATTCAGAAAAGCATTTTAACTGTTTTAACTAGCAGAGAATGTGTAATCATTGCTTTTTCGTTTTCACCGGCTTTATGATCCACAGTTGGCAATAATCCACATTCTGTGCTGCACATAATTAGCCATCATAACCAACAACCCCTGGTCTGTTAGTCTCTGTGTTTAACATGCATCACAGAGGTAGCACAACTGACAAGGCTTTTAGTGAGTCGCATCCCCACAGTTAAAAGTAAATATGTGGATCGCTCCTTGAAGGGATTTCTTAGACTTCATGCCACTTCAGAGGTGTTTGAAAAGAGTGCACGGTCTTGTTATAATGACACAGTTTGTGGGAGATAGGGCTATGGAGAGGAAAAATAGTGAAGCAGAGCCATGTCTTTTTGTGTTTCAGATGGTGACAGTTTTGTCTGTGAATCGTTCTCCATTCCCAAGGAGAGTGTTGCTCATGATTTGGTGCTGAGGGAATTGGTCCTTTGGTACTCCAGAGAACACTGCAGTATTAAACACTCTTTTCCATTACTCCCTCCACTTCCCACTAAATCTACTGTAAATACTTCTTTCATTACTAGATCAAAAGACAAAATAACAGAAGGCTCTTATCTGTTTTTCAGCACCCACTGTGAGGCTTATTTCTGCTGTAAATACGATGACAAAGGATGTGGGAATTGTGAAACAAAGACAGATCTAATCAGTTTGAAGTGTCTTGAAGTGATCAGAAAGTGTGACTGTTTGGGACGTACTGAGTGTGGATGGAGAGCAGAGAAGTGGATTATGCTACAGGAGAGGTTGAGCAAGTTCCTGCTGACTTTCTTTGAGATGTTTTCTACCATGCAGACTTGTCAATCAAAGCCGACCTATTATCCATCAACACGTCAACTTTTGCAACCACCTGTCACTTTAACAGCTAAATTACAAGTAGGGGTGACCTGATACAAATTTTTTCACTTCCGATACGATACTGATATTGCAGCCTTGAGTATTGGTGTATCCTGATATCGATCCGATATCAGCATGAATCATACAGACTTTTATTACTTATTTTATAGTATGGATGTTAGAAAAGGCTTGATCAAGTGATATTACTTAAACAGAGAGCAATAGGCAGCAACAGTAGGTATGAGGAAAAACTGACACATTTATTATTAACCAATGGGTTACATGGGTTAGAAGACCCTGAAAAATAACCTCAATAAATCCAATAAAAACAAAAAAAAAATCTATTTTTAAAGTGCAAAATAACCACTAGTGTAACCTGAAAATCCTCCTGCTGTTTGTTGTGATGCTGCTTCAAATGATGATGATGTTGGTCGTATTAAACTTCCTGGTTCTGTGTCACCAGGGGAAACGGCATGTTGCATATCAGCCTGTGTATGGCCCTGAGAGTCAGTAGCGGGAGACACTTCTGTGTTTTCTCCTGGCACTGCACAGCCTTCAATGTAATTATCTTGTTGTGTTCATGGCTTTCCAGCAATGATGTTGATCATTGATGTTTTCAATAATACCCATAATATAACCTTGGCTTTGCGGCTGCTTCGACCTAAAGTACAGCGGCATTATCACATCTCTCCCTTTCAGATCACACCAACTCCTGTCACACTAGACTGAGTTTATGCACGTCATTCACACACCATGTCAATATGAATTCAGTCAGACGTTGAATGTGTGCAGCTCATTTCTTCTTTCATTATTAAAGCTGCAGCGTGATTCAGTGTAAATTCAGTGTGGAGTTTATGGTCTCACTTGCTAGTTTCAAGTCTTCTTAAATACAGCGTGATGCTCATTTAACAGACCATAAAGCAGAGGATGCTTTATGGTCTTTTAAAAAAAGATAACATTTTGGTCGCCTAAAATATCTTAGTCAGTACTTAGCTTTACCTTTGTATATCACTTTTGGTTGTAAAAAAACAAGATGGTAATGCCAAAAGAGTCTATGACTTAACCTAATATGCAAGAAGTATCTTACTGAGAGATTAGTTATTTGAATTGCATCTTTTGTTTCATAGCATTTGCTTTAATTGTCAAACTGATTCAGAGAAATGCAGAAAAACACATTGAAAACAGAAGAAATTAAACAAAAAGAAATAGGTCATTCTGTCTCTTCCCATTCCTAGTGAATAATATTTCAGTTTCACAAAACATCAAGGTTTCATGCTCATAATTACCTGAAAGAAAAATCTGTCAAGTCATTTAATCATTTGAACAGCTAATATAATTTGTTTTCAGAACTGTATGATAGTATTCAGACCAAAGAGAAAGGACACACAGCTAATACATATAACAATAACATACTGTTAGATTATTGTACTGCAGATATGTTCCTTATCGGGCCACAGTCTACGTGAAGCACAATGATCAGAGAGCAAAAACCCAAACATGCGTAAACATTTTAATATTACATACTTATTATTAGAAAGCAGGCAGTCTTAACTATAATGAAATATCAAACAATATGTTTACAGTCACTGTCAATGGACGTTATTGTCATTTTGGCATCTATAAAGCCATAGTGTGGTCACAGAGATAGAGATGCAGAAAAGCAGACACATTACAGATAATTACAGGCAAAGCTCCATCTTGCTCCTCATTTGAAATTTCAAAGCTGCTGTGATGCTCCAGGAGCAGCAGCTGGATCCTGGCTGCTAATCTCAGTCAAAGAGAAGGCTTTCAAAGCCTCGCTACACGCAGGTCTCTCTGCCATCATCATTACTGAAGCTACAGATGGTCCTGGTTTTGCATGGCTACTGCAAGGCAGGGGGTATCGAGTGAGGCTGCTCCTGAAAGGGAATTGATGTGAAGGCCAGACAAAATGTTGGAAATTAAATGCTTCATACCCTTATGGCCTTCTGACCATCTTGCATGTTTCCCTCAGCTTGCCTCGGTATTATATCACTGTTCATAATACCACTCCACAATAAGCCAGTGGCTTTATAATGTTCACTTCATAGCTGTCCGTCCATGCATCCGTTACTAATATCGATAACGGTTTTCTCACTCATGATCATGGTGGTCTTATTCTACTGGTTTGATGTTAAAATAACTGAAAGCTATGTTGGAAAGTCCATCAGACCTGAACCGAATCACCTCACCACCAGCATGACGCTCAGCAGGAGCAACGAGGTTACCATGGTGAGGGTGATTGAGAGCCCATTAGTGAACTGGTTGTATTGGTCACACTACAGGTCACTGTGATCTGTGTAGAAGGACTGATGACGTTATTTTTGTCGCTTTTTTCCTAGTTTCTTTCCTATGGTGGGATCAGCAATGCTTCATAAAAAATACTCTGTAATTACTCCTTGATAAAAAGCTTAATAACCTCAGATTCAATATTTTCCTTGACCAAGTTATAAAAGGCAGCAGAGTGTTGAAAAACGACAAGAAAGCGGAACATGAGCAGTAAATGGCATCTTTAGCAATCTGTCTTTTGTTCCTGAATAAACCTTGTGTGTGAACAACTTTCATCTGCTCTATGAAGCACCTGAGGCTAAACTGAAAGGCTGAATGATTTTAAATGTCACCAAGGGACAATCAGCAGGTCTTAAACCCTCTATTACCACCTAACTGTCAGAGCTGGTGTGTCTGGTTACACGGTAAGCACAGCACATGTAGATAAGCTGTATTTGACAGCTAAATATCTCTGCAGTAAGAAAATGTAACTGTGTCACAACTTCCCATTAAATGGTTTCGTAGAGTCTTTGCGATAGCATATGAGAGAAATAGGAACATGGAGGTGTTGGAGTGGTTTGTGACAGCCTCTTTTCATCCTCAGCATAAAGAAAATACGATGCAGTTGTCAACTAGTCACACATTAGAAACCTGGACATGCAAAGGTATTCAGCTCTGATTCTCAGGGGATTTCTAGCTTTACAGAGGTTTTACAGAAAATTTCAGACTAGGAACTGGATTCAGTGTCAAATGTGAAAATGTGACAATTTGTATCCTCATAATGCAGATGCATTGTCCCTGGAAGTTTGTACTTTTTTTTTGGGAAATGACTTAAAAGGACTTATGCTGGCCCCTGGCATTCGTCATTGACAGTAACCCCATCACAAAGCCTATCAGCTCTTGCAGACGTTTAGTCAGTTGGCCCTACTTAAACGTCTTGCCCAGAGCTGAGAAAACCAAAAGAAATAGAGTCGTCTAAAAATAGGTAGCCTCCAGGTTAGGAGTTTTTCCTATCTCAATGGATACAAATACTGTTTCAGCCTGGGATGCCCGCAGGTGTCAATGGAGTGAGAGGGATTATTTTTCCTTTGCCTTTGGAATGATTTTCATGCTTCCTCGGGCTGCACAAACTGGTTATTGCATTAACATCAGATCATTGAATCCTTTCTTATTTTAAACAGACGTTTGGTCCAAAGATTTGTCAAGTCTTTTGCAGCCAATCAGCCTCTTCCTGTTCAACCACTGCTGGCTAAAGGTGGATGCTTCATAGTGTCAACTAGGTTTCCTTGAGGAAAAAAGTGTGTCCTTCCTGTAGAAAAAAAACATCTTCCCTTAGTGATGTCAGTTTGTTCTGTTGATTTGTCCACCTATTAATCCTTGATCCTCGATGAATTGTTCAGATGTGCTTTTTCTAAACCCATTTTTCTCCTCAAAATGCTCCTAACATTCTCAATATTGCATCAGTCTCTCAGGATCTTCTCAGCATTTCAAATATAATACTAAATTCATATTTGAAAGTATCTGAAGTCATGACGCTCAATCCACTCGACGATGAACTGGCAGAAAATATTTGCTTTGCATCCACATGGATATATCTTGTGGGAGTATTTGCATACCAACGATCATTTGATAGTTGGTATGCAAACAGAACTGAACTGAGCTTCCACAATGTAATTACTTACCCATCATTATGTTTGTTGGGACAAATAGGAAAGCAGTGCCAACTTGATCTGCAGGTGCCTCCAGCCTGTGAGACAACAGCCGTGACAAACTGATGGTAATACTGGCTGCACAACCTTTCAACCACCCACCTCACACTCACAATCCTATCCTCTCGCTCCTTCCCTGTGCCCTGGTGATTAATGTGTCTTACTCTCCACATGCTGCCCTTAAGACAACAGCAGCTTACCGCTTCCCTTACCCCGCCACAGGTCCCCGAAATGACACAGTCAAATAGGATTAGAGTTCACATTTGGGACTGAGGGTGTTTTTGTGCGTGTGTGCGTGCGCGAGTGCAAAAGAAACATCCATGGAGTAGTTTTGCTTTTTTTTTTTTTTTTTTAGCCAATTTATGTCAGAAGAGAAAAAAGGTGCAGCAGCTCGGTGGGTTGATGCTTTGGCAGCCGTGTTGTTGCAAAAAAACAAGACTGGAGGGGGTGAGATAGGGATTTGAGGGGGTGATTCATTGCAATCTGCCACAATGGTGTATGTGCCCAAAGCTGAAATCTCTGCCTAGGTTCTGCCTTAATAAAGCCTGTTGGCGTTAAGCCGTATTACTCAGCAATCACATGCCAGAATATATCTCATGTTCCACGGTGAGGGTTTTCTATCTGGTCTCCTATCAAAAAGAAGCTACACATTTAAGTCCAGCCATTTCTGATATTTGTGGTATAAAAATGCTCAACAGACGTTGCTTTCTTATGTGACAACTTTTGACAATATCATCAAACAAATTACAGTCTAAAGCAAGGAAGGAAGTCCATCTCTGCTGATAGAGGGTATGTCTTTTTCAAATCTGTCCCCCACAGTCTGGGCCCGTCAACATGATGACAATGGGCTGTGGCGTAAATGCCAAAAAGTCAGTCAGTCCACAGTCAAATCTTTTTGTTAATTCTATCAGTCTTTCCACCCATGGCCATCTCTGGCCCTATTTGCAAGGAAACAATCTTGGAGCAGTCGTAGCCCAAAGGGAGAGTTGCAGACTGCGCTTCTATTCGCCTCATCACCCACTCTATCCCCCAGACAAAAGTAACAACTTTCAGACTACGCAAGGCCAAGAACACAGATGTTAAGCAATCTGGATGTCAATAAAAAGTGTCCCTGGTTTCAGCTGCAAATAGAAGGAAATTGTGAAGAAATTTGTTTGCTGTCAGTAATCTTCTGACGTGTCAAGGGTGAATCCTGCCGACATGGCTGGGACAGCGATGAAGACCCTGCAGCTCTCTGTTTCTTCACACAGTGCATGTGGTTTCTGACAGCTCTAGTCAGTCACCATATATCCTATAAATAACCATATATCTTAGATTATCATTTCCCCATTTCTCATTATCGTGGATGATGGTGTTCTTACTGTATGATGAAAGTAGAAGATTGGAATTGGTGGCGAATCAAAAGACCAGTCCCCATAGAAATGTCTGACTGGATGAGATTGAACCTGTCTTCTTTAGCACCTCTCTGTCCAGCTGCCACTGAACGCCAATTGAGTCGATGCAGGTGCATGCTGAACCCTGCTGTCAGTCAACCATCTCAAGGCTAATTCAGGATGACGCTCTCTGTCCATCTGTGCTCAGTCTCTATTTGTTTTGGTAAGCACAGCTGGGAGATAGCTTTATTCTAAACCTGCTTATCCCCAAAAAACGTGCGTCGCTTTTTGTGTATGATGGCAGATTTCCTCCGTCTTGATTCTGCCATGCATCGGCAGCTGAAGGCGAGGGCTGTAAATGAGAGCCATTTTCTACACCTTTCTAATCCTCTTACACTCTTACACTTTGACCCCTTATCTTGGCTTTTCTTAAAATTAAGGAGCCTAATTAGACATCACCAGTAGACAGTCAGCTGGATGGACTGCGGTTGTGGGCCATATGTGATCTAACAAAATGTGCTGTGTAACTTCTGATGCTGCAGCTAATCCTATCAAATGAGGATAAGCACGGCACAATCCCAAGTCTAACACAGCCACATAGGGAGCTGATACAGATCCCCTCACATCAGCCTACCAGCCTGATCTGAACCAAAGGGATACATGTTTCTGCAGTCCGTCTTGTTTTTAATATGCATTAATCATTGGTGTTGTAATCTAGTTCTGATTTTGCTTTAAAACTATTTTGCAGACAATACTATTACACACTATTACACTGTTATGATTAACAAGCACTATCATTGTATTATTTCTGCCCCACACAGCACTGTAGCTCAAGTAAAAAATATAAAAAAGGGACAAATCTAGTTCACATTTCACAGAGGAATCGAAACAAAGTGACTGAGCAAGAGTGGAGTCATAAACCAAGAAAATATGACACCCTATTGTACCTTCGCAAGATTTTCTGCTTTTGCACCGACTGACCTTCTTGGCTGGTATGAATTACAGTTACGTTTGCCCAGCAGACAGTGGAAAGTTTATAAAATCTGTTTGTCATATCCTCTCATATTGCCATATCTAAGGCCACAAATACTGTATTATTGTCTAAACACATCAAGAGGGAAGCCAGTGTAGCTGTTGCCTCTGTAAAGCTGCCAAGTCAGACTGCAGCCTCCATGGGAATGCTATATATTTGCTGTCGAGGAGTGCAGTCATAAACGAGCAGCTCTCTGTCCATAACTTTCGTCTCATTGTTTATCATTCCTTTCCAAACTACAGTCTCCATCTTTCGACGCCCACAGGACGGATCTCCCATGAAAACCATAGATCTGAATGTTACACAAAAACTGGGATAGAAAGGTAGAAAGAGAAAAAACGTACAATCAGAGAAAAGGCCATGCTATATTACAGGACTGACAGACTGTTCTGGGGCTGTTACTCTCATCTGTGCTCTGTGCAGTTCATGAATCAAGTAAGCTAGCCAAACGATCACATATAGCAGAGGTCAAACCTTATCCTCACAAGCACAAATTAAATTCACGCCGACAATGATAAGGCAGGATTGGCAGCCCTCTGGAGGCCTTTGGACAATAAGGGCATGTAGGTCAACATCCCTCATACTATGGATTTATGGTAGACTGACTAAGCCTTGGATACAGTGTGACTTCAATGACAAGCTAATACAAAACAGTAAATGGAGAGCAGAGGAAGAAAAAGTTGTGATATTATAACTTATGTAAATTAAAGCAGCAAGAATTCATTTTATTATGGAGCAGCAGAACAAGATGTCAACACAGCACTGACATATTATCACCAGGTGAAATTGATATTGCTTGTGTGTTTGCGAACATGGGCAAAATTATCATCATTTACATTCATCACAGTTTCTGGACAAATTGACAAATATACTAGCTCCATTTTAGTCTCAACCAACCCCTAATTTGTGTGAGTGTGCTGTTAAAAATGTCTGCCTGGAAATAAGGTTAATTAGAGCTGTGAGACTCAACCAAAACAGTGACTTTTCAGCTCTTTAAACCAAAACAAGTAGCTTAAAGATGTAAAATTCAGATTCAGATAACTTTATTTATCCCCAAGGGGCAATTCAGTTTAGCAGCAGATATCCAGGCTAAAATACAAGGAAAAATAAAAAAGCACTTAGAGAGTGCAGACTTCCGCCAAGGCGGCGGCGGCGACTTTTTGTTTAAGGTTCCCCCTGCCACCAAGGAGGTTATGTTTTCACCGGGGCTTGTTTGTTTGTTTGTTGGTTTGTCGGCTTGCAAAGTAACTCGTATCCGATTCAATGTCACCACCAAAAATTAATCAGTTTTAAGTTAGGCCACTTCTAACCAACCCTGAAAATTTCGTCAAAATCCGTACACAACTTTTTGAGTTATTTTGCAAACCAACAAACCAACAAATAAATAAACAAACCCCGGTGAAAACATAACTTCCTTGGCGGAGGTAAACATTGCTCCCTTGAGCTGAGGGGAACTGCAAAGGTGAGTTCTAATTACATTTGAATTATTGTTATTAATATAATTGGTGATATAATAAAAACAGTACACAGTAATAAATATGGTTAATTGTACATATTGTGCAAATATATAAATAGTGTTGGTGCAATGCAATCGGTGAGTCACGTTAATTCTACATAGTTTGCAGATATGCATTGTGCTGAAAGTAAGACATGAGCATAATGTACATAATGTGCAAAAATTACAGGAAATGTGAGGAACACTCGCGTTCTGTAAACACTGGCTTTGTCACATTTTCTGTAGTCTGGATATTCCTGGATGGTTTTGTTGGTAGTGTGTAGTGATTTTAAAGAAAGACCTTCCTCACCATGTGGGAGAAGGATGATCAACAGTCCTGCTCCTTCCACATTGTAATTACCTTTAATAACAGTATATTTACTGTATTAGTCAAGCTCATCTGGAAATTATCTCTCTAATTGCTCTATTAGCATGTGTAGCATCAGCCCCCACAAAAGCCAGTTCTATCATTATGCAAAGTTATCTCGTAAATGAAAGACTGCACTGCATGGAAATTTGCTTTTAATTATTATATTATTATAAGTTATGCAAATGTATCATTTGTGGTTTAATGATGATTACATGTCAGTGTTGCCTCTCCGTCAGTCACGAACATCACTTTTGTTTTGGGGTTAATGTCGTCTGTGGGTTTTCTTCCTCCTCTGCACCCTAATAGAGCGCTGTGGCTTCACAGTCAAACACCTGCACTGTCTTTGTGCTCACATTTACCATCATTGATGAGAACCAGTGATGTTTTGCAATTTTCCCTCTCACAGAGAGATAATTAGGTGAAGAATTTGAGTCATTAGCCTATGGAAAGAAGTGACGCTTCCTCCCTGGGCGGACGGCCCTCCCACTTCAAAGGGAGCACAGGTTCTTTGATCCACGACCACGAGTAGGAGACGGAGGAACAGTGCTACTGTGATTACTGTGCACTTCATGGCTTCGCTCTGCCTCTGGACACCAGCTCTGAAAGATGGATGGTGATCGTCAGCCCCGTTAGAGAGATAATGTGATCTGATTCCAAGAGGATTTGGCCCTAAACCCGCTTGGCCTCAGCTGTCCAGATTAACTTTGTGTCATGTCCTGTGATGTCCACCTTAGGTTTCGCTACTTCTAGTATCTTTCTTCTCTTTATTTCTTTCATCCTCCCCCCACATGTGGTCTGTTTTACAGCTCACTGACCTCAACACCGATGCAGTCACACACAGACCAGGGAGACAAACATCGGCACACAAACCTGCACTTTAGTTTTTCCCTTTCTGTCATTCTTTGAAGAGAAGGACAAGGTGGTATTCCAATTCACTTGGTGGCTTTGGTTTTTGCAATGTACCAGTCACCTTCGTTTCGATTACAACATGATGCGTTGGTGGCTGATGCAAAGCTTGTAGGAGCATTTTCACAATCTGCTTTTTCTATTTGCTGTGTCCCATCTTGTCTTCTTTAAAAGCTTTTCTACAATTCCTATACCGATAGATGCATTACTTTGGGGCGGAGAATCCCAATTAATTTAGAGGTCGTTTGTTTAGTCCTCCTCATTAGATCAATTTTATGCAGGAGGGAAACAGGGAAAATCGTTACACAGCTTAAAAGAAACCTAAGTGAATTACAGTAATTATTTAATGCTTGGTCTTGATCAAGCTAAGTGTCTGTACCGGCTTTTATTTATTTCCTTAATAGCACCTTTATCTCCCAAGGTCCCTCTGTGGCCTGTGATAAAAGAAACATTCAACAGGGGACAAATCCAGCTGTAAAGGAAAGCAGGTGTTGTAGTGTTTGTTCTTACCATTTTTGTACTAACTGATGTAGCAGGTAAATTATGTGCCCAGAGATCTTAACCCATCTCCAGCAGTAATCAATGAGAGTGGGCATTTTTGTGTGCAGTAAGTATTTATTGTTTTCATTTTTTTTTTTTTTGGGCAGTATTAAGGCAGATCACATAAGGTTTTGTAAGCTTTTGTCCCAGAACCCTGTTAATAATGTGTGGATGGGTGAAATGAACAGACTTTGAAATTCGAAAGATCTTTAGAATGAGGTTGGTAAGGACAACTACGTTTTGTTTCTGTTGACTGTGTCACAATAAAAGCCACCTGGTGTTGCAACAGTTAAACATGTTTTATACGACACACCAGTAACTGATTGAGCAGTAACTTATTACCTCTGTAATACATGACCGTGGGGGAGTGCAGCGTAAACTCTGAGGCTGATATCAGTGAAACAGAATTACAATAATGTTGATTTACGTGCATCATTTATAAGGAATCCCTGACAATTCACATCTTGCATGAGAATGGAAAACCCTGGCACTAATAGGTTCAGATGGTATATAGAGGTAATTATAGAATCCAAGTATATATAAAGGCTACAGCTGACTAATGCACTTCATCAAACAATGACAGTTGTGTCCACAACCACAAAATCATGGACCCATCACGTTCACAAACCATAGCAGCCCAGAAATACTGTGAAGGCTGATACCATTTTAGCTGCACTACTTAAAGGAACATTATATAGGACTGTGGCCAAAACTGGTACTGCAATCACTTTCAAATTACTGTAGAGCGGTGTCTCCCCTCCCCCTCTCCCCTGACAAGAGGTTGCCAGTTAGGCTGCAGGATCCAACAGGAACAGAAAGTGTTACAGTGAATGAAAAGCAGCCACCTTGGGCATCACCATGGGCACTTAGAAGGAGTAAAGTGAGGTGGAGGAGAGCTGTGGAGGCTGGGGTAAAGCGAGTGGAGCTCTGGGGTGGGGGGCGGGTGAAAATATGCGGTGAAATATGCTGCTGCCCTTCTGCTTTCAGCCTTTTCCATCTTTCAAAGGCATCTCCTTTACAAATCCTTTTTTTATTTTGGACTTTGTCATGACGTATTTCGGATTCATAAAGAGGTCTTTTATGTTTCGTAGCATTAGACATTATTTGTAGCTGCAGCTGTGGTAACTAGAGCAGAACTGGCAACCCGGATGCTGACACACTACTGAGTTGGTGAGTGGGAGATAGGTGGAGGGTGGCGCATCAGACCAAAACATGATTTCAAAAGATCAACATAATTTGTGGTTTGCAAAAGGGTTTTTTTTTGAATGTGAATAATTTGGCTGTACTGTTGTTGTTGGTGAGTTCAGTATGTTATATAAACATTATTCCTGAGTCTCTGTGACATATTAGGATGATTGTTACGGCCAGTTGCTTTAGATTTCTTAAATATTGTACCTTTAAGCAGATGTAGTTTGGTGTTGGCCCAAAGTGGAACTATATCCTGCCATCAGGAGTTTGTTTGTGGAGTTGGTATTGGTGGATTTCTCCATCAACACCTCTCACATACAGTGCACTGTTCAGAGAGATCCAAAGCACTCCAGCCAAAGAGAGATTGGTTAATTATTTTGTGAGCGTTAACCTTAAGAAAGATTTTATATTTTTTACTGTGCAAGACAACAATAGATAACATTTCAGTCCAAACAAATTAAGATAAATGTAGTACCACATTTGGCTGAATGAAACCCACCCTCTAATTCATATGGTTACACAATCTGACTTGGCTGCAACTCAGAGACCGATGAGTCTGCTGCCCAGTTCTAGTTGCAGTCGTTTAACTGCTGAGTCAAACTGGGAAACATTGTACAACAGCAGCAAGTGAAAACAGACTTTCATGCAGACTGTAAGCCAGTAAAATATAAAATCAAGCTTGTAATCATAGAGGACATAAAACAGTACTTTGTGATTCTGTCATTTCTAGAAGGAAGTAATGGTGTGCAGTGCAGCAAATTGGGATAATACTTCTGAATGAAACTTTTTTTCACCCCATAAGGTAATTTCAATTTCACTCTGTCCTTTGAGGTCAGTGAATCTTTGTCAGACTGTGCCCTGGGAAGGTAAACTTAATTTACTGCTATATCTCTTTCCACTGCTAAGGCGCAGCATATCCAATAGTGAACCTCCTAAACATAATCAATTATCTCAGCTCCAATGGCAGAGAATGCAGAATGCTGATAAGACTTTGTAGACTTTTTTTTTTCCTAATGAAGAGAGAAAAGACGATTTGGTTCAATACCCTGGGGGAGTTTTTTTTTCTCTCCTGGTAAAAGAGAATTATTCATTGCATTCTCTAAGGGAATAGTCGATCATTCCCAATAAGTCACAGAGTTGTTGTCCCTTTTCGGATGTGCTGAGTAGGACCCTAGGCTATGTCGATTTTATGTCATATGCTTTGCTCTGCTTTTTCTTAAAGGCGTCTCTGTCAGGCCGACAGTGAGGCGACTTTGACTCGGCGGTATTACAACTGACACTCAGTGATATTTATCAAGGTACAGTGAGACTGTCATGTTTGAGATGCTGGCGCAGCCTAAAATCAGCCTCTGCTTGCAGTGCACTCCTCCTGCCTCAGTATCATCTGTTGTCTTGTGATGTTCCGTATTTCCAACAATGAAGCATGGTATTTATTGATAGCCAGACACTGTGAATGTGTGTGTGGGGGGGGGGTTCTTTGGTATGATTAATTTGACGTTATCCCCCTGGCTGTGATGTTTTAGAACTTTCCGTTAAAACCATTTATTTCCCCCTGGGTCAAGTTTATGTGAGGTCAGCTCCTTAATGCATTCTATTGATCTTTTCATGCAGCTAATTTGCATGTGAAGAGATGCTGTGCATAGATGTGCAATGCTGCACATAGATAAAGAATGACACCTCGCTGGAGATCAACTGTATCGATTTTTGGTTTGTTTGCTTTTTTTTGTTGTTGTTGCAAAGCTTCGATGACAACCTCAGGCCGTCTTGACAAATGCTACAAGTGGGGCTATGCAAACAAATAAAAAACAATGGATTAGCTTCCTCTGCCTTTTAATTTTAACAGTAAAATGATTCAAAGTCATGCTGACCTTTTACAAGCAGCATCTGTGGGGAAATAGAATTTATGTTCCATGAGCCAGGCTTTATGCCAACACACTGGCTGCTGTTTTTCTACCATTAAACAAGAGTTATGTCACACTTCCCATTTAATCACAGGCTTTTTCGGGGGGTCTGGTCTGAATCAGAGCGCCCAGCCAATGACTCACCATGAGGGGCCCGTTTGACAGATTACACCTGCAGTCACACTTAAAGGTAATGTTAGTAGGCCCTCGGCGAAAGAGGAGGAGAGCCTAACAATTCCATTAAATGTTTGCGATTGACCTTCACGGCAAATGAACACTTGGGTTCAACATAGTCAACATAGTGGTTAATGCTCATGGAAGCCACAACACTCAGTATGCCTGTTAAAGAGCTGTTAATCATTATTTCTGTCTCCGTAATGGGTGCCATCATTGTATTAAGTCTACCTCTACCCTTATTGAAGTCAAATTTTATATCCTTAAATTACTTAGGCCAGACTGTTTTCTCAAGGGTATTCCAGCAGCTTTGAGGGCAAACTTGGCAGTTTCATGGTCCACTGGTGTGCTGCGAGCTCCGTACCGCTGCCTAGGAGAGTCGCCGACTCATCCAGACAGCAGAGTGACAAAGTGTGCAGCCGAAACCTGTTTAACACTTCATCATCGCTGTCATAGACATCCAGAAGGAGTCAGGCAATTCACCACATAGAGGCAGAGAGAAAGACTCCCGGCAAGGTTGATCACATCTGTGAAATTAGAAATACTTTCGGCCTAAATGGCCACCAAGTGTGTTTGCTTTTGCAATTATCTACAGCCACTCTTTCCCAGACTCCCTTTTTCCCCAGAATAATGCCGCATGCTGTACCCGAGCTGCATACATACAGCCTAAATTTGTCAAAGTCAAATAGAATTTTTGGGCAAATCTCACAGCAATGAATAGGCCAACAAACTCTATTTCATGCGCTGTTAGATTTAAAGAGTGTTATAAGCCATCCAGGAAGATATTTCTTAAGGGTATTAGGTTGGAGTGTGCTGCACAAAACATACTGCAGGATGTTATAATAGCTGTTGAATCGATTCATGATAACACACCAGCTCGGTAACAGTAACAGTAACAGTCCTGTTGAATAAATAAAATCACCACAGATGACCTCTCAAGAAGTTTTAAACAATCAGCATGTGAACAGGTTTGTAATTTATTCATATTTTATGTTCGGAAAAGAGTTTTTTTTTTTTTTTTGCTGAACATTGGAGTTATTACCACCAAAAAGTGTTCACCTCATCTGATGTTAAGTATTGAAGCCCTTTCCTACTTTTCACCTCTGAAATTCAGATTGCTTTCTGAAGCAGGGCAAGGTCCTGGCCTTATTTTAGATAATAAGTGCACTATATGCACAGACTGCCCCAACTAGTTTTACTCAACCAAGGATATGACCCAGCTGGCAAGCTGAATATTCCATTTCATGATGGAAATTGAATCGGAGATGCTCTCCACCTGGCACAGAGCCTTGTGTGAGTCAGTGTGTGGACATGTGTGTGCACAAACTGTGGGTTTCTGAGTCTATTTGTGAGCCAGGTGGGTGAGGAGGATAAGAGTTTTCGGGGTTAAAAATGAAAAAAAAGGACGTAATGTGGATATTGACCCACATTCCCCGAATGTGCAAGGGTGTCGCCAGAGATGGTTCTTCTGTTAAAGCCGCATGGGGTGAGGGATGAAGACGAGCTTTGTGGAAGTTTAACAACAGCCAAGCAGCAAAGCTTCTGCCCTGGAAAGTATAATTGCAAGGCTTTGCTGTGAAATCTGGTTAAACTTTTTCCGTGAACTGGCTTCTCTCAGAACTGTTTTATTAACAGTCCAATCCACGAGTCCCTCACCCTTTTGTAAAAGTTGCCTCATCATTTTAAGCTTCACTAGAAGGAGATGGTTTTAAGAAAAGAGTGGCTTTGGTTATATGGGAATTGATAGAAGTGAAAGCACAATGAAACTTTTACAGCTAATTCAGTTGATATCCGTGTTAAAATGAGGTGCATACACTTAAAATTTGTTTTGAAAGATTGGGATATTTCTCATTAAGTTGACTTATTTCATTTCATAGCTTGTGAATATTTCTGATTTGCTGCTCTTTATGGGGGGCTGTGTGTGTTAGAAGAGTGTGTGACCCGAACATAAAACAGACGCAGAGCTGCTCGACATTATTGAACATTTACCAATTAGGATTCTTCGGGAAGCTCACCGCGGGCCTCACGGTGCGTTTAGCTGAGAAATGCTCAATATGGGAAAACGAAAATGAATTACTTTTGTGAGCTTTCATAGTGTGTTAGTGCATGTGGCAGTTTTTTTGCTTAGTGATTAGGGATCTTGAAAATATTTAGGAAGGCTCGGTTAAATATACAGCCAAGGAGACGTTCTCATACCTTACTTAACCAACTGTGAAATAGCTTTGGCTAAGTAAGGGGACAACCATTAATACTGATAAAAATGGGACTAGGTGCTCTCAAGGTGGAATGTGAGTTCTCACTAAGAAAGTGATTTATGTCACCTTCAACAGAGGTTATATATATATATAAAAAAAAAGCTGGCTCTCGGAGTTAGAAATTTTCAGACACACACACACACACACACACACACACACACACTGGGTTTGCGCTACTAGGTTAACATACTTAAACACTGAAAGCCACAGGTTTGTTATAGCAGAGCTTTTCTAATACTAAATTATCCATTTTAAATTATAATTAGTATTACTGATCCTACATATTTTTAATTTTGCAAATCTATTTTAAGATAACATTTGCTCTGATGAAAGTTTTATCAGTGTCTGTGATGAGACATTTGTAAACTCCCCTGTGTATTAAAACATCTATCTTTTTTGCTCATATACAGTACTTCCACATGCAGTCGGCTGTCACTCATGTTTTCTCTCATAGTCTTGGCAGCCTGGAAAAAAATAACAGTAATCAGTAATTATTCAAGATCACTTTCCATGATTGCTTTTTCTGCTTTGCTAAGAGATAATGTATGTTATTACCCAGCTACTCAGAGCCTGTGAGGCCTTTTTACATAGGCTAATGTAATGCCCTCTGGTATTCATTTAGCTCTTAGTTCACATTAGGAGTTTATATTTGCAGCAGTGCCTACAGTCAGATAGCCACGGGGGCTGTTGATGCTTGGATCTGATCAGAATACAGACTTGATTCCAATAAATTGCAGCTCGTTCCAGTTCAGCTCTGACAGGAAGGCAGTGCAAACATGTAGCACCATCTTTCTTAATCAATCCTTCAGTGTCAGACCCTTCACATGCTCATGGCAGGTAATAAGAAGTGCTTTCTATCATTTTTTTTTCAGGTCCAGTCTCAAAAAAAAAATCCTCCTTCCACTCATTATCATAACATGAGATTCTGAGTGTCTGCATGGAGAATATGTCCAGGGTTTGTCACCTTCCTAATTGGGCAAATCAACGTGCAGTACATGCCTCTGGATATGCTTTATTAGCCTAATCAGGTCTCCAGAGCCAAGCCCCCAGCATAAGACCCTTCTCAAGCAGTTAATAAGGCACTTGGTTGAGATCAGGTCGTAGTACTATAGCATGCCAACAATGTAACAGTGGGGAGAAGGGTTGGGAACACTGTATGTCTTTCAGAAAGGATTAGGGATTTATGTATGAATGCTAAGCAAGTAATATATGCAACTGCATTCAGCTCTGCTGCTTTTCTTGTGCTGAGGCCTTAGCTGAGCTCAGCTGTAGCTTGCAAGAGTATCATTACATTAGAAATATATACTCAAGGCAGCAGCAGGGCCCTGGACAATAGCTGTATGGAAACGCTCCTCCGTTCGAGCCGGTGCACTGAATCACTGTTGGCTCATTTAGTCCCAGGCTAATGCAAACGGTAGCATATAATACAACACAATTAGCACCATATTTGCTCTGTGAATGAGTAGATGTCTACATACATTTTCTTTCTTTCTCTTTGTCCTTTAGCAGGTGGCGTAATAATTGCACCCTTCTGTAATGCTGGGTACAAAGACTCTAATGTCTTCTTCGCTGAAGCTTTCACACAGAGTAAAATGTTTTTTCCAGCTCAGGTAAGACCTCTAAATAACCTACAATTTTGACTGTGTGGTTGTTTCTGAAGCTAAATCAGAGTATATCACAGCAAATTGCAACGCTAACTGCAGCAAATATTAAGAGCATTCCAGAAAAAAAAATCTCAGACGCTTTCATAACTAATGGTTGTCAAGTGCATCCACACAGGGATGGCAGCATTCAGCACCATGGACAGTGATTTATACTGTATCTGTGCAAAAGGCCACGGACAAATCAAGAACATCACTGCAGGAGGGAACGCGTAAGTGCCCTGCTTCTTTGTTCATCCTTTCTGGCCTTCACGTTCTTTAGAATACCAATCTCTGTCTGCCAGCCTGTATTGTTCTGGCTGAACTATTTCACAGAAAATTAAAAAGACACTTTTCACAGAATTCTAATCATATAACAATTATAATTCTCAAAACTTATATCCAAATCCAATTTTCATGATATTTAAGGCAGCCATTTTTTTCACAATAGCCATTCAATGCATTTCCATCTGTAAAAGTCTCATTAGCGGTAGTTTTGTTAGTTACTGGTGGTACCACCCACACACAAGGGATTCACATGCCAGTACTGAATGTGATGTTGAAGAACAATAGTAGGAGCATGTGCACATTTAATTCAATGCAGTTTTGCTCCAGTGTTCATACTTATCTTGTCAGACATCATTGCAGATTGTCAACTTTAGTCTTCTTTTTTCCCCCAAACAAAATACTTGTAAGCTTTCAGCGTTGTTAAGGTCAATGTTGCTCGGATGCCTAATTAAACACTGTCCTTTTCTAGAATATTTTACGGATGCATGCACCCACACACATCCTGTTTTCCCTCACACACTAATCTTGTGTATGCAGTGATCTCCACTGAGTAGAAACTGTGCTCCATGACATAGTCAGCCCTTGGCTCAGAACAGCCCCACGTCTCTGTTGCCCTGCATTTTCGCTGGCCGCCCGCTGGCGTGCGCCTCTCCTCGCCATATGAAACTGTCTCACACACCTCCTAGCAACAGCCAGTCTCGGCCCCAGCTGCCTTATAAAAACCTACACAGATGCTTGTGCATAAAAAAGCAAGCTTACTGGTATACACTCCTCTCTATAACAGCATATTTACATCTACTAGTGCTGTCACACAAATGTATACACACATGCATGTGAGCACAGAGGCATTACAGCACACATGACATCCACGCTGCCTGCTAATGCTCCTGTATTCACTTAAAACTTAAAAGCATCTGCCATTCTCTTTGATGTATGGCCTCAGTGCCAACAAAAAGGTTAGCAGTTATTAGCCATCATACAGAAAAAGGTTGTCTCATCTCAGTGAAAATATCATCGCTTTCACAAAACGTCAAACCCCCCTGATATGATCAAAACATCTCTATGGTGATGAAACAACAAACTTTTGTTTACTTGAATCCCTCACATGGTCGTCCACTGCTATTCGCAGTATTGATAATTGACAGATTTGTCCTCCTAGGCAACTATTCCCGAGGTATCAGGATATATTTCCCGTGTGCTCACATTTCTTTTTTTTCATTCTGCCGCCTCATATTGACAAAACGCAGTAGATTCTGACATGCATCAATATACCGTGCTCCAATAACGAACAAGGAAAAATGATCTGCTGGGAGCCAACAGGGGCCTCGCTGCTTCGCAGGACAGAAACAGCAGGAACAACAGGAGCACAAAAAACAACAACTGACTCATCTCAAAACTTTTAAGTGCATATGTCGTCTATTTAATATGGAGATGATCCTCAGTGGAAATATTAAAAGATGACTTTGAAGCACTTGCCTGTTTAGTGTTTCACACTTTACCCTCATACAAGTAGCTTACCATTGCAATCACTGTTGCAGCATATCAGTGGGATAATAGCTTTGCTTTTTTTCCCTGTCATGAAAATGGCCAATTCTGCTCCATCTTATTAACAATTTTATCAGATGACAGATGTTTAAGCACACAGAGGCCTCATAATTATTCTCCAATGACAGCCTCAGTGAGTCCGGTAATCGTCTTTGTCTACAAACAACCTCACAAAAAAGGGCAAAATTATTTTAGCTTCAATTACTGAAAAAAAAAACTCATTTGGCTGATTACTGATGTAGAATGAGTCAATACTAAAAGCACACTTGGCTTCAATACCTGCCATGATGTGACTGAGTAATCTGAAAGACAGCTTGGAAGTGGCAGTGTGTAGCTGCATTTAATGAGCAGTGGGCCATAGTGGTCTGGATGATGCACTACTTATATAAGATCATAATTTAGCATTGAATAGCAAAATGAATGAACAGACAAATCAAAATGCCCTCAGATGCACCATCTCTAGTAATGGATTATTCAAATCTGGGCAGGTCTGTCAGTCAGTAGCTCATGACCAGTGTCATTAGGATGACTTTGGTAACTACTTGTACTTGGTGGTGTGTTGCTTGGCATGGGGGGGATGTTGCTCCACCTTCTCCAGTCCATGAGTTTAGGTTGCCAATCCAGTGATGCCATAATCACATCAGATTTCTGAATCGAGGTGCTGTAGAGGCAGTGGTTAGGTTATTTCTGCAGCCTGCATGCATATTCTGGGCAACACTGTCGGCACCTCGTCTTAGCAAAGCACTGCGTATCGTTTAGGATGAGCATGACTCATTCTGCTCCTCTGTAGATATTTACCTGAACTGGGTCTATTTAGCTGGTTTTGGCAGCTCACTTTCTATCCGTAACCTTTTTTTCTGAAATGCAGAGTAATACTGAAAGTGCAGAGGAGATAACATGCTGTGGGAGCTGTGGTATGTGGGTATATCACAGCAGTGAACCGGTTTTGCTTCATTTGAGCTGTTTTAATGAAACACATTAAAACACATCGTGAAATGCTGAGTAGGGAACACTGGAAGGTCGGCAGCATGTAGATTTAGACCAATAGTTCCACTTTTTTATTGCTATGAATGGTTTTCCCCTTAACTAGTTGAATATATGAATGCATATATTCAAAGCATATTTTGTACTAAGGCTAAAACTGCCAGAGGTTTTTTTTTTGACATGCTGTTTAACTGTATGTTGTATTCTGCCTACTTTGATGTTTTTCTCATCCTCCATTCCTTCCATTGACTCTGGTCTGCTCCAAGCTACAAAGACAGGAAAGCTGTTACTGAAACTTTTCTGGCAAATTGACAGTTAATTGATAATAAACATTAGTTACAATTTAGATTTGAAATGATCCTAACTGAGTCATCTGCAGCCTTTAATATTTTACTCAGTGTTGCTCACCTGTGACAGGCCACTGAATGCAGGAGCTCAAAACCATTTTCCATTAGTAATTTGGTCAGCACAAGGTCTGAGTTCACTGCTTTTTCACATCAGCGCCTAAATTGGCCACACTTACTGTAGTGTTCCAGTGTTATTGGGGATAATGCATTTGCTGTCTATTACATTTTATCAAGAGTACAGGAAGGTCACATGATTTGCTAAATGGCATACATGAGCATAAAAATGGCCACTTGTGAAACTACCGAAAGTGTGTTCATTAGAACAGACTTCACTTCTTTCTGTCACCGTCTTTGAGCTCATTATGTTCCTTGAATATCATAAGTCACCTCACCAAACGTACAAACATGGACCCTGATGTGACACTCATAGTTGTTTCCTTTCAGTGTCAATCATGTGACACAGTTTGCAGCTTCGCCATTCTTTCCTGCTGAATGATTCATCTTGATGACCACTGAAGTCAAACCACAGAAATGATGACTGTTCCAGCGTCACCACACAAACACTAGATGTACCCCGCGGTGTGTGATGCTGTGGGTCAGATAGACACCGATCAGCCATGGATTCCGTCTCACCCAGCATGACTGCCCATATCAGAGATGGCCGGCACCACCCACAGTGTGCCATCTGCTCTACATTTCATCTCAAAGTGCCTTTACCATCTATCTGCTCGCCTGGCGCACGCTCGGGGACTTTCTGAGGAGTCGGGGCTGCTTTGATTGTGACGTTCTACAGCTCTAACATGTGGGACATATTTTGGTTTTGTTTATTTCAATATAACAGACTGAATATGTTATCTTCTTTCAAAACTACTACTACTATTTATCTTTGTGTCGGCAAATCTTTTAAAGAGGTGTTTCCATACAAAAAGGTCACAAAAGATCACAGCTTAGTGTATCATTGTTAAAGAGCCATAATAATTTGCTATGAAGGCTGGTCACTGTAGTTTTTAACAAGCATTAAACAGTACTTAAACAGGGTAAACAGAAATATATATCATAGCACTTCCCTTTTGCTGTGGCCTGGTAGGTATTGACATCATTTACCTTTTTGCAATGTCAGACTCTCTTTGAATGTCCTGTCACTGAAGATCTCAGAGCCCGTTGTCAAGCTCAATTAAACCTCAAAGGCAGCAGCAACTGAACATTTCCCCCTAGAAACATATTTGGATGAAGAATCAAAATGAATAGTTTTCTTCTGACCATATTGTACACTCTAGGGGTCTGGCTCATTAATATGTAGCTTATGAAAAAAGATCATTTCATAGTACAATTATGTAAATTACTTCAGATGAGGCATGTGTTTGTGAATGTGTGTTTTTGTTACGCTCTGGGAATATCATTGATTTTTTTTTTTTTTTGTCCTGTAACTGCAGCTTTGACAAAACGTACATTATAGTGGCATTCATTCTCGTCTTTCTCATTATGGCTGCAGATTATTGTCGTGTCAAGCAGATCCAATCAGCATGCAGAAACAATAGTAACATTGTCTGCTGCTATCCATTGTGCTGAAGATAATATTATTCGTCTCCAAACCTACAGCATCACAGGAATACTTCAGAGTATGCTGGAGGCCCTGACACAGGAAACCTCAGATCCATCATGCCATATCTTTGTCTTAGGGTGCTTTGTTACATTTTAGAGGCCTGCTCCCGGGTGAAGATAAATGCTGTAAACACTACTTTATGAATGAATAAATTCCCCCCGCGCCGACACTGCTCCATGGCCCACTGTTAATAAACTGATTCATGGCGTAATCCACTCTCTCAAGCGTTCAGAGCTCCTTTTTATACCCCCTATTTATGTTTGCTGTTATTTCAGAGAGTCAGCTGAAAGGAACCACAAGAGGAAGGAGATAAATCACATTTCCCTGGTTTAATTTATGGAGGCGAGCGGGTGTTATATGAGCAAATTCCAGCCCACAAAACACCACTGGTGAGGAGCAGTGGAGGGAAAGCCTGAAAGGAAAGTCCAAGGCAGGCACAGAATCTTTCTCAAGAGCCTGCAAGCAGGAAAAGTGATTGAGCTCATTGCAAATGTTATTGTCCATAAGCACGGCAGAAAAGTTAGTCCAAAAGGGAGGAATATATTGCACTTCAGCCCCTGGAAAGAACATGTCTTTCATCATTGTTATCCACAGTCATGAAAAATTGAGGGCCCTTTTTTATAGAAGTGAAATCATTTTCGCAGAAATGCTGACAAAAGCATCATCATTTTTAGAGCTACTTCCTGGGGAATATTTATGGCTTTAACAAATTTGTCAGAGCAAATGATCGTTCTGTTAGACCTCTTACTTTGGGCAAATGTATTATATCACTTACATATACCAGTTCACTGTGGATGGAAAAGTTTGTAGCAACATTAATCATGTTTTACTCAATGAGTACAGCTTATTTTGACAGAATTTTTTCCATTTTGACCCAAGTTCAAGGAGCATGTTAAACATTTATTAGAGAACAAGATGAGTGATGTGTATTGATGCTACTAGAAAGTGATGCATGCATGCAAACTTGGCTAACAAGACTGAGATTTGAGACAGTATCCTTACTGGGAGTTATAATAACTATGGTGGCACAATATATCTGAAATTCTTCATTATCGCAACATCAACATGCATGATATACATGTCGCAAAAGATAATTTGAACTGCGATAAATGGTATTCTGACATTCACACTGCATGTCAATATGAAAAGCCACCTAGACAGAGACAGTAAAGACCAAGGAAATGAAGCAACGTTAGCTGTCATAAGCACTGAAAACATGGCTGATGTCTCTTATTTGGAAATATTTTGGATGCAAGAGAGATGACGTGTTGCAAACAGGTATATGCAAGTCATGCTGAACACTCGTGGCACCCGTCAGTGGAAATGCAACTGGTCTCCATAGCAACCAACAACACAACCACAAAGATGTATATGTTGTATAATATTTTTTTTCTCAGTGTCTACATAAACTACTCACTGTCGCTGGTTTATGTTAGCAGCTGACCCACAGCAGAAAGAAATTAACACTGTATACTTTATGAATTTATGGCAGGTGGTATCGTCAGTACAGTATTCAACAACCTCATTGCATACTGCATGTTTCCACACAACCCTAATCATCACTGTAAACTACTGAGCCACAGTGCTTCCTGTTTTTCAGTTAATATTTAGAAAAACAGTATTCTTGCTGTATACACAGTGCCTGACTTCATATAGCCACCGCTCTGTGAGGATGAGTGAAACAGGTGAGCGCACGCTGAGCGACTGCTGCTCAGAGGGTGATTTGATATGCAGTTTATGCAAATAATGTTGACCCATGGTCCAGGTCTGACAGAGTGGCCATCTGTTAGCAAGCCGCAGAGTGGCTGGTGGACGAGACCTCCAACAGTAATCCCTTCTGCATTCAGCCCTCTAAAAATAACCCGCTTCCCATGTGTGTTGTTCTATTAAGGCAGCAGTAATAATGCTAATGCGTTCTAGACGTGGCACTTTTTTTTGTTGTTAATTTTTTTCCGTACATATGGACGGTTCATAATTCATCAGCACATGCCCAGAGGGCACTTTAAAAAATATACACGTATTGATTAGGGTAGAGCTTCTTCACTGCATGCTACTTTGATGTATATGCACTACAGTATCCAAGCCTCTGCTGTATCTGAAATGAATTGGATGTTGTCTTTATGATGAGAGTTGAATCCAGGGCACAGCACTTCTATATGTCTGTATGTGTTTCTATACGTGCACTGCTTACATTGTTATTGTGCTTTGTTTCACTGAAGGAAAAATGAACTTGGCCCTTACAGAACAATATCCTCTGCAGCCAACAATAATTAATAATTCATTTTCATCATTACCATCACTTCTGGAGAAGATCTTATTATGGAACTTGAAAAGCAGTGAACTCCTGAATATTTTCCACGCATAGCAGGATGATGTGTATTTTTCATGAAAACGCTGGGAACTGGGCCTTGAAGCCTATCTAGGATGAACCACTGTGTTTTAGTACTTAATTATAATATGCACTTGATGTGCAGAATACACCTGATGTAAGATCTATTTGAAAAGCTGAAAAAAAGAAGCATGAATAAAAGGAGATCTTTAGTCACATTTTACACATTGGCATAAATGTGAATTTTGAGCAAACATAAAAACACTTTTAAAGAAAACATTTAAAAGTGAATTGGACAGTGATTGTAGTAAATGTTGATTTGAAGAGTAACAACAGTTGGATTCAGTCATGGAAGCCTGGAACAATAATTACGCCAAAGACCAAAGTCAGGTCAGCTGCATGGATATTGATTACAGACTAGAAGCTGCACAGCTGAAGACAATCAGGCTAATTAGCCATTCCATTACAGCCACTGATTGGCCACGTCTTCAGGATGTGTGCAGAGTGCCGACTAAACCTTGTCTGACCATCGACTGCAGCTGCCTAAAGCAAAATACGCAGTTCAGAAGAGAGGATAAAAGCATCAGGCAAGCTTTGTGAAAATGAACCCACAGAGCTGCCCTGAGCCAGAGCATCGGAAAAGCCATCATTATTCAATCGGACCTCCTTATATTTGAAGCAATCAAAAAAAAAAAACAGGCATCTACACAGTAGTTTGTGTGCTTCAAGGTCAACTGAGGAGTTGAGATGCAAAGCACAAAATAGATTTCTGAGAGGTCATAAAGCAGGCAAAATGGAAATTTCCATGCAAGGCCTAAATGGACCTTTAGTCCAATAGTTAGTATTTATTTCTCATTCTTTAAATGTGAGAAACTGTGACAGAGGCTGGAATCCCTGTTTGCTGTATAGAAGGCAATAAGTTTGTGCTTGAGGTTATGTATGAGGTTATTAGTTTAGGCGTGAAAATCAGAGAGTTATGGTTTGTCTTCCTCTGAATGTGGAAGCACAGTGAACGCCTGCTCCTCCAGATCTGTCCCAAGCATACAGTCACTTGATATGAGAGCTGAGCTCCCCAGTTGCAAAAAAAAAAAGAAAAGAAATGAAATTAAATGTTTTCCATCTTCTCTGCCACCAAAGAAAAACCTTATGCCCCTCATTTTCCGCATTGTGAAAGGCAGAAATAATGATTTCCTATTCGGTATGCATTTTTCTGCTTCTCTGGTGCAATGTTGATTCATGGGGAGCAGAGAGGCAGCATGGTGCCCTGCCTTATTAAAAGTCTGCTCTGTGTTCGCTATCTTATCAAATACAGAGACAAAAATTACGAAAACAACCCACTCTGTTAGATTGCCTAGCTGAATGGTAAATATCAGGTGAATAATTAGCTTTCTCTGTCGCTGTTTTCCTCTTTTGTAATGTAAAGTGCTTGAGCACCTCTGAGGGAAGGCTACCGCGTTGCTTCTGTAAACATCATTTCCTCCGTTCCTCACGTCTCTGGGAAATCCAGTATCTCAGCGGCATAAAAGGTAAACCGCATCTTCAATAAGCCCAATTATGGGAAAAATTCGATCAGCTGATCCCGGCCTTGTTGAATAACCTATGCATCTCATTCCCATAGAGGGGAAAACTATACTGCAGTAACTATAAAGCAGAATATGTGCCTTTTTCTGTTTTCTGTTTTATTACATAACTTCATCAGTTACACTGTAATTAATGTGTATAAACTGTCACAAACAGGATATAATCTAATAAAACCACGTGTAAGTGGGGTAAAAAACATATTTACAGGATATATTTGTAATTGAAATGTACATTTGTGGAAGTAACAGTTAAAAATTTACATTGATTTATAATTCAGTATGAAGCTGTTTATATTTCATCTGATTCAAAATTGAAGACTGATGAATGTTACGCAGTAATATCTGACATTATACATACAGTTGACCTTTGTATATATTATTATATTATCTGTGATATATGTATGTAATGTATGGATGTGGTTTATTTTGAAAAGCTCAGACTTTAGCAAAGAAGAGATATGAAAAATAAATAATTCTACCATGTTATTATGTTTTCCAATCCAGAACTCTCTTTAAGTCTTTTATTTTACATTTTGTGTCAGTTGTTACTGTTTAAATTTTAGCTACACAGTAACTCGTTACAGTAAACCATAATGATCTGTGCTACAGCTAGTCATGACGCTGTCACCTCCAGTCGTCTCTTCGATCTTGGAGCTTCATCCAGACAGACCCTGTAAGTCACTCGTTAACTTGTAAATGGGAGCACATCACGGTCTTAATGACCTCTCACTGGCCTTCCAGGATTTACATACTCTACCTCTTCTACATACAAGAGCACAAGGACACAGGATGGGGCAGGCCCGGGTCACCAATGTGAAAATATGAAAATATATAAAGGTTATGGCAAGAATTCCCATGCTGCATTTATTTTATTCTTATTTATGTGTTCGTAAATATGTTTCTATTCAACCTATTGCAGTTGCACACACATTTGTTTGCTGTATATTTCACTGCCCTTGAAAAATGACATCATATTATTCAACCAGTTGATACTTTCATCCATCATGCACTCCACTGAGCTGGTAATATCAGGCTTTTATTTTTAGTTTTTATTTCATTCTCATGCTTTTGATACGGTCACTTGTGGGATTCTTTTGGATAAATTGATGGATTTTGTGACAACATATCCTCGTGGTTCTACAATCATGAACAGAACCGCTTTTATTAGTATAAATCTACAATCTTCTTAAAGTCTAAATGTATATTAAAGTTTGCCCATCTGAACAAAAGGATATTCCCTATCTCCCTTTTAGTATTCACTCTTTTCTCATTATTGGTGGTTTGGTGATCTCATAAGGATTTACAAGCCTGTCTGTTCTTTAGTACAGGATATTACTTGTTTTTTTTCTGATTTCTGTTTATATAAATAATGCAGAGACACTTTCTTTTCACACTGTTTTAGAATCCCAATATTATTTCCCCAATTTTATTTATTTATTAACCCTTTTAATTCATTTAATGCTCATGAACTTCCATCACGTTTACAGTTTACAGTCTAGACTGCAATCATTTGAAAAAGGAGCTGCTCTGACATGAAAGTATGTCGAGCTATAGACTCCTGTTTGCATTTTTAAATCGTTACCAGCTGTGATGCCTCTATTGTTTTCATTTGTCATGACTGTACTGTATAAGGAACTACTATAGACACAGTTTTGAGTAATCTGAAAGGTATTTATATTCTGTCTCTCTGTGAACATGTTTTGCAGCTGTGCAGTGTCACTCCTATTCATTTCTTCTATTCACTGTGAAATACTTCAATTCCTATGTGTTTACTTATTTTCTTCACTTATGTTGTATATATAATGACCTAGTTTTTTCACATTATTTAGACTTTTATATATTGTCTACTGTTGTTCTGATTTTCTATGGGCCCTCATTGTTGCATCTGCTTTGCTGCTGTAGCGATGCAAATTTCCATGTTTGTGGGTGTAATGAAGAATTATCTTCAAAACTGGTTGAGGTCAAAATGAAGTTTGAACTGATCGATTTATGGATAACTGACCGGTTATTTCTTAACGGCTCTACCGTGCAGTGGTTTATTGCTGAATGCTGTGGTTTATTTTTGTATAAACCTGAGGATTCTCTTTAAAGATTTCTTTACGTCATGACTAAGATGCTGTTTCTACTTTTTATGCCTAGCTCCGGCTACATTCCACACCTTTATCAACATTTGGTTGCTCTTTTCTGTCAGTTTACTGCTTGCATTTAACAAACTTGATACCTATTTGATGTCCTGTGAAATTAGTCAATCAATGTCACAGTCATCAACAACGTCCTGAGACTTTAGAAAACATACCCATCTGCCATGGCGACATGAGAAGTAAAGTTGCACTGAAGGATTTTCTGACCATAATTTGAATTTTCTTTGAAATGTCAGTGACAGGACTCCATCTGTTATAGAGCTACAGTAAATGCTGTGCTTCAGTGCTTTGGCTGATTCCACCAGAGATCCTAAAATCCCACCAAGTCCTGTTAGAATGTGTGACATCTCTGTGTTTCTGGAAGAGAAGGGATAAAGCAGCACATGGAAACCTTGAAACTGATTTTATCATCAGTGTTTTAAAATAATAATGTGAGATCAGCTCTCAGGTGTGAGAATCAAGGAGGTACATTATGTTTAAGATTTTAGAAAAGGAGCATAAATGTGATGTAATATGTGCAAACAGTAGCTACTGTATGTTTGCAGCAGAGACTGAGACATGTTATAGATGTTGGAGAGGTTTACTATGAAACATTATAGCACTTGGTAGAAGCACTCACATCATACAAAGCTAATACTGTATATTGCTGGAATACATCACAAAGACAGCAGTTAGTATTTATCTGTGTTGGCCTTTCAGCGTGATGATCGTCCACAATTAGTGTGCAGAGCTGTGGTTGTAAAATGGAGATGACACTCTCCATCAAAGCTGGTATGCTTTTTATGAAGGCCAACCACCTGATCGCTCCTCCCACACGTCTTTGTGCCGTCGGAATTGCAGGACTGATGTCAAAGCAGAACTCTCTCGGGGCTGTTTCACTTGTATGCTCCTCTGTTTTTTTCTTTTTTAATAACACCCACTAATCTTAAAAATATGTGCCATTGTGTGTGTGTGTGTGTGTGTGTGTGTGTGCGTGTGTGTGTGTGTGTGTGCGTGTGTGTGTGTGTGGTGTGTGTGTGTTAGCTCTTGACTGTACACACCATATTCTCTTCATTAGCTGCAAAACAGATGTAATTGAAAATCTCAATTACAACAATTATCAATATGGGCCTTGCATCAGCAATATGCTCTCAACGCACAATAACAACTTTATCATGGCATTTATATCCTTGGCAGCAACAAAAACCTAGTAAATTGCGCTGTGAAGTCTTGTCATCTTGATAGCTTATGTACTTGTGCGTCTCTCTTTTTTTTTTTGCCTCCCCTGGCTGAGATTAATTGCTCCTGCATCCAGCACTGACAACAGCGTTTATGGGGCGGGGGGCTACAGATATAAGAAGCCTGTATTTCAGGTCCTCTCCCTTACTTGTGTTTTTTCATTCTCCTGGTGTCCCTCTTATTTACCACTTTGCTGTGTTCACCAGAGGAAAAGCACAGAGGGAGCATGTAATGGGAATATGGTAGATATGACACTATAAGCAACTGCCTGCAGGGGTTGAGGAGCAGTGATGTCTCAATTTATGATCCACCTCCCACATTTCTCTTAAATGCATCACCCAGATACCATATCCTACCCTTCTGCCCCTGCTGAGGCCTTTGTCACCCACACAAAACTGACTGTAATACTCAGGAGAACCAGTTAGATGCTGAAATTGCAGTGTTCTTACCAAGAAGTACAGAAAGTACATGTTACAGTACAACTCACCAGGTTTTAACAAACTGTTTCAGCAGCAAAGTGTTTGCACTTCCCAATCCACAAAATTCAAATAAGAGCTGAAAGGTCAGAGAAGTAGTTGGGATTCTCATCTTCCTGACAGCATGGTGGGAAATCAGATTGGCACTATATGGACGCAATGGACAGAGAGTAGAGCCAATGACTCAGTGTTAATAATTCATCTATCTTTCCCATGTGGGACTTAATCCAAGACACTGAAAGGTGTCTTTGCACCTGAATAGGTTTTATTCTCAGCTGATTGAATTCTCCTTGAGCATTGTCATGATGTACGCTTCTTGAGAGGGACTCCAGAGATGAGGACTTGAAATGCTTTTGGAATTCAATGTGCTTCAACAGTGGCACACTATAGCTTTATGACACTGTGTGTTGAGATGACTCAATAGACAAGGCCTTGTCTTAATTCACCCTCACTGGCTGTCAGTCAGACACTCAGTGACAAACTTAACAATGCACTGAGGCAGGCACTACAATTAACTCTGTCATCAGTTTCATATGATTTGAAAAGTGATTGACGATTGCTAATAACAATGTCAACAAAAATAAGGGCTGCAGTTAACAGTAGTTTTAGCAGTTAATCTGTGAGTTGTTTAATTTGGTTGAGTGTTTAGTATGTAACCATGGCATCATGTTTAAACGGAACAACAGTGGGCCAAGAATGGAGCCTGGGGAACTCCATAGGTGAGATGTGTCACAGATGTGTGAGATGTGGCATCGCCACACTACTAAAAATAATTTCATAAATAAGATTTGAACCAGTCGAGAGCCGCATCCCTCATGTCAACCCATGTTTATGTTCATCGATAAGCATAGAATATATTAGTTGGACAAGTTAAAATGTTTGTGAACAGAAACCTGATTGAAATGTATTAAAGATATTATGATTACTTACAAAATAAACAACCTCAAAAACTTTTGATTCCTGGTTCCAGCCTTCCTGATGTGAAGGTTTCCTGTTTGTCTTATACGGTGTATAGTATACCGGATATCCGGAGAGTTGTTGGAACCAAATAAGTAGTCTTTGGCAAAGTACTTCAGACTGCTAAAAAATCATTGTTAATTGCAGGCATAGACATAATAACTGTCTTATTTTTTCCATCCAACGGAAACATATAAGTCTAAAAAAAAAGATATTTGACAGTGATATCACAGAAAAAAATGCTCCTCACATATGAAAGGGTAAAATCAGCAGTTGATAAATGTCAATAAGTTAGTAAAACATTTTGACTCAACCAGTCATATCAGACCTGATAATAATAATAATAATACTGTCATTGTTTGTTGATCAGAACACAAGTCGGATTGATGTTTGTTTTTACTATTCACAATGTCTGTGACATGAGTCGTCCCCGGGATTTGAAAGCTGATTCAATATTGTGAGAGTGAAGTGCTTGTGCTGCCGTCATTTATCAGACACAAAGAGCAGGATGAGAAGCAATTCCATTCCTTTGCCACATGATGTTGTCTCTCAGGACCGCAATTTTGCTAGATAAGTGTCCTTATCCTTGGGTGATATGGGACCCACCTTGAGAAAAAAAAAAATCCCCCCTGTTCTTTTGTGCCTCTGCTATCCAGCCAACACATAGACTCACGGCTTACGACAGACATCCATCATATCTCCCTGGACACAAAGGCAGAGAAGATAAACCAAACCTCGTCCATGACCATTCATCTCTCCTTCTACTTGTGCAGTCTCCTCTGATCTTCTTTAAAGCAGGACGCACCGAATAACAATCCTCTTTGACAACACTGCTCCCCTCTCTGCTCCTGAAACACACCAACATGAATATCCAAAGGGAAGTATGTTGTTGATTATGGAAGATAAGGGCTAGTCAGTTTGTTTATGAAAAACCAGAGTAGAATAAAAGCACTTTTTCATGCTTTTGTCAAAGACATCAGTGCTCAGTGATGAGCGTCATGAAAATATTCACTTCTACTTCGCAGATGAAGCTCATTTCTGATCACAAATTCACTGAAGAAGGAAGGAAGGAAGGCAGCCACATTAAGCCAGCCAGTGTGCACTGCTGTTTACCCCTCACTCCCTGCCTCCTCCCCCACCTCGACCTGCTTTCAGGCCCCAGTGGCATTCTTCTATTCTGCTGATTAAAGAGATTGCTTGGGTCTTGCACTAATGAATTGGCATTATTATTAAATGATGTTTGTAAATTATGACCCAGTTTGCTCCCAATGAATGGCGTAGGAACTTAAAACCCACATCGTCAATTAGGAGCTCACAGGCGCTGTGAGCAGTTCACTCTGGAGTTAAACTGGATTTTGGATGCAGGTTGGACTTTTTAAATGCCATTCACAGCTCACTGGCGCTTCCTTGTGGTCTGAACACAAACTTCTGAATTTTTCTCTATGAAATATAAGCTCTCTTAGTTGTAATATATTCATTTTAAAACATTATTATCACCATGTTGTTACCATAAATGATATTTTAGTCAAACAGCCACATCTATGTAAAAACATATTTATGTTTCTCATACAGAAATTATTTCATGGGAATATTGTGTTGGCCAAAGTATCTGAAGGCATGGATTATCACATTTTAAAAGACGTGTTTGAAAGTCTAACAGTGGCTCCTTCATTACTGGATGGTTTTGTGTCCCATCCTCAGCCACAAGGGGGAAGAGGAGTGGAGCAGATGCAAGCACAGAGCTTCTCATCTCACTGATCAAATATATCTTTTTCATTTCAAATTCTGCTCTGTTGTTAATGATGTTCACAACAACTTCAGTCAACCTCTGATGAATGAGCATTTGACAAATGCAAATCTTAATTAAGCTTTTGATCCAAACAGTTTTCAGAAGCATATTTTGGTTTTTATCTCTCCCTGTAATGTGTTTTTGCACCAGTATGTTGGGATTTAATACTTGCTGCACATCTGCCGTGGGTCATTCAGTCATTCAGTGACACCTTGTGGAGGTTGGCAGCATATTTAAAACTTATTACTATGTGTATATGTGAGTCTGACAATAGTCCTGTGCCAATGTTAGACTCAAATTGACCCCAAACCACCCCAACTATGAAAATGCCAGCTCCAGATGTCCAGTTTTATGGTGTTTAAAATGCACATGCTGCTACTTGCCTCTATCCACTTTCCCTTCTTTACCATGGACACCTATGTCTGACATTCAGTACAAAATGTGTTTTAGTTGCATTACCAAGCACACTGTATTCAAAATTAAATAGAAAAATGATCAAAATGCTCAATGCAATGCATTTATGATACAATCTAGATACAAACTGCATGGAGACAGTGAAGAATGGTCACTCTGTGTTTCTTCCTGGGGCTTTATTTTCTTTTATGTAACTGGCACTTGTATGTGTGTAAATCGTAGATAAATGTGTAGATCGTGAACACATCTGCCAAATGGAGAGTGGTGTTCTTCCTATAGTTGGTTAAAGACCGCACACTATAGCAAGAAAATGTATTTTTTGACATGAACTTAAATAGAATCCAAGTACCATCATTATTTCTGTGTCCCTGGATTTCAGAAGCCCCAGATCCCCTGAGAGGGAAAGTTTAGTCTCACAGTGTTGCATGATTGGCTACAGTCCAGTCTCATAGTTCACTGACCAGACATCTGTCCCACACTGCAGAGAGCTTATAGAGTGTTTCCAGTCTTAATCTATGACTATTCACACATGATTTCAAACTAGCAGACAATTTATCTGTCTTTATCAGCTTGAGTCACGATACCAGTGCAGGGGAAGTACATCTCAGGAAAATACGTCTTTTTGTCGGAATCTTTTTGGCTTCTCCTCTTCTCTGAATGTATCTCCCCAACAATCCCTTCCATTTATTTCACTCTTGGTATTCATATTCAGTTCTACATCCCAACATGGTCCCATTTAAATTCCACAGTATTTCATCAGATTGCACTAATAATACCATTCAGTTTGGCGTTTAACTTCTACGCCTGGAACAGAATGAAAGAAAAACTCCCTTAATGTCTGTTTTTTCTGGCACTACCCCATAATTTGACAAGGCTGGATTACAGTGTATTTCTGTAAATAGCAGTCAGGGAAAATACCAAAATCATTCCATCATTTTAGAGCTCTTATTATTTTCTTCATGCAGCTTAAAGTGACTTAAATGAAATTATATCATGATAGTGTGTCTTTATTTGTGGATCCCAGTGAGTTGCAGTGTTCCTTCTTCGGTCGTATTTGACTTTCACTCAGAGGTCTGGATGTAAGAACCCTGAATGTCTCCACTCTAGGGAGGTGGGGCTGTGGGTCACATTCCAGACCCTCTGAGGCTAACAGGAAATGATGTCACCATTGCCAGCACTACCATGACTCATTAGTTTCAGTCTGTGCTTTAATGGTGTCTTACATTTGGACCTCTGGCAGTTACAGCTGTCTTGGCAGTGCTACGGTGACTCTATGAGGAAAAACAACTCTGCCGTTTCTCCATCAACACTCATTTCCATCTTTTCTGGCATGAAAAACAAGCCAAGGGATTAATTTATTGTGCTTGTCTAGAGCGCAGACTATGAACTGGATTCTTTCTCGTAGCTCTCTTACAGACTGTTTTTTTTTAGTGAACAGCACATTTTTTTACTGCATACGTTGCATTCCCATATGATTTATAGCAACATGCAGAATTGGAGATTTTGGGTTTGTCGCAGGAGCTGGTTCTGCAAATGTCATGTTTTTCATCCCATCAAGAGTCATATGAGATCATTATTGGCACTTGTATCGACCAATAGACATAGAATTTTTTGTGATATTTCTGTGTTGTGAGTAGTGGGCTCCTCCAAAACGAGTCTGATTGTGTAGAAGAAAATGAGAAAATACCTCTATTCTCGTTTGATTTATTACCTCAGTAAACATTTAGTTTATGGTCTCATCAAGTCTTCTTCTACAGCATGATGTTCACGATAAAGCAGGGGGTGCTACCGTGTGATTGACAGGTTGCTACCACAGTGTTGTCCTGTCTGGGAGAGAAACAGAAACAATGCACATAGCCCAGTATACTGCATCCACACCCCAGGTGAATTAACATGTATTGAACTTTTTGTCCAGTGGAACATAGGATCAAACCACTGAACCTCCACATCATGCAAGCAGCAATAAGGAAATGTCTTGAGGTGTGCAGCCATTAGACTGAGATTTCAGCAGCAGAATGAGCACATGGTGGGTGGGACAGAAGGCCAACAACAAACCCAGTGTTGAGCACACAACTATACATAGCTGGGTGGCCATATGTATACATTTAACCTGCTTCCTGTGTAAGTGAAAATGATAGGAAACAGTGTGTGAATGTGCACGTAGGCAAACATAGTGCAACCGCTGATTGACCCCAGTTATTTCAGCCCACTGACTAAATCAAATGAGCAGCTTGAAAGAGTCTGTGTATGTGAGTGGGTGTGGTGTACAGTAGTATTGCCTGTCTACAACATGTTTTTACAGGTTATCATGCTCATGAAGAGTTACAGTATATTCAGCATATGTATGTGTTTAATCGGAGGAGCACTCTTGTTTTTACATTCAAAACACCAAATTGTAAATCCTTCAGTTGATTAAAAGAAACTACTTCATATTTATGACTTTGTACCTTTGTGGTTATCATAGGCCTGATTATAATGCAGCAGTAGTATGCCCCTGCGATATAAATTATATGCCTACATTTGAATCAAAGCCGTGTTTCCTGCTTGTGTATACAGATAGTAAATGACCTTCTGACAACCAGTAATAATTATCAAGACTACAAGAAAAATGTTCCTGATGAAAATACAGAACAGGACACACTTCCAAATGTTCAGATGTGCACATGGAAATCCCTTCAAATAGTATGTCAAATCAGTTGATGGTAAAGGAATTTTTAGTGTTTGTTTTTAGATGACGGATGTTCCAGATTACCACTTCAAATCTGGGTCAAATCACCTCCAGCTCAAAGCAGACCAGATGAGTTTTCCATATGCAATATACCTCATTCCACCTGCTTTATGAGTCTTCATAAGCATGCCAGATTAAAGAAAAGCCACCCCCCACTCTTTCCATTCACAATGTTTCATGTTGTAGTTTATTGTAAACCTCATACTCATACATTCCAAGGTACTTTTGGGCGATTCTAAGTAACAATGCCAGACTTGCAGAGAGCGACAGTATCGTGGTCAGGGTTAGGAGGAGACCTAAAGTTCTAGTCTATGTGCAAAAATGGAAACATATGTCTGGTTTCAGTGTGCATGTTTCCTGCTATAAATCAAAGATATGTGGAATCTTGCCACATGATTTAACTTACTGTCCAAGCCACATTGTAGAAAAATATCAAACAACAGGCTACGACTATTTTAAACATTTTTAATGAGTGGTCTTGTATGATTTGGTATAAGAAGAGAATGTGGTGGGAAGGGAAGAAGCCAGATACAGAGAGATCTGAGAGAGAGAAGATTCTGTTTGACCTTGTGAACCGCTCTGAGGATTCTCATTCCTGGGAGGTTGTGTTGCTTGAGAGAGCTGTGTGATTTCTAGCTTTCTCAAACCCCCTTGGTCTCAACCTCGCTGCTTGTGTGAGCATCAGTGGAAGAAGGTGGTTTTGGCATTGTGCTCCACACTTGTTTCTCCACCATATCCTGACCTTCAAAGGCTAAATTTACTCCATCTTGCAGAGAGGACCCACTGCTGCGTCTGAGTTTACTCTGTAATTGCTCCAAACCAACCCTAATATTACACAGGGCAGCACCTGACAGATATAGAAGCTATGCAGTTTATCTCCTGCTGCTACAAACTATGTGACATAACCAACACAGACATGTAAGTCATCTTCTGATAAGGAGAGAGGACACAAATATGAAACTTCCTCTTGCTGGAATATTTGCAGTGGCATTATTTACCATTTTACTGTTTATTCTGTCTGAAATATGTGCAAAGATACGAAATACACTGACCAGCCACTTCATTATATACACCTGCTCAATTACTCATTACCGCAAACAGCTAATCAGCCAATCACATGACAGCAACTCAACACATTTAGGCATGTAGATGTGGTCAAGATGTCCTACTGAAGTTCAAACGGAGGATCAGAATTAAGAAGAAAGGCAATTTAAGTGACTTTGAAAGTGGCATGGTTGTTGGTGCCAGATCTATTGGGATTTTCAATACAACCATCTTTAGTGTTTACACAGAATGGTCCGGAAAAGAGGAACTATCCAGTGAGCAGCATTTCTCTGGGCCAGAATTCCTTGTTGAAACCAGAAGTCAGCTAAGAACAGGAAACTGAGGCTACAATTCACACAGGATCAACAGAACTGGACAAAAGAAGATGGAAAAAAACATTGCCTGGTCTGATGAGTATTGATTTCTGCCACAACATTCAGATGGTAGGGCCAGAATTTGGCATAAACAGCATGAAAGCATGGATCCATCGTGCCTTGTATCAACACTTCAGGCTGGTGCTGGTGGTGTAATGGTGAGGGGGAGATATTCTAGACACACTTTGGGCCCCTTCGTACCAATGCAGCATTGACTAAATGTCACAGCCTACCTGAGTATTGTTGCTGACCTTGTAGTAGAAAATGAGATTCAAATCATGGATGAGCAGCCGACAAATCTGCAGCAACTAGGTGATGCTATCATGTCAATATGGACCAAAATCTGTGATTTCCAACACTTTGTTGAGTCTTTGCCTGAAATACAGTAATGTAGACAGTTCTGAGGGCAAAACGAAGCCCGAATTGTTACTAGCAAGGTATTTTAATGAAGTGATTGTATTTATAATGCAATATTTGAGACAAAAGAACCCTTTCAATTAATTCATTGTGCCGTCAGTCACGTTTTGTTTTTTGCTGAGGTCCATTCTTTGTCCACCACTTTGGGTTATAACTAGCTTGTTAGTTCACTTTCATTCTCTTTTACCAAAAAAGGTGATTTCCTTGGTGTGTTGGCACAGATATTCATGGTTTCCAGAGGATCTGTAAACTTTGGTGATGCCCTGACTTTTCCTCTTGATCCACTATGAGTTTGATATTTGTGGTTTTGAGTGAAATGCCTCAGTAGCACATTTCCGTCTCAGTACAGCTTCCCAGAGCCTTCAGCAGCAAAAGACTACAGTCTATTTGCTTTATTTATCCAGGGAGCATGATCGTACTCTACCTGTGGGTCGATACTCCAGCAGTTTAAGTTAAACTGCTCAGGTTTCACCTCTGTTATAAACTTTAACCCTCTGTGTAGTTGTCATTGACTTTCCTGCTGTGTTTATGGAAAAACCCTAGATATCTTCATGCAGCGTTTTGGGGACAAAAAAAAAAAAAAACAATAAAAAAATATATTGAATTCATTCACTGACACATACAGACAGCATTTGTTTGTGTGCTTTTCAAGGCAAACCTCCCCCTCATGAAATCAGATATTAACATATTGCATGGCTAATTACACTTGACCTGGATTATAAATTATTCCTCTGTACGTAAACTTGTGAAAGTGAAAACCAAAAGAGGGTTATGGCTGGGTGCCCAGATGGCAGCAGAACGCCACAACACTGAGCTACAGACCACAGCGTCCAGTATGCAAGATGTCCTTTGCACATGCACCAGAGGTATCCAAGGGGAAAAAAATCCACCACTTGTGGTTGGTCTTTCAAGTCAAAGCCAGGGATTAGGGTGGATCACCACTGGTTTTGTCTTGATGTGCTGTGGTCACCAGATTGCCACTCTGCTGCTGTTTTGCTTTTTTTCTCAGAGGGCATCTGGTTCAGGGTGGCTCCAAACAAACCCACCCCATCTTCAGTATCTGATAGGCCTTGAAGACAAAGCGCTAACTACAAATCCAACAAGAGCCACACAACTTGGAACATACAATTATATCGTACCAATGGATGGCTTTCTGCATCACGAGGTCAAGAGAGAGAGAGTGGGAAGGCACTCATGTCACGAACACTGCTAGAGGCCTGTGCTTTTTTCTCATTGGCAGTGAATGCAGCACAGCCTGTACCGCTGCAACTACTCATCCACAAGTGACTTAAACACGGAAATGAATGTGGTTGATTCGTTTTGTGTTATTTGAAGGGCCTTGTTTTATGCCATGGTCAGATTATGACATATCTGACTTCACAGTAGTGTCAGGTTCAAGTAGATGGTTGCTACAGGGTGCAGTGTGTGGTTAAAATCCAGTTATGCTGAGGCTGGCTCAGTAAGAAAGCACTAAGTAAAAATCTCCTTTAATTTCTGCCTTTGCTTACAGCTGATATGACACTGTTTGCTGACTGTACTGACAGTTCCTGATTTTAGATCTTCAGTCTTTTTAGTTTCATAATTATTTATCTTGATTTCTTACACTTAGTTGTTTCTTTCTTTGTAATTTGATTTGATTTGATATCATTCATTAATAAGTAAGAAAGGGGCAGGGTCATAACAGTTTGACTTCTTCCTGTTCCTTCTTGGACACTGTTCTTTTGCTTGTATTGTTTCTCATTTTCAGAGTTTTATTTTTATGTTTGAAATACATGAATTCATTCATACATTCATTCGTTCATTTTTTCAGTCATAGGCCTCTTTTTTTTTTTTTTAAGAAGACTACTTTTACTTTTTTGTCAGTTTTTTTGGTCTTCCATTCTCATCAGACAGCTAACAGACACGAGGCACACTGGCTGCACCACTTACTTTTATTATAGATGGTTACGGTGAGGGTCATTAGAGTTTATGGTTTATGGCAGCATATATTAATACCAGTATACTTAGTTAAAAGAAGTCTTTACGGTTTATATCATTATACTTAGGCCCCATGCTTAAGCCTAATTTTGTTTCTGCGACAGGAGGAAGGGTTTTAGAAAGATTATGAATCATAAATGGAACTCTACCAAAGAATAGCATTTATATATAGCACCATTTATTATTGTCCACACACTCCAGATTCCCATGATGCATTATGAATATGGCCAGAATGGGTGGCCATCCTCAACACAAACTAACAATGATGAAAGTAGTAAGGAATTTGAGTGTGTGTGTTTAAACACAAATGAAACATCAACAAACACATCAGTGAGAAGCATGATCATCATGACTTGTGGTCTGCAGGACAAATATTCACTATTCTGTAGCTGTCAAAGAGAAACACTTTGTTATTATGAGAAGCAATCAGACTGATTATTACAACAACTGTGGATCAGTACAAATAGCATATTTAATGTGGCACAACAGCCCATATCTGTGAGTGAAGTTAGATTTTCAGTTTTTGTTTGCTCTTTAAAGCTTTCTCAGGAGAAACTTGTACTTGTACCGTATACAAGTATTTGCTGCTTCATTACATCATAACTTGCACTTGCCAGATAAAATATTGATTTGTTGTAATGCTGGCTGATATTGCAGCCAGACTCTTCACTTCACAGTGTAAACTATGCCCACACGGGGGCTCTGGGGGTCTGAGCACTGGCCTCCTGTACACCCATCTTGACCTAAGGCACATAACCACCAACAACACACCCTGACACCATAATGATCTACACTCCCCATTCTTTCGTCTGCAGTTCAGCTTTAAAAGCACCGATTGAGGGAGCAAAACCAGACTAAACACACTGAAGGATCATTCAGAAGAACCCAGAATAGCTCCTAAAAGGCACTTTGTGCAACTTTTTATTTTTCTCTGCTTACTATAAACGAAGCTTCTGTGGCTTTTGACAACTCCCCATCCTCCAGCCGTCTTCAGTTTTGGTTTTCTTCTCTATAAATCAATCAATCTGTCTGGGAGTGTGGGGCTGCTGATTGTTTTTACAGAGCGTTGCTGTGTAATTTGGCTAAATGGCACTTGCACCCAGTTTACTCTGAGATAGTAAACAGTCTGGCTGGGTAAAAGGGAGCGTGCTGATAGCCTCCAAGCATATAATCAGCTATAATTGGTATTGCGGACTGTGGACATACTTGATTACTTACCTGGGAGATAGGCATGATGGTAGGCTTGTGATAATACTATTTTGTTTGAATTATACAATATGGGTCACATTCAGTACGTCACCAACATGTCTCAATCTATTTTTGTTTCACATAATGCCTAAACATAAATATTAGACTTAAACCGCATGAGAGATTCCCAGCACAAAAATAAACAGGGACTCTGCATACATTCCCAAGGCCACTTTGAAGAGCCCAGTATAATATTTTTTACAAGGTGTTAGGGCTGCTGCTGTTGCCAGAGACGGTGGTTTTTAGTTGTTGAAATTAAAGATTTAAAGGATCTTTCTCTTCAGCTGGTAAAGCGTTTAAACTTGCCTTATGGTGCTGGACATTTAATCAAAAAGCACATCTATATAGACTCTAGTTAAATGTAGATTATTGTGACCTATCTGCAATCAGAGCTGTTTTATAGTTATATTGAACAGAAAATGGAAATGGAAAAAGTTGTCAATGGTATTTAACTGCAGGCTCTTAAAAGTGCTCGATATGCAAAAGGGCATCTTTATTAACCTGTAATGCTGTAATTTAGCGACTTTGTTCAACTAGCTGCCTTTAACACCTTTTTTGTTTTTATGCCTCCTTATTTAATTCTGACTTTCCTTTGGTTTGAAGTGAGCACCTTTTTAATGAGCAAGTATCAAAACAGCAGCGGGCCTCATACTTCATTATCCCCATTTTTCAAGGAATGTTAAAAATGAGGGCGCTTGGTCTTTTACTGCCAAGTAGTAAATTACACAGAGGGGGTCTTGTTTCAAGCTTTCAAACATTCCTGTATGAAATGTATCTCGCTCACACACCGGGCTCCTTGAATGCCTCGTTCCCTGAAGTCCCATTTGTATGAAATACAAAGTCTAATAAATTTGATGTCCTTTGAACTGCACACAAGTAAAAAAATAATGGACACCCAAATCCACCCAATAACACACACAAATGCATCTGTGCCCAGCTGTATTGAACGTTTCCTCTTGTATTTTCTCTCCCAGTACTTTTCCACGAATGTCTGATTCACAGTCGCACTGTGCCCGAACCTATTTCCCCACCCTCTCCTCTAAACATAACTTGATAAATTCACAGTGAGTTGCTTCATATGATGATTTCTGTGCTGCAGTCTACACAGGTAGCTTATTTCCTCCTCAAACTACATTTCAAATGAGTCATTTAATAACTTAACACAGACCATCTATTTCCCAACTATTGCATAAGAAGTGCAATATCTGCCTGAAAGAATAGGGTTTCATAATATTCTATAATTTTAATGTCCACAAATCACATGAAAAGCCCAAACCTTACAAGCCTGCAGCTTATGTCTTCCATAGACCTTTAATGTGTCCAAAATTATTAAAACCCAAACAATGAATCATCCTGAAGCCATAAATACTGCACTGAAATTAAAAGAGGTAATTAAAATAAAATATAGGAGATTAGAGTTATATATAATTCTGGCCTGTTATCATTCACTGATGCCTCATGTTGGACACTGTGAGTGACAGTGAAAGGTGATGCATTGTTTGCCTTGGAACAGTATCTCATATTTTCACATTAAACCGTAGAGACAGCGAAGGTTAGACAAAAGTAAACAAGAAGATAATTTAAAAAAAAAAATAAATCATGTAGAAGTCAGTGGGATAATTGGAAAAAGGAGGACAGGTTTGTAGAACTTAAAGCCTGCTTGTGCTGATCATTTCTATGATCCTGGCTTGGTAAACTAGCAAATAATGACTGGCAGATAAAATGTGCTTTAAACTGCTCATGACTGCCACATGGCATGATTACCTCCAAACCTTGTGCACCAGATATGACCACACATGGACTGGCCTCAGGCACTTGCTTTCTAACTTCATTTGCAACACTTAAAATCCTCTGTTTGGTCAGGACCAGAGTGTATGCCGCAGTGGCAATGTAGCAATGTGGCAATGGCTAAATCACTGTCTGTTACTGACTACCCTGCAGTTAGTGGCACACTTACACTTACTTTGGTAAAGGATCATGTTTCCCATCTGTGGAGCCAGTGACCCCAAGCGTGGCTATATAAACGGGACTTTTGGGTCGTTTTGTGTGTTTAGCTTTGACTGTAAAAACATTGCACTCCAGTCCGGAGTTGAATTTTCTTATTTCAAAGGTGCAAAAAGAATCCAAAGCAACCTGCCTTTGCCTTTTAAATACTCAGCCTGCTTTATTCTCTGTCTGACTTCAGAAATAAGTCAGGTTTAAGCCAACATTTTCCTCCTTTTGATAAAGCCATTCTTGTGAGAAATCTGCAAGTTTATTAGGTATGCAGGTTTTGCTACACGCCTGGTGGGGATCAATGTCACCTTTCAGTCCTGAACACGGGGCAGACCAGGGGAAATGATGGCCACAAAGGGCTCTTTCAGTGAGCCAGAGCCTTTCCCCCATGCTGACCTAAATCTCCTCCTCTGCCCCGCTCCTCGCTGCTTCACAGCAACTATTCAGACATTCAGCCTTCATCCAGGCTTCACAGGGAGCAGAGGCATGTCTCTAGTCAGGGAGTCAACCTGGCTGGGTTCAAATATGGGCCCCAAGTCTCCAGAGGCTGTGGGTGCTAAAAACTAATGAGATTTGATAGGAAGGTGAGACCTCAGATGATGTTTCAAAAGGGAAGTGCTGATCTAAGTTTCAGAGTGTATTTTAGTGCTCAGTGGCACACAGTTAAAGGCGTGTAACTGCTCACGGTTGCCTTATTTTTCAGTTTCCAGTGCTCCACGGTGGATCATCAGTTTGTCCCTGTTGCTCAATCCAGCTGGCTGATTGAAACTGTAGAAACCAGAAATCAAAGAGCACCACAGCTCCTTCCTAAGAGACGACACCTTCTATACTTTCTCCCTCTGTTCTGTCATCAGTCTTACAACCCCCATCTGTGTACTTTCATGAGGTTACATGTACATGTTTACACTGAGCCCCTAAAGTAAACTGAACTACATTTGCACTGATGTACATCATCACACCACACCCGAGCACCTCAGCGCTGGTCCCAGCAGTCCGGAGCAGGCCAGATTGTTTCTGCATGTGACGTGCTCTGTGGAGAGAAACTTGACAGACTCTGAGATGATGCAGTGATAAGAACACAATAGAGGGCTGTCTGCAGTGATCATTTCCAGACATTGCTTTGCATCTGGCGTAAGTTTAAACAAAGACTAAAGAACAACTTGTGTGTGCTTAAAATGCAAAATCACTGCAGGAAGTAATCAGAATTAAAATATTTCAGTTTTTAAGACTTTTATTCAATTTTGACAATAAGTTAAACAACGGGCTGACTTTCAAAATCCATTCACACACACCTCTCAGAAACAAATATTGCAGAAAAGTCTCCAGAAAAGCAAATAAATGTTACTGATTTTCCAATAAAGCAGGAAGAAAAATCTTTCAAGTAAAACAGATTCTTGAACTTCATTCAGACAGAATTCACAATGAATTCTGCTGTCTTGTTTTCTCTGGTGTGTAAAATTCCAAAAATAGATTTATTTTTCACACGTATCAAACTTTAATTTCATTCAATCATGAATGTAATCTGAATTGATTCATGGTATAAAATTGACGCTTCCAACAAACATGGATTTGATCTGAAAAGTAGAAACATGGGGTGTTGATGAGCACCAGTAGTCAATGGACTAATGACAAGTTTTTGTAGTATAAATGCATTCAGTGACATTTTACCTGAAACACAAATAGAAACACAGCAGCCATCTATATGCTAGCAGGCTACAGCCAAATGCTGAGAAGGCTCTCTTGATGATGTTAAGTCAGTATTGTGAAAATCACGACAAGCTACAGTACTGAGAATTCAAGGCAGGGTGTTGGTTTATGAATCTAAAAATACAGCGTGTGTACCCTGCTACCATATTTGTCCTCCTTATTTGTGAATCTAGCGTGTTAATTACTTCTGTCACTTCCCTTTCCACTCCACACTCTGTTTGACAGAGATTCAGTCATTAATCCTTTAAAAGCTTTTGCTTTGTAAATAGTCAAAACATCCAGGGCAACGACAGAACAAAACAAAATAAGCAAAGCGAGGTCAAAAAGAGGAATTTATAGAACAATCTGAGAGTTCAAGGGTCGATGAAGGACACTGCTATGTAGCGGGTGCCGTTGGTGGTGGGCAGGCCTTCGTGGAGGTGAGTCAGTCGTCCTGGGTGCATGAAGCTCCAGCCTTTTCTCGGGGAGTCTATGGAGCAGTTGTATCTATGGAAACGACAACCACCACCCTGACACAAGAAAAGGATGGTGATGGTTATGATCAAATAATCAAATCAGTCATTGTGAAATAAGTCATAAGACTATTAGAAAGATGATGGAATAAGTCAGATTTGATCACTCGAATGCATTCTGACATAATGTCAGTACGATTCATCCCCTTCAGACAAGTCCATACCTGAAAGTCTGTGTCTTTGTTATTGAGAGCGATGTTGATGGTGAAAGTGGAGGAGTCATGATGGGGCCTCAAGTACGCTTGCCTCTCAGGCGTGTATTTTACCACAAAGTTCATTACAGCATAACCCTATGATGAAGAGCATGCATACATCATGTCAGCTGACAGTCAGTGTATCTTTGAGCCTGTCAGCCCCGTTGAGCACGTCTCACAAAAGTACGCCACATACTGTACATGTAAAAACTGGTTCCATGAAAAGACCAGGTGCTTTCCACTCTTTCTCTTTCTTTGATTTCTCCACAAGGTCACACTAACCTTAGTGAAGTAGCCAGAGAAAACTTTTAACGTGATGGGCGATATGAACTCTCGGATGAAGTGCAGCCACTCTTTGTCGTAGCCGATTTGCTTCATATGAATGTCGTCCGTTGGTACGGTCTCATAGCCGCCAGCGAGCCGTTTGTCCTGAGGGGGAAAAAGGAGAGAAAATAAAACGTTCCGCAGTGTGATTGATGACGGAACAAATGACCCACAATCCTTGATGTGTGCGATCGCAAAGAGACGATGATGGCGACGACATGTCTGTATGCGTGCGCGTTTGAAACCACAAGCTGCACTGTTTTGTCTGTCTGCATGAGGCTTAATGACCCATCCAGCTCAGCTGTTTCCCAAACAGAGTTAAAGTATCCACACACATTTAGTCTCCCAGGCAAACTTTTAGACACATTAATTACCAATTTCAAACTACATAAAGCAGGCCACATGAAATAGACACCATAAACATAAAGCACAACATCATAACCATTTATTTGGTTATATTTAAATGATGGATCTGGAGAGGATGGTCATAAAATTAAGCGAGTGTGTACAAGTACCCTGAACATCAGTCATGTGTCTGTGGGTGTCCTCAAAAATATATATGGCATAAAAAATTTAAAAGCAGTCACTACTAGCTATTACTGGTCCATAAAAGGGTGTGAAAGGTAGTTTGGAGGAGTTCAGCCAGCCGTCACAGACAACACATATATGGTTACTATAAAGTTTACAAGGCAACATGAGGGACTGTTTCCTTTCTTCTTTCTATACCGTATGGGTTTAATTAATTACAGCAAACACTTAACCACAACAAGACACTGAAGGCTTCATCTTTACTACGATCATTATATAACTCGGGCAATTTCAGAGTTGTGAAAGTTTTTCAAAGCATACTGAATAAATTACAGCAAATGGCTTCTTCTGAAGGTTAGAAAATGAGCCCAGGTGTTTCCAGCTGTGCTGACTGCATGTAACCATTGATGGGAAATGATGCATGCAGTAATAGAGCTGCAGTCTATTGTCACAAATATTTGATAAGTGTTATTTAGTATAATTATTTTAGTGAGGGAAAATAGGCAACAACAAGAACAATTTAGGTGATTTATTAAAAAAAATTGGAGCAAATGTGCAGCCTTCAATGTCTTTTTTTTAGCAGCATTAGGAAGCGTTAGTATAGTCATGGTGAGCATGTTGATGTTGATAAAACAATATTTCTATAAACCACTATATCCAAACAGTAGTGCATAAAACTGTGATAATCTGTGAGAAGCTGCACAGTTTCTGAGCAGTTGTTAATTATGAAACTCTTCTACTTCTAATGAAAAGACAGTAGACTAATGAAAAATAAATATTTGCAGTCATATTATTCTTCATATATCCTTGCCCTTATGAAGATGTGTGAAGATAAACATGAAAAACAAACTGCAGCTGTGTGTTCAGTGAACCTGACTTAACAGTACTGACCTCATGTTTGCCTCCAGACCATGACCCGTAGTGCTCCATCTCCTCAACTATTTCATCACAGGCTTTCTCTGAGAAGACTGGGAACCAGAACACATCTGGACACGGCTGTAATACACATACACAGACAATGAGACCACAGATGATAAAATCTGAGTCACACTTTCACCTTGAGCTCCAGTGACTGTTATGTGATAGGAAGATATGTTTAAAACAGATGTTGGGATCACTCAATACATACAAACCTCCTCCAGGTAGTTCTCTGTGAAAATTTGAGTGTAGTTTTGGTGGATGTACTTTTCCTTCCAGTCCTGCAGGAAGAAGAAGACAAGTTTTGGATTAGTTCCCGTTTTTGGACTTTTTGCTGACCTACATAGCTCACAGAGTTAATCCTCTCTCCGACAGGACAGGTCCCAGCATGCCAAATACAGTAGTAAATCACAAAGCTTTATCAGTGAGGAATCTTATCACGCTGAAGTCATTAGTTCAGAATCGTCTCACATCTGTAATCCCTCTATTATGGCTAATAACCTTTACAGGTGGCTGCTGTTTATCTCAGCTCCAAAGCAACAAAGTGGTTTTCTTTGTGTATTGAGAATAATGAGAGGTCGTAATGACTTACCACAGGGTTTTCAAATATCTGCCACAAGTCACTGTTATAATGAGACGTGTTATAATTGGCTGTGGAAATGAGCCTCCCAAAGTCGTGACGGTTTGTTATGTACATGAAGACTCCCTGCAGCAAACAGGAAAAAGTTCAGTCAGTTCGCCGAAAACTGTTTTCAACAGTTCCATATCTATATAACATGTCCATAAACGCTGCAGGTTATAACTATAGTAGCTGCTTACGACTTGACCGGCAAACTACTTTAAAGCTTCATTTGCCAAAAAAAAATCAAAATAAAGTGATTTGAGTGTGCTCTAACACACTGAAATCAATTCGATTCAACTTGAATGGAACCAAAGGAGACACAAATGCCATATAAATAATCTCAGATTATTTATGGGTGGTGGGTGTTGAGGGCTGCAGGGTGTTGGTGGGTTGGGACAGTGGGGTGAGAGGAGTGGGAGGACAGGGACAGAGAGGGGCAGCAAATCCAGGAATGAAATTTCCTCTACAGTGAAGCATGGGAACGGTGCTGTAGGGACAGCTTTGGACTCACTATCAGACTAGGCTTTGAAGAGGAACAAGATAATGAATTTGTGATAGTTTTTGCTATATCCTGGTGAAAGTTTCCAAATTTCTAATGCAGAAAGTCATCTTGTGAATGCTGTGATTTAGTCCAGACGGTTTGTACAAGTGAAAGGAAATATTGTTGGAGCCTAGTCTGAGATCAGTCGAGGTGTTTAGAGGGAGCAGCTGGTTACATGTGTTTCCGGGAAGGTTTGGCTGTTTGAGATAAAGCATCAGGACAGGGGACTTGCATGTGGGCTGACTCTCCGACCTTCTTTCTCCTCCTTGGTCTCCTCTTGGAAGGTATTATAAGAAGAGGAAAGAAAACAGGCCTTTCTCTCTCTAGTTTAGACAAATATCTGATTGTGGACCTAAAGCAATGCATAAACATCAATTTCCAAAGAGATGCCACACGTCCTTATTTCTTATGCAGCAATATTGGCAACAAGTCCTAAACATTTACAGAATTAAACTCAGCAGGACCACAAAATCTTCATTCAATTCAGTCTTTTGCATGTGAAAAAAAGAGTTAAAGAGCCACTGCTGGGAATGGCTTCAGAGTGTTAACCCATTGGAAATGGATGTTTCAGAAAGCAGAATAATCAAAACAAATGGAAACCTTTGGGGGCCTGAGCATATGGAATGATTCCGGAGAAGGGGACTCTTTTTCTCTGTGACTGGTCTAAAATAAAGGAGAAGCATCATGTAAAATAGCATAACATAAATATTTTTTTTTTCAGAATAAGACACAGGTGACAGGTGAAATACATGTCACACACATAGCAACTCAGGAGGAGAAGAAATGCACCTGCATGAGTAAAGGAGCAAGGGTCCCTCTGAAGCTGATGTTTTTGTGGATTAACAAGGGAGGAATGCATGCTGGGAAAAAGGCCAAGCAATCCAAAAGTACACAGAGTTTGGATCAGGCATGGTAGCTGTTTAGTAGAGAGCACGGGTGATGAGTCAGTGAAAACACAGCTGGATCAACAGTTTACAAAGTGAGAAGACAAAACAGACAAGACAAACATTGTATTGCCACTGGCTGCACTGTCTGTGGTCATATGAAGGGTGAGGGAGAGTGGAGGATAATGGGATACAAGTGAAAAGCACCAGAGAGCAACCAGAAACAGAGGAGGTTCATGCCTTTATGACAGACAAAGACATTTCAAACGGCTCATACTTGCCAGTCTTTGGTATCCGTTGAGCTGTTGACTTTTTCAGGGTTAAGATCCTAAACTAGTCATACTGAATCTTTACATTTTCTACCATAAATATCCTTTAATGTTCTTATGTATACTGAGCCACAAAAGAAACACAAGTTTTAAAGTTATAAAGTGAATTCTAGTTGTTGCCGTTTGTCTCAGCAGCATTGTGAAAATTGTTTGGATGAAAGGTTGCGCATGAATGTAACAGAAAATGTGCAAAAAATGGAATAAATGCGTGTTGTGACGCCGTATTTCGATGGTCAGATTAACGGAGGTGTGGTCGACCCAGACGATTAGAGCACTGGCGTATGAAAATGGGATCGGCACTTTGTCTACCCAATCTGGGAAAAATTCTTTTTCACTAAGTGCATTTGTAATGATGCCACGACTGACGCAAATCCAACTTGAACGTGCTGTTGGAATGCTGAGTGCAGGCATGAGTGCGTGAGAACAGATTCCATGCCACGAACAGCACTTCAGATCGTCCACACAGCGGCAGACCAACAGGATCGCCATATCCGTCTTCACCATCTCAGAGACCGGACACTTCCTGCCACAGTCACCAACCCCGTATCAGTGCTCAAACAGTGCGCAGGCGGCTCAGAGAGGCTGAGTTACACGCACGCAGGCCATACTCTGGTCTACTGTTAACTCCTATACGCCATCGCCGCTGTGAATGGGGTAACGTCCATCATTACTGGACACATCAACAATGGTTGGATGGTCTGTTTTCAGATGAGTCACATTTCTGTTCCTTTTATTTGTAGTTTGGGGACGCTTAAAAAAATTGCGTTTCTTTTGTTGCTGAATGTATATATACTAATACTACAGAGATATGAATCCTTAAAGATGGAGATTGAGTATTCTTACCATTTCTCTGACATTTCTACAAAAAGCCATATCTGGGTCTAGTTTCTCCAGCACAAAGTAGTTCTTCTCTTTCAGCTCATTCCTCAAGGCACTGCCCTTCACAAGGTATACATGTGCCATGAAAGGAATGTTCCACAAACCCCTAGAAACAACAAGACATGGACAAAGGAAGAGCTCATTTCACTGTCAAATCTGCATTCCTGGCGTGCTAGAGGAGATTTTGTTGTTGTAATCCTTATGTCAACCATGACTACAGGTCTGTCGTAGGAGATGGAGGTAGATGTAGGTGGTGGTTAATATTTCAGAATATTTTGTATATTTGGCTACAATGATAAATCATAGAATTAAAGTTTCTGCCACACACCGAGCAACCAGTAGGATTTTTATGGTGCATGGACTCGGACCTGAGCCTAAATCTGTTTCTGGGTGAATGGTTACTCCTTTACACCATCTGCCCACCACTTCAACTTAATTCTAAACATATAAAAAGTGAGAGAAACCCAACGAATTGACTGCAGCGCCTCAGGTTTGATGGTCCGCACTAAATCACTGCTCAGGTTGATTATGGCTATATGTAGCCATATGTATGGCTATAATGGCTGTTCATATGTCCATGCTAGGATGTAGCTCATAATGAAGGCATCGTAAATGTGTTGATGTTTATGGCTAAACATGGATGAGAACTGCACCAGCACAATTAGACATGATTTATTTTAGTCATGGACGGATCCAACATCGGCGTGTGTGACCCATAAAAATGCAATGCCATTGTTGTGTGTGCGTGTGTGTGCACTAGTGACTTACACGCGTTTCCTCTGCACAATGTCGACATAATCTTCAGAGCGAGCATAATAACCATCCAGACTCAAGGCTCCCCAGAAGTTGGACCACAGCTTGCCGTGACGGGTGACAAGGGGACCAATTATTTTTCTGTAGGGCAGGAGGCAGAGTGGGGAGATGGTAATTCTGTCAGGGCAGATAAAAATCAGCGAGATCTCACAGGCAGCCAGCCAGCTAATGTACTGGGCTTCTCAGTGGTGCTGCATCAAGGAGATCAGCCTCTCTGTGGAAAAGTATGATCCCTGCCAGGTCACTAAAAGTCAGATTGTTGAGGTGCATGATGCAAGCCACAGCTATAAATCCTCTATTTCTTTGAATCTGCATGACATGCAAACACAGGACTTTTTTTTTTTTCCACTGCTGTTCTTTTAGTCGTACAAATCCAAACCATAATGAAAGGGATCTGATTCTATGAAATCAAATGAGGAGACTTCAAATATTTGAGTCATAAATCACAGTATTGGTTGGCATAAACACACTGACTACAGTGCAAAACGTTCTCTTAGTTAACATATATTTGCATTTTCCTCCCACAGTTTCAGGGCCAGCAGAGCATTCTCGTGCTGTCTCTAAATATCCTGGAAGGTTTTTCACAGTGCACGCCTCAGGTCACAGTGCCACGCCACCGCCGCAGTGACAGCTCGTTCATGGGAAGGTTTCTTCACAAGCTGCAGAAGGGAAAATGGTTTGCATGTTTGTTTTTTGTGTAATGCAAAGTGGCATCTGTGCAGCACACTCTTTCACTGTTTCCATGAGGCCAGGCGAAAACAGGAAACCAAAACGGCTTATTTTTAAACTTTTATTCACTCGGCTGTAATGTTCCTGTGGTTTCACCACTTTCAATGGTTCAACGATCACAACAGCCAGGGAGGCTTGTTGAATGGGTTCCAGTGTGGTTTCTATTCCAGCTACCACATGATTACCTGTTCTGCTCGATGAGGAGCTTCAGTGTCTGTCTGTTGGTCAGCATCACGTCTGCGTCGATGCTGAAGTAGTAGTCGCACGTGGCGTCCTTACGGCAAAGATCCCTAATGAAGTCAAAAATGCAGACATAGAAAGTAGAGATTATTCAATCCAGAGCTGAATATGTGTCACATGATGAGCTTGACGAGCTCCTCAGTGTAAGATGTCATTTCCAATTGCAGACTGTCACTGACTGTTTAAGCCTCTAGTGGATAATGTGATTTAAGAAGATTAGAGACTACTAATAAACCGAAGACTTCTTCATTATAGTATGCTTTTAGGCATACTGTCTTTTTGATAAGATCTCTGTGATGTGGCCTCACAGATTGAATTATCACCATAGCAACAGACAATTACTTAACATGAGCAATGGGAGAGAGCTCGTAGTTTAAAGTACTATAGGAGTGAGGGAGGCGGCAGTGGTTCAGGTGGTAGAGCAGGTCAATGAGCGGAAGATTGGCTGTTTGAATCCTGCTCCTCCCGGCCATCTGTCATTGTGTCCTTGGGCAAGACTCTTAACCCTTCTAGCCTCGAGTGACATTGCTGATGTGTGAATGCGTATGAATGCTTCGGTGGTAGTCAAGGAGACCATAGGTGCGGATTGGCTGCCACATTTCCAAGGGCAGCTGTGGCTACACATGTAGCTTACCATCACCAAGTGTGAATGAGGAGTGAATTAAAAATGTATCTATACTGTAAAGCGACTTTGGGTGTCACAAAAAGCACTCTAGAAGTATGATGCATTATTATTATTACTGCATGTATTTGACTGCTACATAGTCTATCACACATAACTGTGCAGCAAAGAAAGGACACTATTACAAGTCTGGACCTACCACTGTTTCACCTACACTACACCTGGGGGCCAAGAGGGCCCATCATGACCTGGGAAGCAAAGCATTAGCATTCCTCTGCAGCACAGATCAAATAGAAACACTGCACGCTCCATCCAGAGGTTTAAAATCCTTTTAACATGCATGTTTTCCTTTAGCTTATGACCGACCGGTGCCAACAACACCATTATCTGACAAACCACAGCTTCTGAGAGATGACAGATTTAGAGACATACATGCCCATGTTCCTGGCCTCCCCTTGGCTCAAATTTTCTTCTGGTCCCACAACCTTGAAACTGTTGAACACATTCCTATTCTCTTCCCAGAACTTCTGGATGTGCTTCTCGTGGTAAACCTCCTGTGAAGGGAGCCAATATTAATGCATAAGAAGCCACATATGACGAGCCGTGCATGGGAGAGCTCTGGAAAGCAACTGAAGAGCAGCTGCAGACACTCACGTTATTATGGACAAAAACTTTTAGTTTATCTTTGGGATAATCCAGGGTCAGCAGGCGCTGGAAGAATTCAGGAAGAAACGGAGTTGGCTGCTCAATGAATACTCCAACTAGCACACTGGGATACTCCTGTTTAGATTAGAGGGGAGATATATGACACAACACGTTTTAGTGGAGCAATGGTGTTTAACATAAATCATGGATTATTTGACATTTAACGTCAGATGTAAGCAAACAGTGAAGGTGCCACAGATTTAGCCCATGTTGACTTGCTCCAGCGGATGATTCAGGCTGACATAGTGCTTGCTGGTGAAAGAGGATTTGCTTTGTTTTGTATCTAATTTATCTTGAATTTGGAGTTTTGGATTGTGGTGCAGGTGTCGTAGGTACGGCAGGAGATCAGGGCTTCACCGATGATGTGTACATCATCATTATGATGTGTTTCATAACTGTGACATTTATAGTAAAAATTATAAAGGTAGATTATAATGTTATCCTGATGTGTTCGAATATAAACTTGTAAAATGTGGTCTTTGACAATAAAAGGGCTAAAATTACAAAAAAAATAGAATGAAATGGAAATAAATGAGAAAAAAAGAGTATGTTGTACTCTTGTACACTTTTACTGTGAAAGCTAAAGTTAATTCCACTATTAGATTTTTCTTTTGTGTCTTTTATTTCTGTCAGTCACTATATTATCAGCAGACATCCGTGTTTTTTTCTGTTCTGTGTTACATTTATGATTAACACAATCTGTGCAATAAATGATCGGACATCTCTTCCACAAATCAGGGCAGTTGGACAGTAGAACACCAAGTTCTAACCCAGACTCTATGCCACGTATCGCTCTTTTCAGATGATTTCAGAAGACAGAAAGAGAAATTCTATCCAGCAAGAGACACAGAGAGGAGAGGAGGACACATTTTCCCATAACACTCAGCTCCAGCCCACATAGCTCAGTCTAGTCTCCTCATCCTCTTGACCAGTTCACAGCAAAGGTCTGGGCTGAGGATGAAAAGGGATCTGAACAGAACCGTAATTTGCGTGTTCCGCCATGACTGTTTGAGGCACATAACGGAGGAACTAAAGCATCTTGCCAATGTGAGCTTAAATTATTATGGACATCCAGCGGGACAGGCGGGAAAGGGAAAGGAGTGGCACAAAGGGCAGAGAAGATTTAGATACTGCATCTGTTACAGCAGGCAGAAGCTACACATTTCATTTAAGGGACCAAAGCACACAAAGAACCAAGCTAGACAGCTTGACACTGGACTGGGTTTACACCACTGTGAGACCAGTGTTTCCACATGGCCTAACAACGCTACAGATGTGTCGCTCCCAAACACATAAAGTTGCACAGCAGAATGAAACTCCTCACTGACTTGCTTATTATCGAGAAGCAGCATTTTTCTGCATTTATTATGGAAGGTCACAGAGAGTCACTTCCACAGAGATGCCTTTCATGTAGCTGGGTTTGTGTTGAATCTGTTCCAGCACAGCTATTCATGGAGCCAGCAGAACTACACTGAATGTCACAGGATTCATGATGATTCAAGATTACATTTTGTGATAGACATTATGTTGTTTGTGTAGTGTGACCTTGATGTTATTTGTTGTACATCTTTGCACCAGATTTATTTACAGTAACAAAGTAGACAGTGAATGGATTAACTGTCCTCAGAGAGAGAAGTAAGGTCTCATAAAATTATTGACAGACGTAGCCAGAGACATTTTCCACCGCCCGCTGCCATTCCTGCTGTATATACGTCGCCATCCTTGGCTGAACTCTGTGTCACATTTTCAACGTAACCACTATAGCCTACTATTGTGGACAAAACCCACACTGAGAAGCCCACTAAAAGGAAAGCTGGTCGACAGTGAGTCCCCTTTAAATGAGCCCTTGTGAAAACCCCAGAAGCCATATCCTGCACCACAGCAGTGCCGTGCTTCCTCTTCCCCAAGTAGTTTCCCTGGCACTCATGCTCCTTTAAAAGGGTCCAAAAGGACCAACGGGCATATAACCTGTTATTGTTGGAAAGGGAGTGTGTGCAGCAGTCTTGTGTATCTGTTGAAATAGGACAAGCTAGGCTAGGCTGTCTGGACAGGCACTGATAGATGGGATGGTTCCCGCTGGAGGATCAGACTGTGTTTCATCCTTTCCTGTGTCCACAGGGAGGTGGCTCCAAACAAACTTTCCACATCAGGGCTTTAAAAATGGACTAAATAAGACAGAAAATAAGGTATTCTGAAGATCTTACTTTTAACTGAGACAAGTCCACAACATCGTCATCACAGTGACTACAGCCATGTTCGTAGTTCCATGTGTTGGGGACGTAGTTGGCCAAGTAGTTCAAGTACATCTGTAAAGGAAAGAATGCCAGGTTACAGAAGATTAATATTGACATGAGTGAAAAAAAAAAAAAAAAAAACTTTCTCCTTTCTCTCCTTTCTGTCAGTGGCTCTCCCTTATCACTTTTATTACTGTAGCTATTCAATCCACATTTTTATTGTCAGAATTTGATGATCAGGCAGTGTCAAACACTTGATAAATGATTCATATCTCTTCTAGTTAAAACTATAACCTCACAATCTGGTGTAATTATCACCTTTCTGCTCAGGTCTGTTCATAAATGTCACTGCATTTTCATCATAATTATCTGTGTTAGTGTGCACAAAAGGTTCAAATTTATGGGGACCATAACAGTGTCAGTGCACTACTGTTTAAGAATCTCTTATCGTAGAAATTAACACTGTCATGATCTTTCTGTAACCAGATTGAACTTGGCATCCTTACTGGAAAATAGTAAGAAATTATTGGTGAGAAATGCAGCTGGTAGGAACCACTGCTAGGACCTACAGGGATTCTGTGATCTACCATTAGCAGTTTCTCTGGGAAGTATGACTCAACAGTTTGGTGGGTTTGGTTCATTACCAATGAAAGCCAGAGAGTCTTCTGAAGAAATGAAGGGGAAAGAAAAAAGGCCAGAAAAGAAATTCTACAATATGATGATGGCATCATATAGACATCCTCCTTTTCAGCTCACTGAGTCCATCACTCTAATTTACAGAAAGTGATGGTGGAAAGAGAATGAAGGACATATGGACAGAGGCATTGCAAACTAGTTCTGGCTGGGCTTCTCTCCACCACAGAATAACGAGCTGGCTTCCATGGCCACGATTTCTGGCAAGTATCATATGAACCATATGTATATGTCCTGAATGTGTGGGAATTTCTGCAGTGAAATAAAATCATTGCTGAATAATATTCATTGGATGAAAATCGAAAAGACATAAGCCAAGAGGACCTCATTGGCAAATGGAAAAGGAGAGTTCAATAATTCAACCCAAAGCTAGTTTCCCAGATGAGGCTGATTAAGGTAAATGTATCCATGCAGTGGCATGCGTATACTGTTTGGTGTGCCTGAGGACTTCTTACTCACCTTGGTGTTTCCGTTGCCATGGACAACCACTGGCAAAGAGTCGTACACTGTGCTTCTAACCCTGACACGGTCTGTTCCAAACTTGAGAAGCACTTCATCTGCCAAAAAGAGGAACAAGAGACGTCTGAGGCCAGGTTATGAAAATGGACTTGCCACATGAGCTAGAGCTGTAAAGGTTTATAACTAACTGTAAGCTGCCAAGACTAGTCCTCTGAAAATCTGCAGTTCTTCACAGTGTTCCAGCTTAACTGTAGTAGTTTCAGTGTTTCTCTTGCAAGAGCCAGCATGGTTAAATATATTTGTTCAGTTTCTGTGATTTCTCACCAACAGCTCCATTCAGGTTCTGGAAAATCTGGCACTTGTGGTCCAACGTCATATTTAGAGTTTGCTGAAAGACATGAAAACAATAATGTCTTACCCAAGATGTTTTATAGAGATGTGCTTTTATATTAGGCACTGACACAAGACACTCACTCGCTGCAAAGGATCCACGTATATTTTGGTGTAGAAGAGCTGGTCATCATCATTGTCATGGAGGTTCCACTGTGAAACAACTCTGTGTATGTATGGGGCATAGCCGATTATACCTGCAAGTAATAAACACTGTGAACCATATATCTGGCAGAAATAGTGTTGAGAGATGTTTACAGGGTCATATGCAACCGCTAGACTGTTAGTTTGCAATTATACTATGCTGCCTGAATGCCTTACACAAAGTGTGATTTTGGCGATAATCCCAAGCACATAAGAAATGGGCAGGGACCCTGTTCCCACAGTCACAAAGCCGTAATCCATATGTTATAACTGTCTCCCAGAAGTGTGTGCTGGTGTCTCACGCCCTCTCTAAATGTACATTCTCATGGCAGTCTCTACGCCGGTTTTTCCCAGTCTCATATTTTTCCTCCTCTTGCCCAAGGACACTGACCACAGTGACAGATTGCAGGGTTTGTCTATGTTGCTGGTCTGCACCGTTTTGCATCCCATCATTAAAAAACAACAAAAAAAAGTAGACATTGTAAACAAGTCCACAAATAGACATGACATAATCTAAATGGCAGGAGCGAGAAAAAGTTCAAAGGATATCATGATTTTTATACAAATCATATTGTTGATAGCTTTTCCACAAAATACAGGCTTTGACATCTGGGGAATGCATAGAAGTGCATGCCTTTTTGACCCGTTGCAGCAAAAATTCACGGTTTTGTGTTGCTCCCCTAGAAAATACAGTGTACAATATTCTGAAAGCATGCAACAAGGAACAGCAGAAGTCATGTGTCTATTCTGACTTTCTGTATGATGTCAAACAAAACCTGCAATTTTATACAAACTGTGGCACACTCTGGGGGCCAAGACAAATTCACATGTCATGTCAGTGACAATGAATGCTAAAAATGGTCTGTGATCAGACTGAGACAGCTAGGCTCCAATATGGGTGGTCAAACCAGACAGATGACCACAGGGAAAGCAGTAATTCAGTGTGCTGGACAACTGGCAGGATGCAGCTGTCCATGTCATTCTGATATGGATGAGGACATGCTGGAGTCTGCACATTTGCAGAGATTTATAATTTTTTCTGTGTACTTAATATTACAATAATATTAAACCTAAACACATCTTGTGATGTTGATGCCTGTCCATGCAAAGAGAGAAAAAAAACAGTTAATATTCTCATGAATGGACTTCAGTCAGCTTCTGACCACTTGGACAGGAAATACCTCGGAGTCAGTTTACAGGGAATATATACTTCCATTTTATAGCAAGAGATAATAATAAATATCCTGTGGTTTTATATTTTCAGACTAACTACTGTTTGTTATCATTCCCTGAAGTCGCTCAACGACTCAACGACCGCCGCTCCGCCCCCCTGAATTCCAACAGGGTCTGCAGGTCTTCAGAGTTTGACAGCTGATGGAGGACGTAGTATAAACATTTTGGGCATTACTCAAAGCTAGTCCTAACTGGCGTAAAGTCAGTATGTACTATACATTATACATGTACTATACAAGTGAAATTGTTGCCATTTAAACAACTTTAAATTTGGGACAATCTTTGTTTTATCTTCAGATAATGAAAGTTATTTTTTTTTTTTACTTTGCATTGTCCCACATTAACCCATACAGATATTCATCACACAGCGTTGGGGTATGGATAATGGTTAATCGTCAGGTAAATGTTAGACTGGGAGCAGTTAGGGTTGGGGTTAGAATTTGTCGGGATCATGAGGTCAGCAGTATCATTATGTTCTAAACATTTTAACATTTCCATCCATTTCTTTGGAACCCACCTCCAGAGTTGAGGTAGCGCTTGCCACTGCGGATTGATGGGTACTTGTCAGCCAGTTTCTTATCTGGCCATATCAGTCCCTCTGCAGCAAAAAGCACTTTGTGATTGGCTTGCTGGAACTTCCTGAGAATCTCGTCTGGTCCCCCAGCAAAGATAAGATCATAGCTAAAAGGGAGAAGTCAAGATAAAATACAAGAGATCATTTCTTGCCCTCTTTCAGGAGTTTTGTTAAATCTATCATCTGACCCACAACCGAGGTTTCCCCTGCTAGAGGTAGATACAAATCTCCATGTAAACAGTGAACATTCCTCGTGTGTGACAAGTTGTATAGGCAAGTACACACACACACACACACACTCTCACACCCATACTCACTCACACTGTGACAGACAGAGGAAAATTTGTCTAACCCTTTAAAGAGGCCTCAAGGGGATGTGTTTTAAAGCAGGCTGTTATTCGAAGGGCAGATATTTTAAGATGTGGAAACTACTAATGTTTCTGGAGATTGTACTTTGAGGCGTGAACTCATAATTGAAAAAGGGACAACTCATTTTGGTGACACCATCTCCGCAGGGTCCTCATAAAACACCGTTGTCTGAGTCTGCATGCTGCAAACACTAGTCTAAAATAGGCCAAAAAATCCTGTACAATACACACACACACACACACACACACACACACACAATATACATGGTGGCAGGAAAAGTAAAAGACAGCCTGAACCACCTCAGCCAAACCTGTAGTCAGATGAAGAGAAGTCTAACAAAGGTGGGGAAGCCTCCACTGCAGCCACATCTGGCTGACACATGATCATACAAATACCCTCTGTCCCTTGTTAACTCATCAATCATGGGTATTGCTGCAGCATTAAAAGATCTGCAACACATGACATGACACTCATGACAACGTTTAAAAAGTTAATTGTAAGAAAATTAATTTAAGACTAACGTGGCATGGGAATGAACCGGTCTGTTTTACATTCCCTCTGTGGGTGTTGCCTTATTTCTTTGCTTCTGCAATAGAACTAAAAGGTGTGAGTTATAGTGGGGCTGTGATATTTGGTTTGTTTGGTAGTTGCTTTCAGCATTAAAATACTGTGTAAGTAGGGTGATTGCTAGTGGGTTTTTTTTTAAACTCTTAGTACTCAGAAACCATTTCATTGGGCTCTTTTACATCAGGATTGCTGAATCCATTTACCAGATCAGTCCAGTCCGTCCTCAGTCTGGCATGACAGGACAGAGAAGAGGAGCTTCTCTTCTTTGCACTACAGCCATATATTTGCACTGACTGTATTTGCCTTGTCTATTTATTACACTGCACATTTTGTACTTCATGCATCATGGTTTGAGACAATCGTAATTTCAATCCTCTGTATGTCCTGTACATGCCGAAAGCTGACTTTGATTTTGACTTTGTCAATCACATTGAAGGTCTGTGTATATTTTCATGCCCTGACTCAGTTGCTGGATCAGCAAACGTTCCACCAACCAGCTATGTTTCCCAACACTGAGACCGCTAACCGCCAACTGAAGGTCCAAAAATATGAAAATATGAATTGTTTTGTTGTTCCTGCCACTTTGGATTTAATCCAACAGACAAACAAAACATACAAGGACCATACAGCCACTTTTTACGGACACAATAAACACAATATAGCCCAACGCCACGCATGACTATTATACGACAACAATGTTATTGTGACCGGCAGTTTGTTTAGTTAGTAGTTAGCTTATTTTTTTGAGATTGTACGGATCCAGTTGTAGATGTGAAATGTGTTTGGAGCACAAGGCTACATCTTACTCATTGCACATTTAAGTAATTAATGGTAAGTAACTAACTGATAGGTAATGTTAAATACATGTTTAATTATGCACAAAGCTATGCATGCTGTCCGTCACCGTTCCATTGGCTTTCTACCACACCCTCCAAACAGGCAAACATATCTCAAAGTGTTGTGCACCAGTGCAAGAGCAAACATAACTTAAGAATTCAAAAGTGGGAACCATCACCTTTTCATACCGTCATTATAGATGTGTGGTGTTGGACAATAAGGTAACACCACTAAGTGGTGAAATGTTCCATTTAAGGCCCATTTCTATACACATGAGTAATTTGTGCACAGAACGACTGGCTGTGAATGGCTGTTTGAGGTATGCAGCTTTTGAATTGCATACAGTCATTTTCTGTTAATTTCATGAATTTCAGCCCACGTTCAGAAGATCAACAAAACAGTGAATCAATTTGAATTTCACTTACATTTCAGTAAGTGAATTACATATAGGACAAAATGGGAGGCTGTGTCTGAATCAGGCATTGTCAAAACAGCCAAAGTGGCCCAGCAGGATTATAGATTTAAAAACACATTTGAATGGCTCATAATCTTTCATTTCCTACAAAAGGGGGAAAAAACCATTCCAATTACCTGTTTCAAGGGTGTGACAACTTTGCACAGCAATTATAGCTTACATTATTCATGTGACATGGTGCACTAAGTATCATTATCTTCTGCTCCATTTGAGGAAACACAGCCTTTGCAGCTGTTATTATTCTAAACCACTCACATTAACTCAATGAAACTTTCCATCGGCTTTGAAAACTCATAATTCAGCTACCTGCATGTGAAAATTACTCTCCTCGGATATTTACTTTTGCTTTGTAATGATGCCTTTATAAGAATGAGTGTGTGTGGGGGGGTTAGAGCTACATAAATGTGCAGAAGCACCTCTCACTGAGGAGGCATCACTTTCAAAGCAATTATTACAGTCTGTGATTGGGAGAATTTGTTTAATTTCATTTAATTCACAAATCTACACTGCAATTACAGGTGCGTCCCTCTTGTTATGGAAATGTATCATATGTCTAATAAACACACATAAGTGAGCAAAGAAACAATTAATAACAATTTGATCTTTTTATGATGAGGGACTTGACAGGATTTTAAAGTAACATATAGGAATATGAGTCTCACAGAAGATAGTCAATAACTATTCAAATAATCCACCTGTAGGGATTACTGAATAAAGTTTAATTTAGGCTTTGAGATATATTTCTATCTACTGAATTTGAAATATGAGTTATTTGTAAGACTACAGAGGAATGTAGGATTGGTCCAGAGTTCACAGAGGTGGGGGGAATCATACTACATAGACATGTAGGGCTAAATACTGTAAACCAAAAAAAATTAGCCTTCATCAGTGTACCTGTCCACAGAAAGAACAACAAGATCCTCCTGGTCAGCCAGAGCCTCCATGGCCTCCTTCAGTAGTCTGACTTTTTGCCCTCCACCGATAGAGCGACCCACGTCACCACCCTTCCACGCCTCTCCCATTCCCAACACCTGAGAAAGAGCACATAAACATGTAAAGCCCAACATGAGCTAGCCTGACAATGAACCTCACCAGAAGGCAGCTTAACAGCAGTAAGAAGCACTATTTTTTTCTTATTATCACCCAAAACCAGTGAGCAGCTCTGCCAGGGAAGTGCCTTCTAATATGTACGAAGTTTCCAAGAACGTTTCTAGGATGGGGCAGAGTCAGATGTGTCCACAGAGAACAAGGAATATATATATGGAAGCTGGTTTGGGGAAAAAAAGGCAATTATGTTACCCACATTTTATAAGCTCCTGTGTGTAAGTGCTGTCAAAATACACTTCCACACAATGGTCTCATTGGTTTGCAACATAAGTGATGGAGGTAAGAGTGTAAACCTCACTGTTTATGGTAGCTTCATACTGATAATTAGTTTGGCATACCATGTACCACCACACACAACTCCTGAGTTGCCGTCAAATGAATAGGTCCCTGTTATTCTTTTGTTTGCTAGTAAAGTACCATAGGGTTTACTGTACAACGATTAGTGCATGTCAAGCCTGGAGGAACAATAAAAGCAAGGAAACAATAACAGGAAGTTAACAAGACTAACACTTATTTAGAAAGGTCTCAGTAAGGGCCCTAGAAAAGTAGCTTGCAAGTCTACAGGAGATGGATTAGAAACAGAGTCAGTGTGATCACACAGAGGCAGAGGACCATGTAAATGCAGGCGGTGCACTAAATCAGACTAAACCTAATATCTTTTTACTTTAGGTTTCAACCTCAGAAGGAAGTGCTGGACCCGTGTTGAGGAGTATCCCTTTAAAAAGGATGTTTTCACAGCTTGCTTCGCATTGTTTCCTCTAACAGGCCTAATCAATCCTGGGAAGTGTGTGCTGAAAACTTTTGGCTGTGTGTCTGTGAGAGTACAGCTCTGTCAGCTGGGACTTCATTTTAAAACAGTAAAAGAAAATCTTACCTTCACATTGTACTTGAAATAGTTTGCAGACTGCATAAAGCGGAGGAAGCCGTCCGTTTCTTCCGTTGCAACAGTTAGGACGAGCAATTTTTCTGCCAAAGAAAGAAAACACAACCATTTATGGTAGTCATCACATATTTTTTGGCTACCAAATTATAGGGATGTGCAGATATACTCTTCCAGACATTTAAGTTGTAAATTTACAGCAAATTCTTGGTTTCCTTTGGAGGGTATCCACAAAAATCTGTCTCGTGTTTGACGCTCATATATAAGTATTGAGATTCCCAATTCTGTCAAGCATGTTCCTTGTAAACCTCAGACCTAAGTTAACAAACCGGCAGCTATTTGGTTCAGCAGTCTAAACCTACACATCAAATTAAGAACATTAGGAACAAAAACAGAAGAAGAAGAATTTCTTTCTTCTTGGAATAAAAGAAGTCCCACAAACCTCCGGGGCATTTCCAGTGGCTGTGAGTGTTGAAGCCTGAGGTTTGAGGACGGGTTAAACCAAATGCAAATTAGCACCATAGCCTTATGTAGAGCTAGACAGAGGCAGACTACACCCAAAGCCAGTTTTCACTTGTTCTGTTTTGTTTTGTAAAACCAACTGGGGCTAGCCTTGATTAGAAGGTCTGCAATATGTGATTGTGAGCCAAGGAGGGAAGTAGCCTGGATCTCTGGAACTCTCCTATTGCATTCATGTCCAGCTTCCAAAAGATAATTTCAAAATGTGTGAAATGTTGCTCTGCACTAGTAGTCAGACAGGGAAACAAAACACTAATGACATTTTAATACACTTTTATAGGACCACTTGAATACTAATCCTGCTTTTCAAGTTTCAAGAGTCAATCTGCCTTCTGTTTAATATACAGCACTGCCTTCCACTAAACACTTGTACATGATTTATTGGACATTGGCAAGTAGGATTCAGGAAGTATGAAAGAGAACGTAGCAGAAGCTCATAAAGGGCCCAAGAGTGTCCTCTGCCCAAGGACACCGTTAAAAGAGCCAAAAAAGATGAACATGCCTTCATTTCTTCATTTCTGGAGAAATCTGCCATTAGCCTGGTGGTCCTGAATTATTTAATTTGTTGACTGTACAGCAAATATCAACATTCACATAAAGATTCAAGTAATAAAAAAGATATGTAGTGATCTGTCACTTTTTAAATGTGGTACAAACCCCCTCACCACAACTGAATGATCACACAAACCCACTATAGTTGCCATGGGAGGGGAACATTGTTATAGCATAACACTGTATTTGTATGTTATTCCTAAACCGGAGTGTTCAAATAAACATACAAGAGCAAAGGTCCTATTACAACTCATTATGCCACCCACTCATTCACACTAAAGTACATTACAAGCAGCCTACTTGCAGCACTTTTCTATCCATTTCCTGTCCATGTGACTCAGCCATTCGCTCATCCCAGTCTAGCCTGTGGCCCTGTCGTCCCTGTATAATAGGTATTCCAGTTGTCCTCTGACACAGAATGTCTCTTCCAGGTTGGATACAGTTCCCAGTCTGGCTCTAACCTAACAACATTAGGTGACAGAACTGGACACATTCAAAACAACAAGAGTGCTACATTAAGCTCTGCACAGAAGGAAGGGACACCTATTGTGAATCACAGGTGTGTACACGTTCTTGTTCTTGGCTTGAGGTGACGGGGTTAGTACAGTTTCTCCCATATCTGGGAAAAACATTTTCAGGCAATTCCTTGCAATATGAGCATGCATGAGGACAAATTTGTCTGTCAAAAGATGTTATAAATCCAACCAGAAACTTTCTCTCTTTTGCTGTGTGTAGCAAACCTTGGGGCAAAGCTACAGGGAAAACTAAAATGTTATTTATTCTGTTTAAATATGGCACACACTTTGAGGCAGGGGGTCTCTGGAGCTCTTTGACCAAGCATTTCTGACAGAGAAATGTTCTCTGGTTCCTTAAGAGCTTCTGCTGGGATTCCTTGGCAATATTTGAGAACCTCCATGAACATGCTCTGTTTCATAATGCTTTGTCATAGCCAGGACATGTGTTTTGTATTTAAATTAACTCAATCTTTTTTTTTATTTCCCATAAAATATAACTACTAGTAGCTTTGTTTGTATTTTTGCTATGAAAGCCAGCAGTTTGTCAAAACAAAGACAGTGGTACTAAAGTCTGTTCAGTTAGTGTGATTACCCTATTCTAATTTTCTAAAAAAAAAACATCAGGGGGACATTTGTCATTAGGAAGAAATTGGCTCACACCAATTATCCCTCAGTGACTTTGCCTCGACCTTTTGAAACCACACATTTCCCTCCCACCGTAAACATACAGGCCACATGAGTGCCTCACAACAAGCACGCTCCCAGTTAAATACAGCCTGGGGATGCAAGCCACCTTTGATTTAAAAGATATGAGACAGACATTTTATTGCCCACATTAAACGTGTTTATTCAAACACACCAGCAAACCCTTTTCATGGCTTTTCCATACACAGTTCTTGTTGGACTAAAGCCCTGATGATTCTCAGTGGCCTCATGTGAACTATGCCTTGAAACCTTGGCTGGATGTTGTGGTACAGTATTAGTCCACATGCAAGTCCCTAGGGAATAATTATGATCTGCCAATTCTATGCCAAACCATGTATCAGTGTAGGTCACATTAAACCATGTGTGTAGGCACATATACAACCTTGACCCACTGTTCCATTAGCTCATGAGCCAATGACTCTGCTGGTTAGTGCTTTGCTTCAGCACCAACCGAAATTAATTCCCATGATTCAAAGTACTAATTCAGTCACTCCTCTTTTCGAATTAAAATATCTTGATTTCCTTTTGCTTGCAATTTATAGCGCCTGGATATTTACTCCTTTCATGCAAAATTCAGACCGTATAATAACACAAAATATATTATTTTCTATTTCAAAGATTGGGTTGTCTTTTACTGCATCATTGTTAAATGAATCCCCAAGGAGGTAAGACATTTTTTAAAGGATAACAGAGGTACAAAGCCAATTTCCAATCTAATCCTGAGCCAACTGTCCGTTTCTTTGATGTGTTTTTACAGACATCACACTGATAATGAAGCATAACGGAGAGACAGTTGGCAACGCTGAAAATGAGAGTTTTTTAGACAGCCGTGATTTTGCTCTCGTCAGAGTAAACACAGCAGGTTCTCATGCCAGTACTGTATGAGCAACACACAGGAGGAGAGGAATGCTGCTGGAAATCTTCTCCAAGAAAGACATGAGTGCTAAATCATTTCACTCTCTCACTCTTTCAATGTACCATAGCACCTAGCTGTCTGGGTAAACTTTCACACTCTGATGAGCAAAAGTTTTGACTCACTGGCTGGGCTCAGCTTAAGTAAGCATTTCTCGCAGAACGGAAAGCTGTATCATGGGAATGTGCCCTGGCCTTGAGCATAAGGATAACAGGATCTTTCCTCTTTGATGAGGCAGTCCTGGACAGTGAAACACAAACCCCTTCTTTCTATTTTAGTCATTCAAGTAAACAGTGTTCACAAAAGGTGTCAGGCAAAGGAAAGAGGTTTAATGGCCCGTTCATTTTTCCCTTACATCTATTTGACAGAGCCTGCCTTTAATCTCCAGGTAAAGCAAGAAATCAAATGTGAAATTCTGTAATTGATCTTGATTAAAAATAAATATTCTATTTATCTGACAGTCCTACTTATAACCAAAGCACGCCTGATTCATACTTACAAGGACTGCACAGTGAATCTTAATTCTGCTTTTGCGAGTACAATCCAGTGCCATGCCTGAACCTGGAGATTTGCCTGAGGATGAGCACCCAGCCCTCATCATATGAAATATGGATTTATCTCGTCACTGAGCTGAAATAATGAAAAGAGACATCACTATCGGGCTACATTTTAAATGGTGAGAAATTGTTCAAATTCATAGCAGACTTGCACCAGGCATTTAATCTTCATGAATTAGCCTTAACCTTTGAGCTGTGCCAAACGCTCAGCAGCACTGTGCACTGCCACACTGTACAGCTCAAAACCCTTGTCGATTTTTCTTAGTAAGATACACCCTTTCTATCACGGTGACTGTTTTCTCTAACAGAGAATGACGTGGATGAGAAGAAATGTTAAAAAAGGAGAAAAAAAACAACACTGGTGTATTTTGTTGGTATGTAATGCAAAATTTATGGCAGCATTGTTTGGCCACCTTGAGAAGTAAAAATGAATGGAGACAGACCTGTCACACAAGTCCTGAGTAAATGAAAGCTAATACCTCAAAGTAGAGATAAAGGTAATGGCATACAGCTGTGGCCTAATTTTGCACAACAGCAAATGACAGCAGAAGACAAGCATTTTGAAGAAGTTAGTATATGAGCGAAGCCACAATCCATATTTTGGACACAGTGAACAGAATATCAGAGCAGAATCTGTCCACAGAGACCTGCATAACATTCCTCTGTCATCCATTCACATTTTTCAAAAGATTAAAGTGTCATGTTATTGTGTACTGTTCTGATCTAACTCTGACACCACTTATACCATAGTTTGGTCAAAAAGTAGTTTAATTACTTGAATTATTTAGTTGTTCACCTCTTTGGGGAGAAAAACACCTTTCAGTGGTGCTGCAGTAGGAGTTTTGGGTCACAGCTGGAAACAGGGAGATGTTAATCTGACCAACAGTGCAAACATGCCTTTAATCCAGCTGTAAAATAAGACATGACTTCTTGAATTCAACAAATTGATGCAAAGTGGCTCAGAAAGGCATTATGCAATTTCTAAACCTGCATTTAAGTATTTGTTGGCAACTTGGGAACAGTGAAAAGAGTTTTCCATCGTTTAAGTGATTGGTATGTTGAAGTTGTGAAGTAAACAGCTGCTTATTAACACATGCAGTTATGGAGCAACATAATCATTCATTTAGAATTGTGTTTCTGGCCACCTGGTATTCTCTCTCTGCTCTGGTTTCGGTTTCCACCACCTCCTGGGGAAAATGTCTGCCTCTTTCACTGTTACTGTAAATGTGTTAGGCTGAGCAGACTGTGAATGCAGGGCTTTTAAAACTGATAACAACTGCCTTCTGTGGCTAAAAACAATGTTATGAGAGCAGTGAAAGTGAAGACAGCTAAACAATGATTTGTAAGTAGTTAATGAGCTGCAGATTAAGGTTATTTGTATACTGCATGAAAAGCAGAGTGTTGCTTTTGGAAAGTTACAGAAATGGTTGGACGCATCCCTTTTAGATCTGGCTTTGAAAAGGTGTGTGTGGACTCTGCAGCTTTGGATCTGACCGTCCAACAAGCACTTCGGTGAAGCGTACTGGCAGCTTGAAGGTGTTAAATGTAAGATTGCCAGCATTTATATTGCCTCCACACAGCTCTCAACATGGTGGCTCCTTGCAAATCCTGCTAACAGTGTTTACCTGAGGGCAAAAGAGGCTGGGTGCTACACTTTCCCCACGGTGTCATCAGTCTGGACGGCTGTAACCACGGTAAGAGCACAGTGGGGCACGCTCACATGCACTAACATGAACTAACATGTTAGCGCATGCTAGTGCACGCTCACATGCACTAACATGAACTAACATGTTAGCGCATGGTAGTGCATGCTCACATGCACTAACATGCACTAAAAGCATGCTTGACTGGCTATGTCAACAAAAGCAAAGAGAAACTGAGATTACAACACAGTCACTGCGGTCACATGGTAGGATCGTTCTGGATTTCGCCAAATCTGATGTTGCAACTCGATGGGTGGTCTGTCCCAAAATCCGCGTGCACATGGAGTTTGATTATATCAGATAATGGTCAGCGACCTGGCTGTCTCCGCTACGCTAGGTTGCGCTGTAGCCCTTTCAACAAGTGGTGTTAGAACTATTTCCGGTTGACGGCTACTTAACAACAACAATAAATAATAAACTCTGTCTCCTCGTCTGTCCAAAAGTGAGTTGTTGATTTCTTCAAAGCCATGGTATCGATTGACTTTTCCAGCAAAAACATTACTATTTATGATGGCGTCAGCGCTTCCCTCCACTTCTGGGTGAAATCCCCGGCAACATTATCGAGCAGGACGCAGGACACGAATATGATCCCGTTCACAAGAGGCACAAAGCAGATCAAGAACGGCTTAAGCCAGGGGTTCCTATCGAATTTGCGAATCCAGTCCCGATACGATCCTTAGCCTGTGCATATGAATTTGATACGTTTTTGATGCCTTTATTGTACGATTAAGCTTGTTCATGTGCATGCAGTGATATATATATATATATATAGAGAGAGAGAGAGAGAGAGAGAGAGCAACTTAATTCTCTGCTCAGGTAGACAGTACTCCTCCATATCCTTATATAGACAATGATATAAACAACTGCAGACTTTGCATATAGGTCTAAATTTATATAAGAAGATAAATGACCCCAAATTCATTGACTCTTGTTTTTTTAGACAGAGATTTACTTGAAAATGATAATGATTGTAAAACGATTTAACTGCTAGGTCACACTAGCATGCAACCTAACTGGAAAGATTTTCCAGCTTTAGAATGCATTTGAATTAGAGTGAAACTAGCTTTGGAATATAAGTATCACTTTTAATATCTAAAAGCCAGAATCTCCTCGAACTGGAGACAAAAAATACCATTGTAGCTACCTTGGTAGTAGTTCATGTGTTTGTAATTAGCCATAGTCAAGAACTTCAAGGTATGGCTACACAAAGGAGTAAAAAACTCACTGGTTAGTTAGTCAGACATTATTTCAGCTGTCTACGACTGAAGTAAATTTTCCTGTGGGGTTTCAGTACCACCATAATTGATAAAACACATGCTGGCCGTCGAGTGCATCTGCAGGAAAGCCCTGTGTTTTCAATTACACATGTCAGACCACAAGCGCTTTAGCCTTAGGATGTGGAATGATGTCACCAGTATAGGGCCAGGAAACAATTTCGTAGTCTTGTCACACGCCATTTGGAATCAAGAATAGCTTATTTATTTACCCAACAACAACAACTATAATGCAAAAAGAAATAGTAACTAATTTTATGTCATGCAGTGCTCTTGTCCCGGGGTCATGGTTACAGTTAGGACAGTCATTTCCTGTGTTACAGTGGAGCTTTAAATCCTTCATTATTGACAGGAACACACATCTGGTCTAAGTCTAACAAAAGCAGAACACATTTTTATGACATAAGCGATTATAGTTTGATAAAAATTCCTGAAAAGGGGAAATGAGCCAAGCATTTTAATGTATAACTTCATGCTGTTTCTTTGAAATGGATTCTGTTTTTCTACCTGGTAAATAAATCAAAAATGCTTCAAAGATAAGCAGTGATCTGCTCCATCAGTGCCTGGTTTGGCATCATCTACACATTGTCCTCTGCTATTGATTTATTTTAACAGGCTTCAATGACACCTTAATACAAACTGAAGAGCGCTCTCACACAGCCTGTGAGTAATATTGGGGCTTCTGGGATTGGTAGTCGGAACATAAAGAGATATACGTCACAGAGATCAAAACAGGAAGTGTTGTGATCGAGATTAGAGAGCAGAACAATGAAATAGGGAGTCTGTTCTTTGTCTTTTCAGAGTCATAGTACAAAATATTCTGTGCATCATGAAAGATGACTCAAAATGGCCAACAACGTAGGCACAAGGCACTTCTGTTTTAAAAAAAAGGGCTGGCACTCAGTGAGTTAAAATAAACCTCTATAAGTACATACTGTAGCTCTTGCCAAATCAGCTGCCAGACAGCACAGTGGGATATTTCTGCTGGTTCTCACTGCTGTAATGTCATCTGTTTTCAGTCTTGCTGAAGAGAAAGACATTGCATCACGAGAACTGTCCGTTTGATGTCCTGCACTCTTATCTGTTTGACACTTGCCAGAATACCTTCTCAGACAGCTAAGAAAGAGACAAAGGAGCAACCATCACTATGAATGTTTGTCTGAAAAAGAGGTACAGGATGACCTTGTGGTGTGGTTTGGTGTGCCAACGGGGTTTGTTAATTTGTTAGACTGGAATTACAGGCAGTATGCTATAATATAGAATTTAAGACATGGACAATGTGACGTGGAGTTCCCTTTTGTTCTCTATAAAATGCTCCCTGCTGACACGTCAGTGTTGTTCTGGGGATCATCTACAGATGCTTGGAGCCCTGGAGCTCTGGCACAGACCAGATCATAGTAATGTCATTTATCACCCACAAATGTCTGCATCTATATAAGACTGTGTTGATGTAAAACAGATCCTATTCAGATCAGCTCAGCTTTCACCATTTCCAGATAGTGATGTCTGTTCAATAATGCCAGTGTTAATGCTTAATGTTGACTCCAATACACACTCTGTCAGAAGTGCTGGTCACACAGTCCGTCAGAGTGAAAGGCTCCTTTCAGGGCAGCTGGACAGTGGGGGTCTACGCCGCCCAATTTTTGTAACTTTCCAAACCCGATACACCAACAGCCACGTCAGCTGTTCACAGTGAATGGCAAGGTGTGCATAGGTGAGAAATGGGCAGAGTTGCATTCCTACTCCTTCCACTGTCCCTGAATCGCACCATCTGTGCTCCAACCGCTGGAGAGTCATTGTGCTCTCAGAGGAGTTGGTAACCAGCAAGTTGCAGCACCTAAAATGAACGTTAATCTGAAACAGTTGTTCTTTTTGACGTTCGTTTTGTTCTGAGGCAGAAGGAGAGTCAACAAAAGATATTTGCTTCACTTTTTACCACAACACGCTGCATCCTTCTTTGTTCAGAAAATAGAGGAAAACTGACTGACTGACTGAGAACTTGCTTGGAAAAAGATGACTCATCAGATTGAGACCCCACACTATTAACACCTCATACAATACATGTAATAAAGTGTCTCTGAAGTTACAACCCAGACAGGCCCCAGTATGTCTGATAAGTGGAATAAAACGAAGAATAAAATGTCTGTGTCGTGTTGTGGGTTTGGGCACAAGAATGTTACTGCAAAACAGCAAACTATTCAGTACTTTGTAAACTGTTAATCAGTGTTAGTCAGTAGCCTCGTTTTAGTGCCTTACAGCATGTTTAGTAGTTTTCATATGAAGAAATAGTTAAAAAAAAAAAAAATACAGCCAAGATCACATTTGGCTGTTTTGCACACTCTGGGAGTTATTTGCAGACACATCTGTGCATGATGATCCCTTGGCAATAAAACATAGGGAAAATCTGAAAGACGAGGATGAAACATTGGATGTATGTTTTTTGACCCGTCTTCTTTCCTACAGCAATCTGAGCATTTTTAACCTGAAATGCTTCTACTGATCTAAAATGGAAAGCGTCTCTGCTTTTCAGCCACTTTAGAGGCAGTGGATTATATACTTAATATTCCCAATAAATACAGCAACAATTTAAATCTTGGGAAATAAAGCTAAGTAGCTGGAACAAAATTAAACCAAAGTCAGTTAAATACTTTGATATAATCATGTTAACATCATCAAGTTAAATCTCTGCACTTCGTATTAAAGCTCATTCACAACTACTAGTTTTCCTTTACATTCAAAAGAGATTTAGGTTTACCTCCTGATATAAACCCCCAGCTGCACTAACAAGCAAGCATTTTAACCCTTGTAAAGTCAATGGCGCTCCTGTGTGGGAGACACCCAGTTAGTCCAGACCAGAGGACAAAACAAGCCTGTGGAAACTGAAGGCGCCTGCAAAAGCATCATTACAAAAAGTACCAGATTTCCATGACTTAATTTACACATAATCCTACAGCATTTATGACACCAACACTGGCATTAAAGAAACATATGCAGCCACTTATGTTGTTGTTTGCAGGTCTTTACAAGATGCCCTGTGACTGTGGTAAGAGCTGTGTTTAACTGAAATGATTTTAGGGTAATTTAGAGCAATAGAGCAACAAGGACATGTCAACAAGTCAATAAAAGTGTGACACACACAGCAGCGGTGCGTCTGTTGTCTGAACAGCTGAGGCAGCTTCCTCTTTGGCTCTACTCCACCAGCCTTCAATTATAACAGCTTTACAGCTGATCCTCTGTTTCTGTGGCACATAATTAAAATCAAATCCTAATGCTTTTCTCGCGCATTCTGATTATGATAAAGCATCACTCGTGGCTTCTAACTGCTTGTTCTGGTTTTCATTGGAGCCTTAAATGCAAAGCAAGTGTCAACAAATGAGTCGCCTCCCATTGGCTGCTTAATTTCTAGCACTGGTATTTACCAGTGTGACATGTGTATATAAAACAGCTGCCAAACAACATGAAATGAGGTGCGGGTTGTGAGAAACCGCAGACGGTTCTTCTGTGTTGAGCACTATCAGTAATTTGACGCTCCTCTGGATGGTGAGATTAACGCACAGGCACGCAATCTGCACCTCTGGATCAGTTAAATCACAATAATTCAATAGGGTCACACAGCATGTCGGCTCTGAAATCCAGCTGGAAAATGTGTACGATTAAAAATGAGATGATATATGACGTAGCTCCGTGCGTAATGACCGCATGTGCGCGTTAGGCTGAAGTGAAATTCAGGGCGAACCACCAACAGTAGGAAGGAGAAAAAAAAAGTTTTTTCTTACCTTTGGGAATAGGCACAGGAGCTTGGGGTGTATCAGTAGAGTAGACCAAGTTTGCCAACTTCATCCAGCATGAAAACACAAAACAAAACTTGAGGTACTCCATTGCTGTTACTGTGTGGGTGACCGACTGTTGCCTCCCAGCCCGACAGCAGGCTCGCAATTTAGTCTACGCTCTCGCGATGATAAAATAATAAATAAACAAAAAAAACCCTCCAGTGGATATGAAATTGTCTGGACGAGCAGCGCTGGAGTCAGCTTAAGCTCCAGGGAAGGCTACTATAAGTACTGCAAATGAGAGGAATTAGAGCGCAACAGGCGTGGTTTCTTAATTGCAACTGAAGCCGCTTAAAAGTCCCAGCCCATGAAGGCAAAGGGAGAGATAACGGTGTCCAGCCCCGTTACAGGGACGTCCTGAGCGAAAGTGTGACTAAGGACAGCTGTATTTGAACCCCCACCTCCTGTTTCATATCCCTCCCCTGGTCCCCTCCTCCTGAGCAGTCTGTCTGACCAGCAGCAACACTTTTCACTGGTGGAAACTGTGGCACAAAACCACTAAAGTCACTTTAAAATGTGTTATTCTGGATAGACAAACAGCTTAAATTAAATTATCCCCAGGGGAAATTCAGACAAACAGCAACATACTGAAAGAACAGCACACAAAAGAGAGAATTAAAAATATGAGGACACATAAATATATAAAACTGATATAATACTTCTATACTTATAATCATCTATAAGCACAAATATACACACATATAGTACACTGCTGCCCTAAATTAATAGTATTGCTGATTTCCATTTTTTGTTGTTCTGTTAGTATGTGTGAGCACTTTAATGCTAAAATATAATTATTGTTATTATCAATGAATTTTCAAATTACTGTTTTACAAAAAATAAAAATAGCAAAGCACATAATTATGATTTTTTGATTGAGATGCTAAATTGCAGTTATTCACCTGCATTCATGGACAGAAAAAAAAGTTTTAGTGGTTGTTTGTTTTTCCTGATTAATTCCAGTGTTCTGGCTTGAATTTGGGTCTAAAAGGTGAATTCAGTTTAAATTCCTCACTCCTGTTCAGGATGGTGAAGCGTAGTGAACTCAGTGAGAAAGTGATGCTGGAGGCTCTAAGAGACAAATAGGGCAGGAGGTCTGATAAATATATACATAGGAGTTGTCAAAGAAATATCCATATATAGGTAAGCAACATTTTATTAATCTATTTATCTGTCTGGATGTTAGACACCTGTAGTGATACGTGTCCCATTGGCTATGGTGTTGTAAAGGTACGATAAAATGGAAGTACTAATGTATAGTGAGTACTCAGTTACTTTCCACTGGAGCTGAAATTTCCAAATTAACTAATCACTTCAGCTCCTCTTTGCCCTGTTTCTCTGTACAGCGCAGTAGAAAGCTGCGTGCCCTGGTCTGTTGACAGTATATGGAACAGTCACCTGATGCTGCATAATGTAAGATGTTAGTGCTGCTGCCCTACAGCGGTGTACACACACACTGGTGAAAATGAAGAGGAAAACAGAAACCACATATTTAATGCAGCTTCCATCAACTGTTGGATTGAATCTGTGTCTCCCAGTCTGTCAGCTGACCTTAAAACCAATGCTGTGTCTCATCTGTGTCTCTCTTTCCTTATTAGGAGTAACAGACTTGCCCCCCGGCGCAAACCATTCCTGTCTGGCAAAAGCTTCGCACAGTTGCAATGACTGCCCGTACCAAGATTGTTTTACTTAATGACATCACCAGGTTCATGGTTTTGAAAGCGAAGGGAGTAGAATTCAGCATTTTTTATAGAGTAAATGACTGCTTTCCACAGAGGCTCTGATAAAACCCTGAATATGTAGAGCCATGCCAGAAAACACCACATAGAGTACTTGACTTGGACTTCCAGTGATTCTTTTAAATGTAATTCAGCTTTCTACTGACACTAAAGCAACAGCTTGGCAGACACGTTTATGGAAATTAGTATGTCATGAGAAAATTACCACTTTCAATCTTCCTTTCTTACTTCAAACAAAAGAGGCATCCCTCCCTACTGTGAAGCTCAGACACACATGCTGAGTTAAAACAACACAGCCTTAACCCAGATTTGCAAAGGTATCAAGCCAATTATTTTGTGATCAAAATGAGCCTTAAACAATGTGTTATTTAAGGATTCAAAGGACAAATAACAGGAATTTTTGGCCTGTGGTTTGGTGGGGGAAGTCTCCGCATCTGGAAAATATAAGTGTTTGTGGTACAGAACCTCATGCAGCATTTTGGCAGTGTGTGATAGGGAATAAGCTATGTCTTGCTTTAGTTCACTGGCTCAAGTGTGACTACCCACCAAACATTTGGAAAAGGCCAGCAAAATGGCCTCTGGATTTGATTACACCCTGACAACATGTCCGGAGGTTATGAGCTGTTTAATATCCCATCAGAGGCCTGGACTCTGAATACTGCAGAGTCTTTAGATGAGACACAAGGACATCCAAGTCCTTTACCTTTCTGAGCGAAAAACTTGACATGTTTTAAGCGCGGTTGCAGTGGCACTGATGACACATTTTAACTTGGGATGTGTGTGCTGTGGGTGAGAAAATTACATTTAATTACACAAAAATTGGCACATGCAGATTACAGAGACTGGGTGGCTGCTGTGGTAAGTGGGGTGAGGACGGAGTAGAAAGCCAGGAGCTCATCAGGACACCTGCACATAATTATCTCCACACCACATCTTCCTGGGTATCAGTAGAAAGTAGCTAAACTTACAGCGAAATAGAGCTGTTTATCAAACCTTAAAAGGAAGCACAGAGTGTTTGGAGCCTTCCTCCAGCACAGGTGGTGAGCTCTGGTGTCTGCTTTTTAATTCTGGTTTATTTCACTGCCAAACAAAACACACAAGCCTCCAGCCTCTGCTGTCCTCGAATTAACACAAGACTAAACAGTGTCGCAGCTTCCTGACGACAGGAGAGCATCCTCTATTTTCAGCGCTGCTGTGGTGACACAGGGTTTACAGACAGCATTTAAATTGAATCAGGCCAAAAGAGGAAACAGATGATTATGAAGGAGATGCCCAAAATTTAACACAAAAAAAAGATGAGATTGGCCCTCAATTCATCTGCACATTTTTCCTTATAAATCCCATAAATAATGTCAGGCATTCTCAGTCTATATCAGTTTACTCCATTAGGACATATCTAAACCAAAATCACGTAACGGTCAGTGGTTGGGACACACCTTGGATTTATTCCTACTTTCTACTCTATTTTAGATGTGATCCTCTTTTGGTGGTGCAACCGGATGGTTTTGCAATTGCACTAGTGAGTCACTTATCCTAGACAGTTGGTCCCCTAAACCTTGCTTAGAAACCCACAATTGCACCATGATTTTTTTTTAAAGAATGGGTTTTATTTTTGTCCCAAATGCTTTGATCACTCAGCAGAGAGTTAAATTACTAGTCCAGATCGATGGAAAGGGCAGAGCTCCTTTCCCCCACCCAGGCCATCCTCCTGAGCATTTATCTTTACGTCATCCTGGCTGGTCTCACTTATGAGGCCATTGGCACAGGGTGTGGTGTTGGGGTTGCTGGGTAGGGGTTTCATCAACAGTGCATTTAATCTAAGACCAAACAACTTTAACAAGCACAGCTCGTACATTTTAATGTCACCCAGGGTCTGGCCACAGAGGGGAAAAGCTTAGACTTGGATTAATTCACTTTGATCATGGGAGGTCTGCCTCCTTTTGTCTCAGACTACAAGCCTTGAGTTTACCGTAAATATTTTAGCAGCAGATTTTATGAAATGCACAGGGTTTTTTTGTGCGATTTTCTATAAATTTGCATTTCAACTGCATGGAATGGGTTTTGGGGCAGTGTTAGTTGAAAATTGCACATAATTAGCTCTTTTGCTGGCCTTTCATTTGAATGTCATCATTAGGCAGCCATGTTGAAACCACAAGGCTTCAAAAAACATACTAGAGGTAAGCTGAGGGGAAGAAGATTCGACCTTGCAATAATCGTTGCCTTCCAGTGCCATCTTTATCGCCCTAAAAATAGGTTTAAACATTACTCATTTGCTTTGCCAAACACAGTTTGAACGAAACAGTCTTTGGAGTCAGTGCTGGTGAGGTCCAACATGTCTCCACTCTTTGATTTGTGCTCAGGAATGGCAGCGTAAGAACAAATAACCATCCCCCGTTTTATATTTGACATCTGCTCCCTCTCCCCTGTTTGTGTGTATATGGTGTTTTCCCAGCCTGTGTTTGCACATATGTTGCCTTGGCCGTTTGTTTATCACAGTGGGCTTAAAGCACTGAGCAAACTATACTCTGTTTATTTCTCGGGGTGTGTTGGTTTCCAAAAGTAATCAGAGCAGTATATGTTTTGTTCCATCTTGGTTCGAAAAGTAGTTCAAACATAGACTGTTTTCACTGATTTGTTATCAGAACCCTAAACAGTCCTGATCAGCCTCTATCATGTCACTTCAGTTAAATACCCACAGTGTTTGCAATAGCAGACCATCAGCCCACAGCTGCTGAATGTGTCAGTAGTGTTGTAAGCAGCTCCAAGAGGCTGACTAGTTGTCCCAGCTTCTTCAACCACAGAGACACAGCATGTTAAAGCTAGCTGTGTCTCATTGTTTGGTTCTATCTCCTGACACACAGGCATCTAACTCACCTGTGCAACCATTGTATCATTATTGAAGATGTGCACAAAATGATCAAACATTTTTTGGGGGGCTGCACAGCTTTAATATGTGTTAAACAGGGAAGTCTATCAAATGGGATGTTGCACAAAGCAGAATCACACATAGTGCAGCTGGAGAAAACATCTGTTTTCCCTGTCTGGGACATCTAAGCAGCCAATCACTGCTTGAATGACATCACTGTGTGGTCTGGGTGTTTTAATTTATACCAAACATTTAGAATTTCTTCGGAATTTCTGTGAAGCTTTAGTTGTTTCTGGACTGACTTTCGCCTGGGGACAATGCCCCCAGAGGTTAATTGAAATATGGGGTCACCAGGAGTTCAGACGTAAGAGTTTATGGCACCAAACCTGAACTAATGTAGACCTAATAATGTTTTATCTAACAATTGTGCCTTTTTTTCTATATTCTCATGAATTTCTCTATAATTTGTCTATTATAATGCACATTTTAATGCATATAAAATCTAGACCATAATAATTATAGTAGAAATCGCTATGTACTTCCCTTTGCACAATCCCAGTTCAAACCACTCCACTTCTCATTATTTGTAAAAAGAAAACACTGTTCTCAAAATGAGAAAGTGTTATCTGATGATATGATTAAACATGACTTGTCTGAGGCTACAACATGCTGATATATAGCAGATACAACGTTTACCATGTTGGATTAGCATGTTAGCACCATAGCAATTGCTAATATGACTGAACACAAAGTAAAGCTGACTGTCCATCCAGTGGTTGTAGAAAAAGTCATCCATCCTCATGGAGCTGTATCTCTACCAAATGTTGTGCCACTTCGTCCACTGCATGCTGAGATATTTCTCAGTATAAATCAAAACTTTGACCTGCTGGTTGCAAGATTCATCTTCTGTATATCAGTGCTGCTATTAGGATTCAAAATGTTCCCATGATCACAAGAAAATGGAATAAGAAATGATCCCTCTGTGGCCCTCCATGCCTCTCATTGTTTTCCAACCACAGTTTCATTAACTGTAGCGCTGTGCTCTACAGTCACATATTCCAGAGAGTCATGCCTAGCAATGTGTAAAAACCATCATTATCACAAAAAAGGACGCTTTGTGGATCAGGGATCTGTAGCCATATGAAAAAGTGCTGTGTGAAACTGTAAATGTAAAAGCCCTGTGGCCTTATTTAATGACTTTTTATTCACAAAGCACCAAATCTCATGACCCTTGTTTCTTTCTGTGATCACTCCACACAGTGGAGTATATCCAATATCCATGAACACACGGACACCAGAGCCTAAGGGAATATTAAAAAAATGTCTTCAATAGTATTATTTTTTTAATCATATGGAAATATGCTATTGCTCCTCAGACATAGCAGTTAATGAGCTGCACCAGAAATGGCCAGGATTTAAACGTCTTTAAGCCTTCTGCTCGTTCCTGAAGTCCAGCTCCTTTCATTGATGTGTGATTAGAAGAGGCTCAAAAAGGCAGTTTGAAATTAGTTCTTTAGGTTACACCAAAGGCAGCTCCAGGTTAATGGCTTACTTTAAAAGAGAGAAAATAAAATGTTCTCATTTGCCTTCTCTTGTTTTCCCTCAAGGACATGTGTTTGACGTAATCGTCCCAATCACTTCCTCTGCAGGCTGGATTTTTGTGGTTAAAAAAATAAAATACATTGCTTAAAAAGGTGAAGCTGGCAATCATAGCAGCAAGTGTGCTGAACTAATTAACAAGCAAGACTGAGTGCTTTTACATGCCCATTTACAAGGTCTGACCTTTGAAACACCCTGAGTTACAAGCTGTACTGAAATGTCTGTAGCCCAGAAGATCCCTGCCTTTAATAGTGTGTATTTATAATGTAAAAAATGTGTTTGATGGTTAGCAATTTTTAAATGCCAAACGGATTTGACCATTGAAGAAACAAAAATCAAAAGAAGTGCACACGTCACAATATATATTTTTATTGAAGTATTTCCATGGACTATTTGCACAATTTAAGCTTAGCTCACAGAGTTTGTTAGTATTCATTGCATGACTCAAATAAGTTCACAGTATTGGTGCAAAAGTAGGAGAATACATTTTATAATACATAGCTGACTGGGTATAGCCTAACTGTCTTTGTTTCACTTTAGTATTTGATCATGTATTTAGTCTAAAAATCAGGTTTTGAAAACTACCGTGCATAAATGGTGCAATGAATCCCCTCGCAGTAATTCAATATATTCAAGGTAGAATCAAACACTGTTGACACAAGCAATTTTACATTTTAAATAGGCAGTTTATAATACTTTTTACAAAAATAAAAGCCTTAAGAAAAACTTTCAACACTTAATACCTGTTAGAAAATGACTGAAGATGGGTGTTTCTGCAGTGCCACAGACATGTATGTTATTATCATGTTGCTACAGACGAGCTCTGGCCTCAATGTTAATGTAGCACACATAATGTATTTGCTACAATATATACCAGATGGCCATACTCATTAATTCATATTTGCACAGCAGTGCCAATGACCATTTGATGGAAATTGAGGTTTTATTAATTTTTTACACACATGTACAGCTGCCAAACCACGTGAGTTGATCAAAATTCAAGCTGTTATTCCAGGAAATGTATGTGATTTAGATGATTTAATGTACAAAAGATTACTCTTGATATTCATAGTGTCAGGTGCAGGTGTGTAATTCCTGGAGTAAGCAGTAGCCATCACTATAATACAGTAGCATGCATTTCAACCTGAGTTTCTCCAAAAATATACAATATTATCAGAAACCAATATTTCAATTAAAAATATACGGCATAAGCAGGCATTGAGTTTGTCCATTTGGGCTGTGCTGGGTTATTCTTAAATGAAGAGCTAGCTCTCTCTTGTGGACAAGACTGGGAATAACACATTCAAACTCAAACAGCCTCTACGTCGACTGTAAAAACCAGTATTATTATGGCATTTAAAGTTTATGATTCATTTAAAACACAAAACAAGGTTGCTCATAGTAAACAGACACACACACACATAAAGCAGTGCACACACACACACATTACTCAATATTGACCAATCGTTTAACAGGCCAAAATATAAATCAGTTAATAAGGAATTTGAATATCTGAACTACAAACTACTACATAACAAAAGTCATTCAGTTCTCACACAATATGGCTACAAGCATAGTGTTCTATAGAAATGATCATCTTCACTATTAATATGACCAAATGACCAAAAACAGGTGCTATTTGGCCGCCTCCCTTGGCATACTAACCATAATGACACCAATCTTTCTGGTGTTCCCTTTTCTTTAACTTGTCTATGGATTTTATCCGATTCAACAGTTCTCAGCAACCATACTGTAAACACAAATCTACACTTCCTTGCAAACATTGTCGAAAAACACTGCAGGGATGTGTTTTAACGACCAACCTGAGCAGCTAAGACTAAAACAAACCCTCTATTTCATTGCTCATGCAAATTGTAACATGTAGGTATATGTTGGTACTTCCTTTAAACTGCCTGTTTGAAGGTTGTTCTGTATCGGGGCATTAGAGCATTTTGATCATCATGGCTTTGTGGCCTTGTTCTTCCAAGAATGTTAGTATTCCCATATGGATGTCCTGTTTGGCTCCTAGTTATTTGTCTCGAAAAACATGAAATCCTGTATAGAAAAATGATTAAAAAAAAAAAATGAAGAAAGTGTTAATGACACAGCAAATGCAATAAATTAACATAGAATGCCTAATTGAGGTTCAAGTACAGCTGAGAGGTAGAATTATTCACTGTTATGCCGCTGCCAAATTAGCCATGCTGGCTTATGATTTTAAGCACTGAAGCATTTCAGCAAATGTGGCTCGTGCTACTACAGAACGTCGCTCCGACAAGCTGTTTTGCATTTGTGGTGATTGGGGTGGTTTCAGGTCACATTTTCCACAAAATGTAAACCAAGTGGTGCATTAAGTGGTAGGTACATGAAGTTTCCTACTACCAGTGAACTCATTCCCTATGAAAGCTGGGTCACATGAGGCTACTGCATCTGTAACAAGCCACATTTTGGCAATAGTTATTTTGCTATGAGAGATGTGCATAACATTTGGGATGTTGAGAGACAGCATTATTACATTACTTACAATGAGAAAGCATGCACCGATCATTACGGCCTTCATTCTCACATCCAGGTCCATGGGGAAGTTGATGCCGAAGTTGTCTGAATCTGTGAATGCTTCCCGCAGCAGCCCTGTCCACTGCTTACTGATTTTCCCGATCTTACTGACTTCGTCCATCGTTATAATCTGCAGAGAGGAAAACATGCTGACATGTGTTGCATTAGGATGAGGATCAATCCCTAAGCCTGTTTGGTTTCATTGGAGGGAGATCATAAAACAATCTATAATCCTGTCCAATTTCAGCGTTTTGCCCGCTGCCACACTAACTTTTGATTTTCTATCCCAGTAATGACTTCAAAGCAGCGAGGGAAGAACAGGGATGGTAATACCATGCTTCACTTACCCCTCCTCTGGGTCTGGTAAAAGGTCTGCTTCACTGACCCAAATCCCCTTCACAGCTCAATCTAATAAAACCAGCTGAGCCGTGGAACAATGGCCACACTGTACCACACAAGAGCATGCCCTGTGCCACGGCTCTGTCCAAGCTGCAGCCCGCTTCCATTAGAAACATATTTCCTGCTTCAGAGCGTGAGGACGATCCCTCACGAAAGGTCGAGAATGTCACCGTGCCGTGTTATGTTTTCACAAATTTACTGGATCTCTGTGTTTAGATAAACCCACCTCAAAGTCAACATCTGGTAGGCAGCTCCATCCACAGAAAGGCCCATGGATCCTCAGCACAGGCTCGTTGTGTTCATTTGCGACAAGGAATTTGGGGGAGAACGGGTGCCACTGTTGTGTAACGTACCCAACCGTGTTACCAGGGGGAGACTGCACCTCCAGCTGAGTGAAGGATTATGGGAGAACAGAGTGTGATTTGTGACCATATCCTCACAAAGACACTGGAACAAGAACACCTTAAACACTGTCATTACATGTTTTACTGACCTCTTGTAGACAGCAAGGGAAGCAGCAAGACATGCACTTCAGTGGTCTGGTGACGGTGATGACCTCTTGTCCAAAGTTGTCCAGGACGTGGATGGTGAAGGAGCGCAGAGGACCACAGCACTGTCGACTCAGACAGTCGTTCTCCTCGACAGCGTAGAACACATTCTGGCCCATGGTGTTACGGACCTCATACTTGTTGTTGCTTTCAAAACCAACCAGGGCTGCAGGTGAAGATTCACAGCCATCACTATACAGACCCTGCAAAACCTATCTGCACTTAAAGGTGTTAAATTAGACATACAGAGCATTAACAGAGCAGCAAATATGTGCCTAAGTTACAGTGTAGTAATGGCATCTCTGTCCTTCTGTGTGTATGTTGTAATACAAAATAGGAAAACAAAGCACACAACGCCGCCGCCGCTCTTCACTGCGCTCGTACAGCACTCAGAGCTGATAACGCCACCACTATCCATGGCATCACCCCCAGATTATAACTGTTAGCTCCGTCAGCGCTGCTGTTTGCACCGTTCATGCTGTTAGCACTGCTAAATATGAGCAACCTCAGCCATCGTTGTCTTCAGAGCTGAGTGGATGGAAACCCTACACACTCTGAACTTCTACTTCAGTACAGTATTTCTCTGAGGTCAATGCATTATTTCTATACTTTACCTTCAACAAGCTCAACTTTCTGTTTGATGAGTAGCTGATCCACCTAGAAAACCAGGAAAACAAATCCGTTAAATGCAGCAGTTAATTGGAGCAGGTCAGTGGACCTATTACTGTTACTGCTCAAGCACTCAGGCTTGTGGCACAGAAGTCAAGGCTGCTAGAGAACTTCATTCTTGAGAAATAAAATAACAACATTTAATAATTCAATACATGTGCAATATACACTGCCCGGCCAATAAAAAGAATCGCCACCTGGATTTAACTAAGCAAATAGGTACGATCCTCCTATTGGATAATTACTGCAGGTTCAGCAACAGTATGTGCTCAAAGAATGAAAGAATGAAAAATGAATGCAACACTGGATGGAAATAAATCTTGTGACATTGCAGAAGCCTATCAAAACAATGCCACAGCGAATGTGTGCCATAATCAAAGCTGAAGGCGGTCCAACGAAATATTAGAATGTGTGACTTTTTTTTGGTGATGACTTTTTTCTGGGCCAGGCAGTGTATTTGATACCATGTGCAATATTATAATCTAATTTCTTATCTCTTTATTAATTTACTCCATCTGTAATTATTATAACAACTGTACATAGTACTGACTTAGAAAATATTTTAAAAATAAAATATAACTATTTTCTTTCATATAAATTTTAAAATGTGTCTATATTTTTCTATTCTATGTGAGTACCAGCTCTTCTTGATTTCTGTAAACTTCTTCTACTGTGACTGTGTGACATGCCTGAATGTCTTTTATACTGTTAATATGTAGGGTGTGGAACATGTTTTAAATCCACTTCGTTTGGTGAGCTGTCGGTAATATGGGCTACCTGCTTGTTGAGGTTCTTCTGTCACAGGCCTGCTGGATGACACTGTATACTAAGCCTGAAGTGATGCTGTTAAATATTGATGACAGAGTCAGTGACACGTGCTTTCTTATTACTCTCTGCTGGATAAAGTGGCTCTAACATGTAACATTCAGAGGAGGAGGACAAACCACTTGTTGTGATTCTACTTCTTACCTGAGTCAGGTACTCCAGTCCTGGTGGACAGCCTGGTATGTCCTGGTTGGGCACAGCGTACATATTCATTGTGTTGGACTGGAGGGAGACCTGTTGATTAATGGACAGATTAAAACTGCGACACAGCGCCATCTTGTGCTCATTTACGTCTCGGGGTAGCAGCAGTTACCGTGTGTCTGTGTCTGTGCTGTCTTGTTGAGACAGACAGCAGGACAGCATGCAGCACCCTTGTCCTCTCTGCTGTATATCATATGCAGGCCTCGTTAGGTGCTAGCTAGAAGCAGCTAGTCCACAGCCACCGTCACGGTGGGCGCCACATAATAATAATAATGGTTGTCTGGAAGTGACCCCACCATGACAAATCCTCTTACTCCATTTGTTTACATGTAAACAACAAGCCTTAAGCTAACACATCCCAGAGCAGGTGTGACTGGACGACAGCCTGCTAGTGATTCATCTGCTGGTAAAAACAGCCTCATTCAGAGGAGACGACGAGTTGTTAAAAGCGACAGGAAATCATCACTAAAGCTACTTATTTCTGTCACCGTTTATATTCTATAACAGAGCGCTGTTTAATCAGGTTTACTCACCGAGATTTCACCTGCTCCTCTAAATAATAACAGGCCACTCCGGAACCGAGCCCGAGGAATAAAGCTGTAATCTCATTGGTCGACGTCATCGTACTTCCCAGTTTCACGCGCCAATGACGAGACGGGAGCATAGAAGAGAAACCAACAGAGCGGAGTACAGTATAGATCCTCATGGCATAGAACACATCTCACTGTAAACGTCATAAGGCATTATTAGACAGCCTGCAAAAGGTCTAATCATTTTACAGTTTTTAAAATCACTTATTTGATCATCATTAACATGTTTCATAAAACTAGTAAGTCAGGTTTTATTGGGTGTGTTTCCACAAATATTTATAAAGATTGTAATAAATGAACAGATTGAAGTTCATAATAATGTTTATAATAAACTTCAACAACTGTAATATCTTGTATTCTACAATTTCAGATGAATGTTGGGTTTAGTTTTGTTTCTAAACATTTATGACAAAGTGACATTGTTCATTTTCTACTTCTACTCCAAAATTTGTCTGCTTTTCACCTCCCTATACCACATAAAAAGGAAAGGAGTAGATACCACATAATACCACATAAGCTCCATATGGCGATCACTCAGGAATTATGTAGACACTCATATGAATATGATGTGTCTTCCCAAGCATTTCTTTTTCCATCTGCAAGTCGGCCTACTACAATTTAACTTTAAATGAGTAACAAACAGTGACACACTTCTTTTTCTCTACTCTAGTCTACAGTAAGGTTTTTGCCCATCCAATAATTCTGGGCTTTATCAAATATAAAATATAGTAATGGATGTATGGATGATGAGTTGAGAAATAAAGACTAGTGAGAAATAAATGACTGGACTGAAATGAAGAATTCCTTTTCATTAATCCCTCAGATGGGGAATTGTATTTTTCATTCTGTTAGTATATTTTTCTTTATTACACATTACACACAGGACATTAAACATGCATGTGTTAATGGAGAGGTGGCAGAGCAAGGGGCCTGCCCATATAGAGACATCCCGAACAGTTGGGGATTTGGTGCCTTGCTCAAAATCACCTCAGCAGTGCCCAGGGTGAAGAACTAGCACCTCTCCAGCTACCAGTCCACTATCCAGATTTGGTCTGACCTGGACTTGAACCACAACCCTCTGGTTTCAAGCGCAAGTTACTACAGACTGGACTACTGCCATTCCCAGCAGGTTATGAGGTCTTTAAATTTAAATATTATTCCAATTTTGGACAGTCGCCATCATAGTTTTGTAGCCGAGGTGATGAAACAGTAAAAATGTGCTTAAACCACTGTACATCTCATCAGTGTAGGAAGCTGCACTGTAATTAGCAGGAACTCAGTGTATTTAAATGTAGGCTCTGTAACAGATAAAACATATCCCAGTGACACATGTCCTTGTTTAAATGGATGAATAGTGGCATGAGAAGAAAGTTAGATGTCCTTATAACCCATTCTAACAAAACAGTTCATCAACATCATTATGAAATATTATAAAACAGATGGAACATGTAGACACAATACATAACAACTGAATGTTATCCTTCAAGACCAGCATCGCTCCCTTGTTAAGGCTATATTCGTGCTCTCATATACCAAGCAGTGGTTCTGTGATTGCATGTTATGAGAGACGCTATAGTTTTGCTGTCCCTACAATGCACTGGAGAGTAACTGTTGCAGCTGCACACACAAGCAACACAGACATGAAGGCAAAAGTTAGCTGCAGGCTCAACACATCAACACATGTGAAGGAATAATCTAATTTATGTCCCTCATGGATATAAACAAGAAGCAATATATTGATCGATAAGATCATGTTTCCAATCTTACGCTGCACTGCATCACATATCTGAAAGACATGGGTGGCTTCTAATAGTTTAATTAACTTGGGGCGGCAGTAGCTCAGTCTGTAGTGACTTGGGCTGGGAATCGGAGGGTCGCCAGTTCAAGTCCAGGTCAGACCAAAATGTGGAGAGTGGACTGGTAGCTGGAGAGGTGCCAGTTCCTCCTCCTGGGCACTGCTGAGGTGCCCTTGAGCAAGGCACCGAACCCCCAACTGCTCGGGGCGCCTGGATAAGGGGCAGCCCCCTCACTCTGACACCTCTCTAATGCATGTGCATGTGTTTGTTTCATGACTTGTGTGTGTAATGTGCAACTGAAAAATATATGTGTATATACTAACAGAGTGAAAAAATGTAATTTCCCTCATTGAGGGATTAATAAAGGAATTCTTCTTCTTCTTACTGTACAATCTTGCACACTATCCCTATATGCATGTTATTATACTCTGTATCCACTGGAGAGCAGTGTTGAGCTAATGATGCTCGGCCTCATGGCCATTACTAAGACTAATGCAGAAATAGCCTTTTCAAAATAGTCTCAAATAGACACACACCCCAATGTGCACACAGTCCACACACAGAAACACACTCACTACCCTGTTACAAATGACATGACGTTGTTGGGCCCAGTATCCTTATTTGCGAATACAAATTACCTGATTTCCTCAAGCGCTACTGATTTCTCCAAGAAACACTAATGAGAACAAATGATGACTCTCACACAGATCTGCTGACACTTCAGGCCCACAACTAAAAGCATGTTTTAATTGATTCATGTTACTGTAATTGCTTACAGTGACCCGACATAGCCTAGAAAACACTGCATGTATAATCAGTAGCTGTTGTCTGCTGTATGAATAAAAAATATACATATATTTTTTAAATTAGCTATTCATTTTTAACTTTTGATGTTTGCATTTCATTGAGCTTTTAACACACTGCATCACATGTAAAATAAAGTTGTTGGTAGCGTCAGGGGCCCTTTTGATCACCCCAACTGCCTAACCAGAAACCTGAAACTTATGTTCTTCATCAGTGAGATCAAAACAAAGTAATGCAATGGCTTTGAAATGGTGGCGTTCTGTGTTCCCATCTGAATAAACAGACCGGACAGTCAGGGGTCTTTGAAAGCCAGTCAGATTGTCTTTCTGACTCTAAGAGCCCAGTTACTCCCACCAGAGGTTTTTGTGTGTGTGTGTGTGTGTACATACACACCAATTGTACAGTCTCTTCTCTCTACATTCATACCTGTTTTACAATTTTTCTGTGTGTTTGTGAGGTTTTTTTTTTTTGCATTAAGGTGGTGCTCTTTACCCGCATGGGTAATCTTTCGTGCACTCCTAACGAGGTTGTCATATTCAGCGCATAATGAGGAGCCTAAAGATGAATGTAAAAATGCCTCCATTACACCGCTTTCATCCTCTTGTTCATTAGGTTAGCATAAGGTTACAATACATTACACTGGTCCCAATGTTGCACACACAAAATTGCATGTGTCACCAAGGGGTTGTGTGTTAGTTTGCCATGATAATATTCACTCATGTACACACAAACCTGCACATAGCGATGCTGTACCTGCCTGAACCTAACCCTTAACTGAACCTCAACATAACACTTTCTTCTAGTGATGTTTGGAGACTCATCATCACAAGTTTTTTTTCTAGTATAATATATCTGTAATTCACACATTCAAAAAATGCTAATCCACTGTGTGTGTTTTTATTGTCTGTGGACATCCAAATTTGCCACATACACCGCTTTTGTTATTCCGTCTCTGTCTCTTCACCTCTGCCCATCCCTCACCTCCCTCCCTTTTTTATTTCTCCATTTCTGCACCCCTGTCAAGCGCTTTGTTTGCTGTGACTTTCCATGCGGTTATCTGAGCGCAGACAGTGTGCCTCACCCTGGCACAGGACCTCAGTTTCCACGGCAACTTTATAATTGTTTTGGATGCGTTCCAAGCGCCACTGGATACCGAGGCATTATTGATGTCAAAAGAAACATGTATGAAATGAGGAGATGTGGAGGCGTCCATATGGTTCTGTACACAGCCTCATGCAAAGCCATTTAACCGTTTTTCAATGGAGTTTTGTGATACCGCTGAATAGATCCCACATGTGTCGCATGATATTTCATAATTTTGATCTTTCTGTTTCACAAAGGGATAATGGCACGCAATACAAGCTACTGAACTGTGCAATATCTCCTCTATTCATGTCATTAAGTCATTGTCACAGTATGCACTGCTGGGTTGAGTATGTCGACCTTACTGAATACAATGTGTCCATCATGGTGCATTTAGAAAAAAAAAAAAATCTGAATAGTGAAAATGAGAATGGAGTCCATCTGAGCACAAGAAGGGAAATAAAAGTGTGCAGCATCAAAAGCTTTCTCCAGTTACCCCAAAGTACGGTGCTGCCAGCCTCAGTCACCAGCTTTGTTTTGACAGGAGAGGCGGTATGAGTTATCCCAGTGCTTGTCACCATAACCATATTGTGACCCCCCACCAACTCTCTCATGCACACACACATATGCACCTCTGAGCCATGAGCTGTGGCCACATTAACCACAACACCGCAACACTCATTAAAATAACATATAGTGTCAACAGCAGTGTGGCCCCAAGTGGATAAACCCCAAAATCCTCTGTCTCAACTTAATCCACAGACTTGTCTCCACATCAGAGAATTGCCCTTCGAGCAGCAGGTTCATTTCTTGCCGTCACTTATGAAACTCTGATTCTTTCAGCATTGTTGTATTGTAGAATGTGTGATTAAAAAAATGAAATGAGGTCCTGACTGATCTTTTTTCTCTGATCTAGAACCTCCCCTCCCTCTGCTTAATTTATGACCTGTGAGGAGAAACCCAGGGAGTGAGAAGTGAGTGAGACTGGTGTGAAAGCCCTGAATAGAGCAGGGGCAACAGGCCCTCCAAATAACACAAAAGAGGCACCACAGCTGTTTGGAGGCAACACAAGCCATCATGAGCCTCTGTCTTCTGCACCGAGCTCCCAGACTGGCACTCACGCTGACTTTGTAAGCCGAGTTGTTATATGAATACTGTAACACAATCATCGCATTAAATTTGTGGGTCTAAAACCTTCCAAGATATGTGGAAAAAAGAAGACAAGTAATATTACTGAAATAAGTCTGGCTTTTTTGCTTGAATGAGATCCATCATTTTTGTCACTGATATGTATTTTTGGCTCTGAAAAAGAGGCCGATCATATTGTGACATTTGCCTTTGAGTTATCTGATCTTTCCATGAAGCTAGCAACTGAACAAGAAGGGAGAAAGATGTAAATGAGTCAGGTAAACCTGCTGTATTCCATGGTGAGGGCCAAGAGGAGGGAAAGAAAAAAACAGCATAACAGCAGATCACCTTTACAGAGGACTGGAGCCTGCTGAGACACAGGAAAGTGTCACCAGCCCTCCGTGAGCTCGCTGTCAAGTGCCGTTACTGACTGTCAACTGCAGCTAAAAATGATTTCAGAATCCGGGGTTAGAAGTTCACCGTGCTGTTTTCTTCCCCCAGACTGGGGGGAAAAACGCTGTCACCATTGCCGGGCCCTGTAATAATTTATTCCCCCCTGTACAAAACTCCTTTGGCTCCCCGTTCCTTCGTCTGCTTCTCAGTTCTGCACTCACGCCCATTAGCTAGCCACATGCAGGACACGTGTAAACTCTCAGAACGATGGCAGCTTTTCTGTATAACTTAATTGCAGCTCTTATTCATCATTACGACTCTGTTAGAGGAGGGGATATTGTGAAAACTGCTTATTGTTGAGCATCTTTTTTTTGTGCATTGAATATCGCTTCATGTCTCTAGACACACAATTTTCAAACTGCATTGTTAGTATAATAAAAATGACTTGGCAAGATGTGATAATATTTAGAAATGGTATTAACTGGAAGCTTGAAGCAGTCTGCGCTCAGTGTGTCCCTTCCATCCACAGAGAGAGTATCCGGAGCCATCTGCAGACCTCAATCCAAACACTGGGGATCACAAAGGTGTTATTTTTCAAAGCTGGCCCTGTCCACCTCCTGCCGAGGGTTCGAGGCTGCGGTTCAAGGGAAGGTGGGAAACTTCTGAGGCCCCGTTCCCCTTGTACCCCCCTCCCTGTCGCCTGCCTCCTCAGGAGCAGCCCTTTGAGGGTGTCATAACTGCGGCCTGTATAACATGGGTTACTGCTGACGGCGGTTGGTCACAGTTGATGAAGTCTTTAAAGGAGCCTCCCCTCTCATGGTTTCTGTTAAAATTCTGCAGAGCAGGAGCAAGGCCTGGCTCCCAGACAATTACACACAGAGTAACAGGAGGACTCTGGAGCGGGCCTGCATTTTGACATGTGATGGGTAGAGGGTGCTCCAAGTCCATGTTTGAGGAGAACAGTGTCCGGGTGCATTGCAACCCTACACTACTGCCTTCTCCTCCCAAAAAAAAAAAGAAAAATGAAATCACCCCTCTCCATTTTAGTTTTGTGCCTCTATGCTTGCAAGTTGCCTACACAAAATGAGTCCTCCATGTTTCGTGCTACACAGCAGTCTCCATTTCATGAAAACTCAAGGGTGAAAAAAAATCCTCAAGACTGAAATATGCTGTGAATGGACAAAGCTGCAGAACATGCAGCTGTTCTGGTGCCATCCTGTTGTCTTGCGGGTTGGGGGAGGGTGTCCGCAAGGTAAAATGGGACAGAAAGCCATGACAGTCTGGTGGTAATAGCATGAGAGAGTCCACAGCACCTGGTACTCACCTCTTTCTCTGGAGGGTCCCTGTGGACATGGTGCCCTGCTGGCACACCATGAAACTTGATTGTGGAAAACACCATCACGCTGAGACTGATAAAAGGAAGAAATGTTTTATTTTATTTTCAAATTTTGGTTGTCGCAACAGAGGAGGAAAGAAATTGCTTTTATTGAATTCACTCATGATATATAGATACACTTTTTTCTTTAACAATGCCAACATTTTTAAATTGTATTTATGGAGAATTACTACCTATCCAGTAAGGGTTTAAATATGTCAAAGTTATTGTCTATATAAATCAAAAATTCTTTTATTTTGAAAGAGAAATGTCATGCCAAGCACCACAGCTGCTTGGACACATTCTAATTAATAACATTTGACATCTACTCTGCAGTTTGCATCTGCCACTGCCCCCATGTTGAAAATAAAATAAAATGAGAATTTTTTTTAAATTTTAATTTTCACGATTAAAAAAAAAAATTAAAATCATTCACACACCTTTCTTGTTTGATTTTCAGAAAACATTCTTAGGATATTTATGTCAGTTTAAAACATAAATTTACATCATTTAATTTTGAAAAAGACGCTTGTGTGTGTGGATAAATGTGCTAAGGATGGTGCGTGCACCAGTGTTGAATGTTAAATGAGAAACCACTGCATGCATACAGTGGGTGTGCTGTTGCTCTGTTGAACCTGGCTTGATCAGACAGATACAGCGAGGCGACCACCTCTCCCTGTGTGAGTCGGTGTGGAGAGCAGAAGGCCAGTGTGGTTCAGGACTTCTCCTGTGTGAGCTGCAGCGTGTGGACGACATGCTCAGAGCGGACCAGAGGAGCCTCAGCACCCCACAATGCTCCTCTGTTCTTTGTGCTGTACCTCTATCTCACTCTCCCTTTGTGTCTCTCTTTCTGCCCTGCACACACACACATTCTCTCTCTCTCTCTCTCTGTCTCTCTTATACACACACACACACACACACACACACACACACACTGAAGAGTTCTCTCCACACAGTTGGAAAGACAGGGGTCACTGACTGGATGCTCCCAGCTGAGTTCTTCAGTGCAGCCCTTCTCTGAAACACACACACACACACACACACACACACACACACACACACACACACACAGTGTTAATGTCTTTTTCCATGCTGGCACTCTGGACACTCTGGCAGTGTTGTAGTTTGCATTTCTCTCAGAAACTTTAACTCCAGTGTTTTTCACGTTCTTTGTATAATCAGTGAAAATTGTTTCATGAAAGCACCTGAGGGAATACTGACTGTTGCTAACAATAGCAGCCTTGATAGTAAAATAGTTTAATAGTATCTCTTTAAACAAATTCTCATTAAAGTGGTTTCTGTTTTGTGTTCGTGGTTGTTTTTAGTGAGGACAGAAAACAGATGGTGTTCTCAAGTCAAACAAAAGCATAAAGCAATCAAGGTCTTCTTGAAGAGATTCTCTTAAAGCTCACTGTTATCGTTGTTCAGCTGCAGGATATTCTGTCTCTCAACTAGCGAAATGGAAATGTGGCTGCTTTCAAAGCCCAGAGCAAAGCAACTTTCAGCATGGCGTCTTACTTTGAGAACCCAGTGAAATGAGTAAATTCTTTGTTAGATCCTTTTTTTAAAAAATTTATTTCACAATAATGTGACCATTAGTGGTTCTGGAAAATTGAAAGCAGACATGCAAGATACTTGAAAACAAGGTTTGCGCAGTGAATGGGTACTTCATTAGTCCTATAAGGGATGTCATGCAGTGATTAGCTGGGAAGGCCATAAAGGTACTGAGTTTCACTTTATTACAAGGCAGGCTTTTTCTATTATAGCAAATTGTTATAACTTGAAATAGAAATAATGTTTAGCAAAAAAAGAAAAAACAAACAAAAATATAGAGTGATTAAATCATCCATGAGTAACAGACTTTACTCTCAAAGAACTTTTACTTTTTCGAACTGATAACAAGCCCGTGGTCGGCAGATGATTCAGTCAACAACCTCTCAATGCTCCGCTAAATTAATTACTGCCATAATGCTGTGGTATCGATCAAAACCTCAGTGATCCTGTGGCCGTTAATCATTTGTGTCAAAATGGGAGAAACATAACCCGGCCATGCAGTGCAGGGGGCGTGCAGAGGAAGTGAAATGCATGAGGAACGGGGAGGTTGATCCCTCTGCCGCTTTGACGTCAGGCATCCATCTACTGGTGTTATTCCTTAATCTGATTCACTTGGCTGCTCAGCAGACCAGTGTTGCCTGTTGGAAAGGTTTCATGTGTGTGTGATGGATGCTATTGTCAGAAATGCCGAGGTCAATATGCGATGCAGTAGCACAAAAAAAAGAGGACCTTCTTATTTCAAAAGTGCTTCCCATGTATCATCGTCTCTGCAATCTGACCTTGCTTCCCTCTGTAATAACATTCAGAGAGGGAGGACAACTGCTGGGTGCATGCTCATGGGCTGGTGATGATCTTTAAAACGGGTCATGGCGCTGCAGCGAACAGGCCGTGTCACTCTGACAGTATGCAGGCGTATTACTTACATTACACTAAGACAGATTTGGAAATGGAGTTGTACTGTGTGGTGTGACTGCCGGGGGACAATTATGTCTTGATTTGAGCATCTTAACAGAGGGACCACCATTTGCATGTAAGCTTTCTGTACAAGAGCAATTAGTCCATATAGAGGCACATCATCACATGATGAAGTAAACAGATTCAGAGTAATCAAACGACAAACAATAAAAAAAGAAATCCAATCTAACAGTTTGTCAGTTTGACTGACAACGTCAGCGTCTTTTCCTTCACATTACATGATTTACTCATCCACGTCGCCATTAAAATCTCAGCACTGGCAGCTATTAATACCACATGAAACAGTTTGCAATGAGAAAGTGGGATTGCCTTGTCTCCTAATGCAAGAACTACATGGCCTGATACAGTCATGGTCATGTTAGACTGCCTCTTGACACCTTTTAAAAAAGGAAACTAAAATATTCTTCGTAGAAGTACAATTTGAGTTTAAATTCTACATCACACTCATGTAAGTGGCATACTAGATAAAAACATCCATACATACATTTAACTCTTTTAACTTAAGACCTTTTAACTTAACTTAACTCAGATTAAAAGAAACAAGAAACTTTCACATCTTTCTGTGCAGTGAAGGTCAGCCATCATACTATGTTTAAAAAATCAAGTGTTAATTTTTAACCACCACTCAGTTAATAGCTTAGATGCTGATAGTTTTAATGGGGCTGTCTGATGATGAGAATACCTGGTGTGTTATAACAAGACTGTTATCACCCAAGAAGGTGGACATTGCACCATCAAATTGTTTTTCCTGAGTGACGTAAGGAAATCGATGCTAACACGAGTGGCGTCTCCCCACTGAGCCCTCATCTCCGACCGTCCGCTCATGCAGCACTCCCACAGGGTGGACTGACCTCCTCAGCCGCCTGGGGATGACCCCCCTATGCACAGTTAAATATGCTCACAGGAAGGAACCACAGAGGAGAAAATCATGTGGCTAAGACTCCACGCCAAGCCGCTCTGTCCAGCGTCCTTTTTTCTAAGGCCAGGGAATAAGAAATACCCCAAGTCTTGAAAATTACTTCAATTAGCCATAATGTTAATCACTATTGCTCAGAACAAAAGTCAAGCTGAGAAATCCCTTGATGGAAATTGTTATAATTGCCCTAACAACGGGGATGAATATTTCTCCCTGCTTAATTACATGTGACTTAATATTTAAATATACCATATGCAGGTTTAAAAGTATCTTAATCACAGCCATTAATTTTAAATATCTAGCATTTGGAGTGGTGGGGGAGCAGACAAACACCTTTTACAGTGTGACTGGTTACATGTGGCAGGTAACGGTCGCTGAATGTCAGGTATGTATTATGCACGAGGCGCTGTTGACAGGGCCTGTATGCCTCGACAAGAACAGGTAATTGTGCTTTCCTCATGCGGTGGGAGGTAGAGAGAGAGCTGGAGGCTGACTGGAGCTCTGACCCATCCGTCATAAACAACGTCATTTTTAAGATTTGATTTTCATCAAATAAAATAAGACAGTATGTGTTTATGTGCTCTATGATTAGATGTTAGAATTTATGCCCTATAGTTTTGACAACCAGTTAAATGTTGAAGTCATTTATCAAGCTAAATTGCAAAAAATCACCCCCTCTTTACGTTTAAGAATTTGCATTTTTTTTTCTCTTCCATTTTGTAATTTAATTTGAATATCTTTTACTTCTGGGCAGTTGGTCAGACAGACAAAGCGGTATTTGAATTTGTCACACTGGGCTCTGGGAATTGCTATTGGACATTTGTTTAAGACAATCAACAGATTACTCCATTAAATGTGAACCTCCACAGGCTTTATTGTGACCTAGAAGCTAACGTTTAGCAAAAAGAGTCCAGTAATTGTCATCAAATGTTCCTTTCCTCCCGTCCTCTCGCTGTGGTCATGTGGGAGCTCATACAGTAGCATGGCTTCTCCAGGTTCAGGGGTGGCAACCCTAGTGTCCTGGCCAGCAGCCAACAGTGACTCTCCCAATCTGGCCACCTAAATCACCGCCTCATCTAATTGGCTAAATCACCCGCTGTTCTCAGACCCCCGTTGCTGCGTGTCGAAGGCCTTCTGAGGCATCAGACAATGTTTGCAAACTGTTAATGTTGTGTTTGGTCAGTGTGCAGAGACGCTTGGAACAGTCAGGAACACAGGTTATAAGGGCTAAAGGGGCGGGGGAAGTTAGCATGGGTGTCCTAGTTTTAGCTATTCCATGTCTGAATTACAGCAGTGAGGATAAGTTTCCAGTTTCAGAGCAATTACTGCAATATACACAAATCAAGCAGACACTGGGACGCAGCAATTCCACCATGCTGTCACTTATCGAGAGTTGACAATAAGCTGAAATGCTGCAGGGCTAACAAACACACAGACATGCACAGAGAAGCATGCACATTAATAGACAACTGCACGCACACACACACACACACACACACACACACACACACACACACACAAGTTAAGCAGGCCTTTGGGTCACGCAGTGTGAGTGAAAAACAGAGTGGGAGTGAGCGAGCAGCTGCAGGAGCCATGGGGTGGGTTGGGCCTTACGGCGAGCAGCGAGGGGCTGGGGGAGGCTAAGGGGATGGAGGAGGCTGGGGAGGGCTGCGGGGAGACCCGGAGCTAGGGGCCGCCTGTTTAATTGGAGCTCATTTACACAGCAGTGGAGCAGGAGACACCTGAAGGGCCTTCCCTGCCTTATCAGCTAAATGGCTCCCACTCCACATCTCCCACAAGTCTGATCCCTCTTCTTGTTTATGTGCACAGTACCATTCCTGCTCCAGCTTTTTCTCCAGATTTAGATGACTTGAAATGCCTGTTCCTTCAAATATTAAGCAGTGAAACACATAGTAAAGGCAAAAACACAAGGCAGCTGCAGTGAGGAAACTTGTGAGAACACCTACAGGTTGTTGACAGGCCTCATAAACTGAATTATAAATGATCTGTGCCTTTCATGGATTATACTGTGGTAATATAATTAAATCAGTGAGTGTTGACAATGCTAATACCCACCATACCGTCTTCCTGTAGCTTTGAAAAGAAGGTGCAGGATGGCGAGGATGAAAACAGGAGGGAGCGGAGAAGGAGGGAGTGTGATGACGAGGAGGAGGAAGAGGAGGAGGTGAGGAGCCAAAAGAAGGAACAACTTACTGTAATCATAGTCATGTTCAATCAGACACCTGCTATTAAGTTGATAAATACACTTTTCCCAGTGTGGGTCCAGATACACTGAGTACCCCTAAGGCACTGTTCTGCTCTTTAACTACCTACTCTGCCTGGCTTCTTCACTCAACCACTGACTCTCTTCCCATTAACTCACATTTCACCCAGTCTCACAAGATGTCCCAAAATCCATTCCTTATAGGGCACTGTGTGACTGACTAAACGTAGTCCTCGACAGCCAGACTGAGAACAGATTTGGTGAGCGGTTTCTCCGGCTGTTGGGGAGTGAAAGGGTAGGGATTTGGGGACATTTTTAGTCCATTAGTAAGTACTATTTTGTCCTCTTTTTCCTTCGTGCTTACGGTAATAAGAAAAAATGGGAGCGGAGTGTGTGTGTGTGTGGCAGGGCGTACGGAGAGGTTGTTGTGTTTGAGGCAGGGAGGGTGCACAGACAAAGCTTTCCTCCTTAATCTCTTGTCTCGCCTTTTCAGCTCCAGTTGGGGCCCACATGCTGGTGACGGGGCCAAGAGGATGCCTCCTGTAGAGAATCTTACTCAGCACGGTGTCATGGCCGCCACGACACCTGATAAACATTAAGAACAGGCTGTGATACCTAAGTGTTATTATTGTTGTTTATTTATTTTATGTCCCCTTAGTGTTTTGCAGTATTCTCAGCTTGTCTGCAGCTGTATATTTTTAAGATAAGGGGTTGATAACAAGGGTTTGCATGTCTTTAAAGTGATTTCCTGTTAAGCAGAAGAGAATGTAAAGTCACAACTGAAGCCTTCCAGATTTAAATGGGCTCTGGGATTTAATTATCTAAATTAGCCAGATAATGCTGTGACTCTGCTTTGTGTGTCAGACACCTGCACTATATTCAAAATAGCCTCCAGCATCTTTGGTCCTCTTGAGAAGTATTACACCTCCTGAGTGACTGCCTCTGGCATGATCACAGGCTGTGGGGATGTGGTGAGGCTGCTGTGACAATCTGATCAATAACAGCACACAGTTTACAAGCATCTAATTCTGCTGTTTTGGAAAAATAAACTTGCACAAGAATCATGTTCAGATACTATTCCTCCCTCTGTGAACGAGCTGGCGAGCATCCCGTGATCAGCCGTGTAACAATATTGTATTTTGGGTCGTCTAAATTTCTTGCATCAATATTATGGATGTTCGAAAGAATGAACAAAACAAACTAGTGGAAACAGCATGGTTCAAAGTCAGACTTCCCAATGTCATTGAAGTCTAAAGTTGCTTTGAAACACGAATATCCTGTGCAGATTGTCCCGTAAATATTTTCCTTAAGTTCCTATGAGCCTAAAAAGAAAATTCATAACTCTGTGGTCAAAGAAAAAAAGTGCCCTAACATTCAATTCCCCTCTTAAAAACGCACATGTCACTGATTGAGTTGCAAACCAACTGGGAAGAGATGCGTCTGGAGGCATCTCTCCTTCTTTCTCTTTCTCCTCCATCCCTTTCTCTATCTATCTATCAGCTAAGTGGAATTCATCATCTGTTGCAAGGGTGCAGTGCATGATAAGCATGCGAGCGGGTGAGCTGGGCCCGCTATATCACTGGGAATGAATGAACGACCTCACTTTGACCCAACCAGGGGAGGAAAACACATGTTCTGCTGGTCTTGGCTGGCTGGCTACCTGCAGAGAGGGTTGGGAATTCCTCTAGCAGGAGGGATGGAGAGATGGAGGGATGGAGGAGGAGAAAGAAAGTCAGTCTCCATGTGTCTGTGGCGCCCTCGCATTAATTTGGAGAGGATGTTTGCATATTGTCATTTTGTCAGACATGGCTGATGTCTTTTAAGAGGAAAGTTAGTAGATAGACAAGAGGGATTCAAGGGGGATGGGGGGGTGGGGTGCACAGATGGGAGTTAGGTGCATTATATTTAGTGGTACATGTGGGGAACAATGTGTGAGAGTGTTAACCTCTGCAGCAGCCACAGACTAATAGACATTTAACATGACGTTATGAAGCTGCTGAGCTCTCTTAGCCCGTGCTCACACTGCAAATCCTGTGTTTCCTGCTATGAGCCCAGCAAGAGCTACGGCTACCTATTGTTTTTTATTACGTGTCAAGCATTTTTCCACTTTCTAAATCTGTGGGGAACTCTTTGTCCACCATCACCTCAGTCTCCATACTTTCTCCAACCATTTTCCAGTGAAATGCATCCCTGGATTTCATTACTGTGAGTTTGTGCGTGTGTATCTGTGCACCCATATGTTTGTTTTTATGTATTTATGTGTACAAGATGGAGCACGCATTTGAAATAATATGTGCAAATACGTGTGCACTTGTTGCCATGCACATGCATGCAAAGCTTACAGTTTTTGCATGTGTTTGTAGAGCGTTAGGTTGTGCATTTGTGAATATTTCACACATATGGAGAAACCTGGTTTGCGCCCGTATTCCGCAGCTACCCGACTGTGTTTCAGTGTCAGACTGTTACAGACTGTGGAGAGGGGGCTTTGGCCTCATGTCTGGACATGGAGCTTCAGAATGTAGAAAAGGCAGCATGTGGCAGTGGAGGTATGGATGGAGGAGGGTGTGGTCAGTGGAGAAAGAGGCCGATTCCTGTTGCTGGGCTATGGGTTGAAGGGCGGAAAAAGAGGTTGGTAAGGGGGCTGCTGGAGGCGGTCCACGTCGCCCCTTTATTTACTTTGACCCCAGGTCTGCGGGAGGCCCAGGGAGGGCACATGCCAAACTCCCCAGGCGGGCAGAGCTGCCCTGCCCTCTCGCTCACCTCTCTGCCCGCCCCTCTGTCTCCAGTTAGATATATGTGTGTGTTTGAGGCCAGACCTGCATGATACTCCTCTTCTCTTTCCTTCCATGTCTGGGTTAACACAGTTGGTCTCAGCTGAAATAAGGTGTGGATATGAGTGTTAAAAAGCATTCCTCGAAATATTGTTTTACATTAACAGTATGACTTTATTGTGAAAGAGCATGTATAGTTTAAGCTGATGTTAATAGATTTATTACTCTTTGAAAGGTTAATTTATTTAGGTTGCCTTTATTTTTCTGAATTGGTCTTTATATTGTAACATGTCTTTTGCACTTCTCCATGAACCAACTATGATTTATTTCGAAGCGTGTCTACAATAGCTAGGGGGATTTGTCTTAGACAAATTAATTTTTCACTTGCAAGCAACAAGATGCATTAAACTTTAATCTTAAATAAATGTGACACGTGTTATTTGAGAATGCATTTTTATAAATGTGTATAACTAATTGGTAAATTATGCATAGGCCTCATCAATCCCTTCCTTAATAAAATCACAATTAGAAGCAGAAATGGAGGATGGTAGGAAAAAAAAGGGAAAAGGAGGAAAGAGCAGTGGCTCTTAAGATGTTAATTATTCTAATGAGGCAAAGTGTACCTGCCTGATGTCAATGTCATCACAGTAGTAATTATTACCATGGTAATGCTATTGCCATGGTGAATCAGAGTGTGATTTATTTCGTTAAAGCAATTAGGCAGAGTGATTAGAAATACAAACATAAATGCAAATTTAAACAGATTTTTCACTTTTATTGGCTGTTTTCATTTTTCAGTGCACATTCCTCTCAGCAACCTTTGACACGACCCTCCGCAGTCTCCAGCATTCATGGCAGCTTTTAAATGGTTCAATTAAAAAAAATCACATTTGGGCTCACATTTCTTTAGATTGTTATCGTCGGGGAAAAGCGGTGAGACTCGAGGAAATAAATGAAGGCGAAACAGAGCCTTGAAGCAATCATCTCAGCTCAGCAACCAACTCAATAGTCTTTACTACAGTAGGAGCGGTTTTATTATTTTTAAAATAGAACCATACTTTTTTATTCCTGACATGTCTGAAAGCCTGGCGTTGACATCATGAACTCACTGCTTTTCCAGCATCAAAGGATTTTGGAATTGAGAAGTCTTGTTTAGCAAGGGGACGGTTAATTGATTGTCAAATCATGTCATAGTGTAGAGGGTAACTGAGATGACTCCGGGGCAAATGTGTCCTCGTGAACACGGTGCCCTCCTGCCCAGCGAGCTCAGCGGAGTCAGCCGCAGCACAGTGGCAGTGCTGAAAATGTCACCCCAAGATGACAGTTATATTCCATTACAGCTATCGCTCAATATCTTCACGTTGGGCAAATTATAGCGTTTCAACAGAGCATAAAGTAACAAAGGAAAAAGCCATATGGAAACATAATAAACTGGAATTATTTCACGAGTAATTCAAAACTCTCAAATTGTACTTTGTCTGTAGATTTGATAGTTAATCATAATTTCACAGTTGCGTTTACACTCTACAAGGAATAAAGAGGGGGAAAGTTCAAAAATGAAAATAGTGTTTTGTGTTGAGCGTAACACGCTGTGAGATATTGAATGACCATTACTCCACTGTAAACCACTTTGCTATTGAAAGCTGGAGCTAGTGACAAAATCTATCCAATTCCAGTAGCTGTAAGTACCCACAATGTACTGGACTTCTATGGGGACGCGAATGAAGCTGCTGGGCATCCAGCAAATTTCAGCTCCATCTTGTTCCTTGCCGAAAGGCTCTGGCGTGGGCCTGTGGTTGCCAGGCGCCTCCTGAGGTGACTCTATCAGAGCCAGTCAAGCCTGAAATCAATCACTCACACCCATCAAAGGCTGCCCTGCACCGCCATTGTGACTGAGCCATCTGGGCCTCAGCACACTGTCTACATTTATCTCTATGAACTATATGTGTGCAGGCTTGCTTGTGTGTGTTTCTTATATTAGTGTGCTTTCTTGCACATGAGCATAAGTGCAAATGAAATTAACAGAGTAGAAATTAATAAGGCATACTGTATTGCTTTCTAAACCATATGCAGGAGGAAGCCGTGGCGGGCCCGAGCATCCATCTCACACTCCTTTTACACCTGTTCACTGCCTTCCACTACACGTCTCTCCTGCATGGCATCATCTGCTTGAGCTTGTTTTCCAGCGTGGAGGCCATGATTTTGGTCTCCACTCCTCTCGGTGCTGGGCAGTCAGGGCACAGTAGCAGGCACAGAGGAGTGGTAATGGCGCTGAGTGCAGCAGCTGCCATTGGAGGGCAGTAGAGCACCAGCACATCCATCTCCAGCAAAGTGGCCACTATAGCCCCAGAAGGTGCCCGAGCGTAAAGCACTACTTAGAGGGATGTTGGGAGCATAGAGACAGGCTGGGGAAAATGTGGACAGGTCAGGCCAACAGTGGACTCCAGCAGCTCTCTATGGACTCTGTGAAGTATGTGTGCTCACAGCGTCATGTAAAGAAACACTGACTGGAACAAGAACATGGAAAGGGGAGGATAAACATGGATATTAGACATATGCAATTCAATAAAACAAGTATTACCAATTAATTATATTATAAAATCACTAATTTATATGATATTTGCATTTTTCCATATGGCTCAGTGGTTATCATATTTTCAAATATAACATGTGTGGTCAATGTAGAATTGTGCCGTTGGAATTTGCAATTATGGATGATTTACAAACTGTCACAAAACATGATCCAGTTTCATGATTATATGCTAACTCTTAAGTATAAAGTTATTCCTTATTATGTCCTTTGAACAGAAAAGTCCGTGTCAGTTTTGCAGAAGGACATCTAAGGTCAGGCCTGTTCAGCCAGGACCAGTCAATGCACTTCACTGCTGTCGTTTTGCCTTTTAGAAAAAGGAAAAGTCAGAGGCACTTCTGCCATTTTTCGTCTGGACATAAATCCTCTAATCCTTTTTTCAATACCAGTTCAGTACTGTAAGGATGTCATGCCAGTATCCATCAGCCTCACTGCCACATGAATTATTCACTCTCCTCATATGCGTTTGGCCAGTAATCTACCTTAATTTAAAATGAGCCTTAAACCTCATTTGATACTTTACAGACACACTGTTATGTGAATACTTATGTTTCCACATTGAAAGTAATTTTTGACACAATAAGGTTACAAAATGTATTTTGTATTTTCTTCAAAAAGCCCAGTTATTTAAGGTTAATAATATTTTTTTTTTTCATTTTACAACACAGTGATGCTAAATATTATTAAAAAAAAAAATGCAATTTAGGAATATTTTCTAAATAGCCCACATATCAATAAGAGATATTAATTTCACATGCATTTATTTATGCAAAATGATGATTTATATTATTTTTACACCAGTATCATATACACTATATCTTTTATGTACTGTTCTGTTCAATATTAATTTAATTATAAATTATAACATCCAAGCTTTTACAGGCTACATATTGAAAAGGTATACTGTTAAATTATTCATCCCCTTCACTTACTGCATTTAGCTGCATTCATTAATAGCTAATTTTAAAGGGCTAATAATCATCATAATGTTAATAATAAACACGGCTGGACACAATCCTAACTACTTGAAAGTCATGAATTAAGACGGATGTATATGAAGAGAAAAATGAAAAACACCAGGTCCAGCGCATAGTGTTACATTTAAGTACCTCTCAGTTCACTTAAAACAAGCCAGCCTGGAAACTTTCATCTCAGGAAGAAAACACATGCTACTTGTTTTATGCTTTCACATTAATGTCCATGTTTTCTCCATTCCATTTAGACTGAGAGCTGGGATGCCCCAGTCCCGAGTGCAATGTCCCAGACCGTGGCTGGCTCTTTTATGTAAACAGAAACTCCTCGCTGTGAAGGGGTCCCATAGTTAAGAATTCCACTTAGAGAGCATGCTGAACTCTGCCGCGATATGAGGAGATTCATGTTCTTGCTCCATGCTTTAGAGCCACTTCATGTAGCTCTAAATGTAGCTTTAATACCCAGTTGGCTGAGTATAAGAACAATAAACAATTCAGTCACAAACTTGTTTATCATTTTACTCAATTTTTTTTTCATTTTTATGGTGTTGGAACCTCCATTGAATCCATGCAAATGCACATAGTCTGCACATTAGAAAAGCCTGTTGATTTGCTGATTTAACTCATTTAAAGTAAATCATTAAAATAGTGCTTTCTAATATGTGCATTCACATATTTAATTTCCACGTGATCAAATATTTTATAAGAATTGTATTCATAAAGTAAATGCAAAAAGCTTAAATCCAGTTATTGTTGCACTTCAATTATAATAAATAAGATTAATGGAATTTTATCTTGGTTATGCAGCACTTTGACCTGATAAGTTTACACACCTGCAATGTATACATCCCTGTCTGCTTTCCCTCATCAGGATGTGTTGTTTGATGTTGTTGCCAGATACAGCAGGAAGCAGAACTTTGCATGATGACGGCAGCGTTTTCCAAGCACTGTTGCCATGTTTACAAGTGCCAGAGGGCGAAAAAGGACCTTTTATTTCCCTCCTGCTAATTGTTTGATTTCCTGTTGCGGCTGGAGAGCTCGGCATACTGTAGGGGAAGAGAGAAGGCCCAGGCTGGCACAGGAGCGTGCACACTCTCACTTCATTTGTGGAAAACACTGAGATGGCTCCAGGCTAGCCTCTCTCTCTGGAGCTTTGTAGAAATACCAAACAGTGACATCTGACGTTGTCTGTCTACAGTTCCTTTTTTGTCATCTCCATTTTTTTTTTTTTTTTACCCCTCCGCCATCTCAAGCTGTTACTGACACCATCGCAGTGCCTTTCGTTGTTTGTTTTGCTGCCCTCACCTCACTAATAAGGTAAAGACAGAAGATGTCTGTATGCTTATCTTACAAGGAAATCCCAGAGAGCATGAAATACTGAAACATAAATCTTCGCGTTTACAAAGCATATTTCAGAGGGAGGGTCCGCTTGGTGCTCTGATTTCCACCCTGGCCTCTCATGGAGTGTCTATCTGGAAGTTGTCATCAGTTAGTTTGCATAGAGATACGATCCTCTCATCCCATACTGATCCCAGTTCTTACTCCAGCAGGTGGTGGGCTTTAAAAGTTCTTGTTTGTAAGCTGCCGTGAGAGAACTGACACATTTACGACGAGCAGCGCAGGCCAAACAGGCGGGGAAGATTCCCCACTCGTGGCGTGCAGCGCACCGCAGTGCATTGTGGGCTTCCTTCTGGCCATAACACCACATAGGGTGTTGGACTCACCTACCACTGTTTAATCACAGAAAGTCCATTCTCATGGAAATGTATGTTAATCAGGACACAAGGAGATAGTTTTAATCGGATTGTTGGTTTTTGTTTTGTTTTCCTCTGTCTTCAGAACTTGGGAGTGCATCAGGAACAAAAAGTGCCATTGTCAGGTGGCAGTAAGCCAGTAATTCCTCTTGCAGCTTTTTGACGTTAGCACAATCCCACCAACAGACAGTTTCTCTGCAGGGTACTCCACGGTGATTGGACTTCTATGCAATGTCACCCCTGAACCTGGGTGCTGTCCTTTTGAATTAACTTAGATAGGCTGCATAGTTGGGCTTCTGTGTCGCTCACATTTGAAACGGAGCCATGAAAAGGGCACCTTTAAAAAAAAGAAAAATCCATAAAAATGCCTTTTTTCATGACCCAGCTATGAGGACATAATTGCCAACCAGTCAGAACTTCTGTGATAAACCGCTTTAGTGCAACCACCTGTACTGTTCAGAGCTATAGAAACAGTAAAAAGCAAAGAAAGGCACCTTTAAGAGTAAATGTTTACCTTTTTATTATATTAACCTGTGAGTTCTTTTGCATCACAATATAATGCTATAACAACATGGATTTAACTAAATTAAAACTCAAAGTTAATATACATTTTGTGAAATTTCATTACACCATCATGCTCTATGTGATTGTGATGAGGAGAACGTCAGCGGCTGTCAAGTTTCTGACTTGTGCCACATTGCCTTGGGTTTTGTGTGACGGATGCCTCTGCCAGTGCCAGTGCATTTCTGCCTGCCAGCAGGCCTTTAATCCCTCCTAATGGGGGTTGTCATCTCACCGCTAATTTAAATGCTCCAACCACGAAGCTCCCCCACCTGGCTAAGCTAATCCCAGTGCGAAGGGCCCCCTTCCCCACAGCTAGCCGCCTCGTTTTGGGGCCCAGGGGCCCGGGGGCCTCGCCACCCTCCTACACAACAACAGCATCTTTCAATCATCTCTCCCTGATTGTATTAATCTTATCTGTGTTTAATTACATTTTTTAAGATTATTGCTGTATGCCATCTTTGCGCACTGTGGGGGCCGCAGAGGGCTGCTCATTTAGGATGCATTTTCATTTGGGCACAAATCCCCATCAAAGACTGCCAGAAATTATAGGGGAGCCATTTTTTCATGGTTGGGGGAGTTTGTAAACTTGATCCTATAGCCTGCAATTATGCTGGTTATAGTTTGCATTATATTGTGTATTGTTGTACAGTTTCAGTTTGGGTAATATTACCTGTTAAAATTAATTATTTACAGGTTTTAAATTTGATTAGACTTAAAGATCCAGCAGGGTGAAAAATATTCAGTTTTTTAAGCAAAAGTAATAATGCAATGTACAATACCCCATCATAAATAAAACTCCTCCTTAACAATTTTACTTGCGTAGAAGTATAGAAATATTATCAAGAAAATACATCTAAGTATATTTCTTTGATATATGTCCCATTTATTTCTATTAGTATATTGGTGTTGATACATCAATGATGCACTGAGGATGTAGCATTTCACCATGGTAGCAGTGTGTCACATTTTATAAATTCATCACATGTTGAATTGTAAAATAAGATTCAGCAAGCTAACCTGTAAATGTAGCTAAAAAAAATACATGTAATGCAGTAAAAAGGACAATATTTCCCTCTGAAATACAGTGGAGTAGCAGTAGCATGTACTTAATGTGCAGTACTTGAGTACTTTGGTTATGTCCCACCACTCTTAAGACCTGAACCTTCTTTACCTACAGAGTGAACATGAAACATTCAGGCTTTAGAGATTTGTCATTCAGTCGTTCACCACTGTATTCAAAATTCAGAAGTCTGTGTTGTACCAACAGTGAATAGTTTTGTTTGTGTTATTGCGTTTTATTTATATGTAACCCTGATGAAAGGGGAATGGCTGAAGGAAAACAGAATACTCTTTTTATGTTGTTAATTTTAACAAGAGCATCCCTCCATCTATTTTCTACTGCAGACATGCAAACTCCATACAGAAAGGTCCCCGACCAGGAATCGAACCCACTACCTACTTGCTGTGAGGCAACAGTGCTAACCACTGCACCACCATGCCACTCCTCCTTTAGCAGGTGCATTTAATTAACCACAGGCTAATTCTTCATGTTAGTCTCCAGACTTCATCTTGACGTGCTGGAGAAGATGGTCTATATTAACATCAACAGTAACAAACAGGTGTTTCTGCATCTACGCCGTCAGCATTTCCCAACTCTGCCTCATGAAGCGGCGATGGCTGAGAGTGATTGCAATCAGAAATATGCTTTTTTTTCCCCCATACACAAGTAAACAATCAGCCATCTGGTCAGATGAGGAGTTTTTGTTTGATTGCAAACTCTATACTCGATTTCTTGGCATTGACCCACAGCGCTTGAAACATCCCAGAGCAATTACAGCCCTGATACAGACACAGTATTTTTGGACTGAAATAAGTGAATTACTCCACTGCACAAATGCATCACAACACTTATTCACCGCTTGTGTTTTGTCACTAAAATGTACCATAGCAAATGTGAAGGTGTTGGAAACTGTGTGCTAGAATATTTACATAGAACAGCGATGAAATCTGTCTTCAGCCCAGCACATTCGTCTGTAATGGTGTTATGCTGTGACTGTAAGGCTTGTCACAATCAGCAAGACCTTGTGTACTACTTTAATGAGGAATGGGGGATAACGGTGGGCACACACAGAGCCTGCTGATGATTTTTTTTTCCCCGTGCATATTTCTGGGAGTGATCTGAGATTGGATGTGTGCTTTTCTATCTTAGTTTAATGCTCACGACCGGAGGGCTGTCTAGTAGCTTCTAGTAGCTTCTCCTGAACCAGGGGTGCCAGGTTCAACGCCTGACAGGGGGCAGTGGAGCTAATTATTAAAACATTAAAAAAAAAAAAAAAAAAAAAGATTTGATGTTCAAAGGTGCTGCACTTGAAGAGAGGTGACGCAGTGCGCTGCGATATCACATAGGATTACATGCACGTTATTGTTAGTGCTTCAAGTGGTGCTGTAAAATAAACGCAATGGCAAGGCTCGGCTCATTTGAATAATTTCTGGAGTGCAAAGACAGATATGGGTTTTGGGGCAGAGGGGGTGGTGGTGATCCAAAACAGGACAAAGGGACGAGACTTGGCAGCACATGAAAATGATCGCTTTGACTTCAAACATCCCTATTTAATCAGAGACCAAAAACCTGTGATTTCATATGCTCAAATGCATTTGATGTGCACATGACTGTCTCTTTTCTCATTGAGTGCTCGTACAATCAAAAGCAGAGGAGCCGAATTGTCTCAAACACTGACTGGCTGTAACATCCCTGCACCTTACCGAGGCCAGCGTTCCAGGTTAATGATGAAAATTAACATACAACAGTGTTTTCTTGGTGCCATTATTTGCCAAGTCCACAAACTTCAGACGTGGTGTGTAATTCTCACAGCACACTGAGCGTCTTTGTAGCCATCGCGGATCAGATCACTTCTGAAGCTCCATTACCAGCCATGCTGCCCTAACACTGGAATGACTCCTTCAACAAAGAATCACTGATAAAAGGATTAACTAATTAAATTAACAGGGTAAAGTACTTTATAACTGTTAATTATGTGGTTCCTTTGGCTGCTCTGGGCCACTAGCACCCTTTGTCTGGAAGCCCCTTGTCTGTACTAATTGACCTCTGGGGAGCTTTTGGTGTGTGTGTGTGTGTGTGTGTGTGTGTGTGTTGGGGGGGGTATGAGTGTGTGTGTGTGTGTGCATTGGGGGGGTGCCTTACACAATCAAATGGCATGGATAAACAAACTGACAATTTACTTTGGTGTAGAGTGACACTTTGTAGGATGTGGGGACACTTGCTTAAATGACCTTGAATGTGCCACCAGAGAATAGAGCCTCTCTCAGGGATCGGGCCCCTCAGAAGCCTCGTCCTGCTCTCTGAGGGGGCCCCACTATCTTTTACATTCGGTTGACACTCAGAATTAAAAGCATAGTGGTTAGAATTTTTGATATTTTCTATTTTTCTGATCATGGAACCAGAATCTGTTGCTTACAGCGTGATACCAGTGCAATCATAAAGGCATGCTTTGTTTATATGCATCCTATTGAACTTTTCATACCATCACAAGGAGGCTGGAGCGGAGACGCCTTTATCCTCAATGGTGTCTCCTCTAACGCGTGGCCAATCACATTATTAACCTCCATGGCTGCAGTCAAAAGGCTGATAGATGTGACCTGGTCTGCCATCCATTCCCGCCTGAGCCAGCTCCGTCTCTCCCCAGTCCTTCTTTTAACCCCTTCTTCCAAAGGGCCTGGCCACCAAAGTCCTAATGACGCCCTTGACAAGTGATCCATCAGTTGGCAATTACAACATCTGTCGCCATGACAAAGCTGCCCACAAAGATGGCTCCGGCACTCTCTTTTGGGGCAACTCGTCCTCCCCTGTGATTATGTCTGGGTTTTGGGGGGAGATGCAGAGTTGGTGGGGTCGTGTGGGTTTGGGTTGGGGTGAGGGGTGTTAGCCACTTTGTGCAGTAAAAAGGGGCCGCCCCACAACACAGACAGACATGTTGACAGCAAACACAAACATAGCAAAACAAATGGTTCACGCCTACCTCTTTAGATTTCCATTCAAATGCACTCCACAACTCTGTGAAAGTGCTCTATCTTCTATAGAGGGAAGAACCTACCAGCTGCCATCGTCTCTCCTCACTATAAAGAGGACCTTTCACTTGGGAACAATGAGAGGGCTTCTCTTGTCTCTTGGCCAGAGTCTCGGCCGCGCCATGTTTAATTTCAATAGCCATAGATCAATGCAGAACGCTCCAGAAGTGGTAGGGCTCATCTGAATCAGCCGACAAGACTTTTGTTAACATCAGCAAACGTGCATTTCAAGTAGTGATTCAGCAGTAACATCCAGTAGTCACTGCAGCGTGCGGCATTTAAGCAACATCTCCATTTCTAACACTTACACACTTTTCAGAGAGCTCCCTAATCTGTGAAGGTGTGTTTTGAAGGGAATAAATCCTGTTTCAGGTGGATACATTTGCAGATGATGCCTTTCATGCCGTCTTTTCTGTGGCTCAGTGGGAGGAAGGTGTGGGACTTTGCCTTGCTTTTCTTTCGCCCCTTTAAGTGGAGCACCGGATAGATGGCATGACATCACGGGCCAAGCTGGCAGCACAATGCAAAGGTCATGCGGCCCATTGATCTAGGGGGCCCCTGATAGAAACCCCCTGTATTATGGGTCCGCGCACGCGGGGTCTTACACACACTGAGCCATAGAAACAGACCACAAATGGAGCCTTGTTGTCTTCCCATTCAGGGCCTGCAATCAGCGGATTTACACTTTGATGTGGAGCTGAGGAATAAAGCCCTTTCGAGCACTGACCTTTATCGACTGACGGATTAAAATCCATAGCCCTCTCTCTCTCTCTCTCTCTCTCTCTCTCTCTCTCTTTAAACTAAGTTACAGTCCAGTCCACTGAAGCTGAGCGTTTCTAAAGCTGGCCCTTTTCTTTCCCTTTATTCTCTTCTTCGCTCTCACCCTGACTTTTGTACCTGGCTGCTAAAATGGAACAAGATTTATTTTTCTTGTCAGGAAATGGTTGGAAATTGTTGGCTGTTTGAAAAGTTTAATTCAGGAGAAACACACGAAGGAACAATCACAGCTGGCTTACTGCCTCACTTAGTATTGAAGTTCTTTCAATGAATATCCTGTGCAACAAATGCAAAAAAAATTACATTTTTTCAATCTATTTCATAGGGATGCACCAAAAGATTTCTTTCTGTTCTGATATGTCAAGTCAGGGTATTTAATCTTAGTGTTTTACTCGTCCCTATTCTTAAATCTATCTATGTCACTGTGTGGATTATGAGAGGTACCATGATGCCAGTGAGTGGACAGCCCACTGTCTGATGTGTTTACTGTGAATCGGTTAGGTCTGGATGCCTTTAGAAGTTCAGCAGCAGCAGTATTGAAAGTGATGCAGCTCAAGATCAGTGTATTCTCATTATTTCCATTGATGCCGCAGAAGAATATGTTTTCTAACACAAACATAGCTGTCTCTTTTTGGCAAAATGTGCTTTACAGATGTAAAGTAATGGGCCTTGAGGCTTTGTATGTGGAGCACTTTCTATCACAAACACGCCGTGGGCCGAGCACAACCACACAGCTTCCATTTTAATGCCTCCTAACGCCTGGCTTCCCATCTATTGTCTTTAAACCTTTCCCTGATGCCCACTTGGACATTTCTCTGTCTGCTGTTTTCCCAGAGGAGCCAGCTCGAACCAAATTAACAGGCACAGAATCTATCACTTCTCCGTCCACTGTCGGGCCAACTGGTTTTGATGGCCCCATTCTGCTTTGTCAGAAACATGCCAAAGCCTGCTGTAATCCGCTAAAGAACACTTAACAACCAAGTAATGTCACAGTAGACTAGCGGCCTGTATGCTGTGACGCACTTTAAAAATCTCAAAGCCATAGCCACTTAATTGAGCCAGTGCTGTAGGAAGGCCCACCTGAGAATTGTGAGACCGCCTGCAGAGAGTCCACCATCAGCATTAGAGAGCATTACAACCGTGCAACAAAAAAACACTTTCTCACTTGAAAATGCTAGCCTACGATGCAAGCTTTTCCCAGAGCTCTTGTAAGTACAGTGAAAATTTTTGTCTGTTTTTACTGCCAGCGTTACGGGCCCACAACACCAATTTGATCGCTGATACGCGGGCTGTATTCAAGTAATTACTGTTCTGTTGCTGTGAGCCTTTTGTTAGAGAGTCATTAATTTGTTGGCTAAACAATCATGGTTTAAACTGTCTAACTGTGAGTTTAAAAGGTTTAGAGTTGTAAAGATCATGAATCTGTCTTTTGTTTTCAGCACACAACGTGAAAGGTCTCAGAGCAAAACAATTACATCACACGACAACAAGGCTCTGAGTGTACAACAATGACAAGAGAATTGTGCCTTCAGGCAGAAAACACTTTACACTGGAGATGGAGGAGGGGTGGTGTTTTCTGGTTGATGAGCATAAGGTACATGGTCCATTCAGACAAATGGAGAGAAACAACAAGGTACACAGAGAGAAAGCTGCACCAAAAAACAGTTCCATGAAATATTAATGGGATATATTTACTGACAAGCTACTACTGTATGACCAGCAGCTCTCTTCAGGGACCTCAGGGAGAGAGAGAGAGAGCTTGTGCTTGACTGACAACCACTAGGTGCAGAAGCACATGAACATGACCTGCACACAACAGACACAGAAACACACTCATAGACGCTCCTGTGAAATTCTGACTGGACAGGAGGAAGGACGGCCCCTCTCAGGCCTCCAGAGGACACTCAGAGGTCTCAGTGTGCATGCCAGAGACATGATGAAAAATGCTTACATGTATTTACTCTGCACAATATTTTTTCTGTTGCCCTGTGCAGATAAAACACCCCTGATATTTAAACCAAGATCCCAGTGCTTCATCAGATAAAGATGTCATTATATGAACACACAATAAGACCCCTGCATGCACTGATTATGTTTTATAAATTAATATATCTAGATATTACTAGGCTATGCGACAAAATTTAGTATATATCTTCATGTTTTCATATTTTCTCTAAAATAATAATTATCATCATTCCAGTAATCTACAGCCATTTTGAAGATCAGATCTCTTAAAATGTAAACTTCTTTATCAAGTTTGCAATTTTTCCACAATAAAACACATTTTTTTTTCTTTGAAATACAGTTTGCAGACTGTATTGTTTTTATTATCATACATTTTATATTTTATTTGTTTATTCATTTATTTTATGAAAGACTGACTTTCTGTGACATTCACTGCCAATTCTTGATTGCTTTTATTTTGTAGCTAATTTCCTCTTGGTATATACACATGGTATAAAACCACATGGGGGCTAGTTTATCTTTTTTGGACATCTTCCATCATGACCTCGACACACATGTATATTTTGGTGCTTCTTCTTTTGCTCTCTCCAGGTTATTTCCCTGTCTGCTGCTTCCCTCTGGATACTAAAACACACCTCCCATGCGTACACCCATGCTCATACACCACACACACCTGCCCAGGAGACTGCTTAAAAAAAGACATGACAATTATTATTTGTGCTCGATAATCACCCTGTAGTCATTTACTACATCCCACGAGGAACAAGCCGTATATCACCCGCCCCCAGTCCCAACTATCTCCCTTGGATTTGCTCCTGAAATCTCGCTCCGTCCCAGAAATTCCAAACTTTGCTTACTTAATTTCTGCAGCATATTTCTTTGCCACAGGAGGTGGTTATGACAAATTAGAAGTCTACAAATGTTCTGATGGTGTAAAGGCTCCAGCTGTCACCAGGGAGATGGTGATCAGGTTTCCGAGCTGCATGGTCTCTTGGCGCCACAAAGAGTTCCATATGGTCATCCAAATGCTGCACCTAAATCTGCTCCCAATCTCCACCCCGGAGCTGAGCACTTCTACTGAATTAGTCACAAAGCTTCTGAGCATACGAGGTACAAGACAACAGAAATTAGATGTCCTTCATGGAAAAAGAAGAAGGGAGTCTGGGAGTTTTCTAGCAGACATCAACACATAAACATATCATTCATATTTCTTTCGACTCCACTGTTTTTGTGTACACATGGCAAATGAGCTCCTACTGTGGGGATGCAATGGGGGCGAGTTTCAGAGTTTTATTATTATATTTCCACTGCTTACTTTAGGGCTTTTGTTATAAACTGAATGTTCTGATATGTGTGAATATTGGAGAAAGTACACCACAGAATGCTATTTCCTTTGCCAAAATTCTCCAGATCAGCACACTTTGGATTGTATTGTTATGGCAACAAAAACAGAAGCTATGATTAGGACGTTAGCAGTCTGTTCATCTGTGATTGTTAACTGGTAACAGTTCATGTCTTTCTGTTTTGTGATGCTTAGATACCCGCATCAGTGGTTGTAGAAAATTTCAACCTGAACACAAAATGATGGGGATAAAGAAAGTCTTGTGGTGTCATGTTCTTTCAAACCTGTCAGCCTGCTTCAACAGAACATCTACCCCATATCCTTGTGTCATGGCTGAGCAGTGAAGAGCAGGGGATTGGTGATCTATAATTAACCGGTGTGTCGGTGTTGATGTCATTGACACAGCGTGGAGGTAGAAGGTGGCAGTGCCAAGGCACCTGTTGTTGTGGAGTGTGGCATCTGATATCATTACCTACCCAGCCGGAGCGCCAATGTCCCCGCTGGGTCGGGAACTGTCCAAGCTACCGACCACGCTCACCTTTCACACACACGCACACACACTCCTCATCATCCACTGTCATCATGTCCTCCTTTACATAACCAACTCTGACGGGCCTAACACCTAGAGGGCAGAGATCCGCAGAGAGTTTCAATTACTGTTAATGATATTTTGATGGTAGCTGGTTAACTTATGCAGCTGTCAGTATACAGCTGTACAAATACTTGATGGTGACATCTTCAAAATGTGTGGAGTTATAACCTGAAGGGATTAAAGGAGCAGTCCAATATTTTGGTAATTTACCATCAGGCCTTTTCAGTCTGAGACTGATGTCTGAATGAAACTGAATTGTAAGGAAACTGTGAGCCTTGCTCCATCAAAAATAAGGGAAATACCTTAAAAGAGCTCAAAGCATGAGTAAGTAAGACAGATAGAAGTAACACAGCTAACAAAGCTAACAGCTATATGAGGCAGCATTCTGTGTGTAGTAAGAATACAAAAATAAATTTGCTCCCAAAACACAGAGAACATCTGTTTTTTACATTTTCATGTTCAAGTATAATTCCAGTTTATTATAAGTGCTTTCTTCATGGCATTGGTTGTATTTTCTTTGGGCTGGGATAACTTTACCAGACTAGAAACATGATGTAGGGACTGAGCAAGAGACAATTCAGGTTAACAAGATTATCACTTTGTTATCATTTTACTATTCACCCCATTTGTCTTATTTAAGTTTGTAATAAACCAGAATATTTTTTTAAATAACAAGATAAAATGCGTTGTTTTTTTTTCCTTTTTCACATTTTATGCAACAGTCTCCCGTAGCTTCAGTCTTTTTGTTATCTTGGATAAACACATCCTGGATCAAATTATATCTTGACAGTTTTTCTCATCTATTGGTTTTACAGAAAACATTAGTATTCCGCAAGACTCTTCTTTCAATAGCAACTGTCTTTGGCATTGGAAAGATGAGGGATTTTTGCCAGGAGATTACGCAGCTGATATGATGATCACTTCGCTGTTCATTTCAGTCTAGGAAACTTGGGAGGGAGTGGGACTGCTGCACACCCGAGTATGAAAAATGAATAGAACATTTACAGTGAGACAATGTGACCGTTCCGCTTGAATGCCAGTTATTAGTGTAGCAGCTTTCCCAAGCAGATCAGAATGCCTAAGCCCTGGGCACTGACAGGGATTTCACAGCCCAAACTGATTTTCAAGCTGGCAGGATTCACACACGCACACACACACACTTATAACTATCACACATACACACACACACACACACTTATAACTATCACACATACACACACACACACACACACTTATAACTATCACACACATACGCATAAAAACCCATAGATTGAGGCACATTAAAAGGAATGTTAATTTATTGATGCATTGCAGTTTAAAGTATCTGTTGTCATTTGAATAACACATGGCTGTAAAACTGATAATTATTCCTATTTTGCTGCAAGTTCAGCTTTAGGTTTTCTTAGTGATGAGCAACATGCCAGCAACTAAGAATCATTTCTTCATAATTTCATATCCTTTAGTGAATCATAGCTGTTGATGCACCCATCAGTGCATTAATAGACATATTTACAAAAGCCTTTGATAGACATATTTTCGTCAATTTCAATAACCCAAACCCCTGGGCAAGCAACATCCCATAATGTAATGTGTTGTTTTTTATGAATCGCTCGCTCCCCAGATATGCAATAAAGACACAGCAGTGCTCTGCATTATTGATTCAGTTTCTAACAACCCAGAGTGTCTTTATTCACTGCAATTGGTGAAGAAGGAGTCACACACACTTATTTAAAAAATCATTGCACCAATTAGTGAAGTTGGAGCTTCTCCTCCTGCTTTAATAAGTCCTGTGAGATCTGATTTATAATAAGAGCAGCGTTGTATTCACCATGGCGATGGCTTATTGCTAATTTGAAATCATTGACTGTATTAACCGAACATCCAGGAGGGTATATCACATATCATGAGTATGTACACACAGGCAGTGTTGCAGGTAACTGTATGTGCACAAGGGCAGGGAAATGCACAAATATAGATACGTCATGTCGGGTCAGACTGCTATGTTTCGTCATTAGCAATCGTTTTTGCCGACTACTAGCCCTGACTACAGCATTGGTTTTCTGTCAGGATCTGTCTGCATAAATAAAAATGTCAAGACTGTTGTTTATTGTTGTTGAATTGTCATGATAGTTCAAATTAGATCCAAAGTGTTTTTCTATCTTTCCGTGTATGAAGCCTTCTCAGTCCCTCTTGGCCATTATCTGGTGCAGTGCTGGTGGTGTGTCTTCAGGGAACTGGTTGCCTTTTCATTAATGTCCCTCAGAGTTAAAGCCCAGTGTCCTCTGGGACTGCATGTCATTGGCTGACAGGGTTTAGGGATTTGAGTGAATTTCCCTGCAATAATGGAAATATCCTAAACCCCTGAGACAAACAGACAGGAGACTGGCAGGAAATATCTTAATCTGCATTGACCCTTTGTTGGCACAGTCCCATACCCTTAGTGAGAAGAACATGTGCGGTACGCCCCGGTGCACGCATACCTGCACACATCCACAGCCACACGGCGGACTACATCTGGATTGTGTTGCAATGACCATAGGCCCCTGAGTGTGCAGCCTCAGTGGCAGTGCGTGGGTTAGAGCCAGGGTCCAGTGCACCATGGTGGGGGCTCTCCATCACTCTGCCTCCTGGCTTGACAGGCCCCTGGCTCTGGGGCCCTTCAAGGTCTTGCTGAGCGCACTCAAACTGTGCACTGCTGAGGAAGGGATTCTGTACCCTTCTAATGGATTACTCACCCACATCACCTGTCTGAGTGGATTCCTTTGACCGACAGACACCACATGCAGTCGTGTGCACATACAAGTTTTAGGAAAGTTGGAAGCTTGCATTATTATTAAATCAACATTACCACCAGTGCAATCTAAAGAGTGTTCTCTGCAAAACCAATGAAAAAAAGGACATTCCTCACTTTGTCTTGCGGAAACACAGTGCTCTACCCAAATAATCGGCTTTTCCTCACACTGGATGGCAAGTAAAGTCATTTTCTCCTCTGACTAAAAGGTCACACGTATGCCTTCGTCATTTACTCTTAATTCGGACAGAGAGAGAGAGAGTCTGGTGTCATGCTGCTGGACACCTGCGGACCTCGGTCAGGGCCGCAGCCCTAATCAGCCTAATACATATGTGTCACATACAATGACCCACAGGCTCTTTTCATAATAAAGGTCACTTGGTGAGAGATACTCTGTCCCCCCAGGTCCTCCTTAATGGGCAGCCACCGTGGCTTTTATAACCAAGTGCACTCAACTCACTTGGACACTCTGTGAACTACTGCACAGATGTCTTAGTCATTACTAAATAGATTTTTTTTTGGTTTTAATTCAATTCGCTACCAACTTTGTGCACATTATCTGTCTACAAAATCTTAATGTCAATAAAAAATACTATTCCTCGCAAGGAACACATATTTCCTAATTTTATTGTCAGCACCCTCTATTTAAAATGGAGGAAAAAGCAGTATAGGCTACTCCATAATATAACATATAAATGCTAAGAGCTCAAACAGTCCACAATCAAATTATTATAAAGTGAGATACCGTTAAAGCTTTGAAAATGTAGAATTGTTGGCTTTTCTGTTTTGTATAATTGCAAATTGAAGATTGAATGTTTTAAAGTATATTTTAGATGTTTACCTGTGTTTTAAAGCAGACTGTCTGGAGATGATGGGCAAAAAGGGAAGGGAGATCCCGATTTGATTACAGCACATGGCAGGCAGCTTAACCACTCACCAGATACACTATTTTGTGATAATTTATTGACAAAAATGAATCAAGAATTAAAAAATAAGCATCAACTGCAGTCAAACATGAAATATATTTAATTTTGACACCTACCTTCCAGATTATTTCAGCTTTTCAGCTCAAGGTTAAGAACAATATATTCCTTTTCCACTCTGACAGATACAGTACATCATTTTCAGAAAAAGGTGAATGCTATTGCCAGTAAATGATGGCTATAGAGGTCAACTATTGATCTGGTGCTGAAGGGGACCTTAGGGGCATGTTAAGAAGGGTTATTTCTGCTTGTCAATGATCCCTTTATGGCCTTGGACTCGACAGGTCTGCTGCTATAAATCAAGGTTAAACTAGTCCCCTAATAGCAAATCAATGCTAGTCAATAGATATTATCATGTGATTATAATTCAGTCAAGTAAACCATTGGTCAAAACTTAAATAGTCTTTCTAGTCTGTCTCCAGTCCTCCTGCTAAAGAAGAAAAAGTCTTTGTGAGGGTTATGTGTTGATGCACTGATTGTTCCCTCTAAGTCATGCTATTGTAAAATGGCAAGGTCTTCCATTAGTTTAACTGAAGAGGTTGCTGAGATTTGAGAGAACAGCGCAGAAGTTATATTGAGATAACCTTTACACAAGAGCAGATATTTCACCTGCATTAAAATTACCCTGAGAGTAACCTACTTGTTATTTAGCTCTAAGCCTCCTCTATCAATGGGCTTCTACCTATTTGAAAGCAGCATCAGTCAAAAGTGTCTGCTATGCAACTAAATGGGGCACAGGGACGTATCTATCTAACTATAACCTTTGCAGTACTGATATTTATGATAAAGACCATTAGGCATTTGTGAGTTGCTTGCGCAAGGGCTTTAAGGCTAACAACGATCGTGAAGCGACACGCTATCCGGGGGTTTACATGGACGTCTGTGTCATCTGTCTCAGCCTGTGATGGAAATGTCATTATACCCGGTGGATTTCTGAGAGGTTATGATGCAAACATTGTCTCTAAAGCCTCTGTTATGAAAGCACAGGAAACAATGGGATCAGCACATATTGTTTTGGCTTCCTCTTTTTCTTCTTTTACTCACTTTCGTTCTCTTTCTCTTAAGAGGCCATATCCTTGATGCCAGCCCCTCTACTCCACTCATCACAGACTGGACAGCTCTGTGCTCACCTTACAGTCTTGAAGGACAGTCCATACTTGAAATAGCAAAGCACAGGAGAGACAGAGAGAGAAAGTTGGAGGCAGGTATGCTGAAGTGTGCACTTTAACTTGGAATATGCACTGCAGTGACAATGATGTGTGGAGAGCAAACTAATATTTCAGGGTAAATCAAATTTATTCTGTAAATTGTATTCTAAATGTATTGAAACTAATTTGAAAAAAAAAAGAATGTACACATACAGCAATCTTATTAATAGTAATTTCATTCAGTAGATGCACTGCATGTGATCAAGAACGACTAGAATTCAGTGTCTTTGGTTGTGCATCTCAATGTTAATGTGCAAAACTGTAAACTACAGACCAAATCAAATTCAAGTGTCCTATCATTTGCATCAACAGAGCAGGAGGAAAACCAATATTTTTTATTTTGCATATTTTTTGCATGATTACTCTTGCAAAGGGCAACAACATTCATGTCAACGCCACCGTCCTTTGATTCCACATGATTAAAGGCTATCTCATTTCATTTTTGCACCTTTCTAGTCCAAACCTAGACACTCTGATTTGGTAAAATGTAATTCTAATTTATCATTTTTCTGCCCGAGGCAAAACTCTCTCAAGCCTGGGGCTGTTTGAAAAGCAGTTGGACACAAAGACAGACCCTGGGAACTTTGCCCATGCAGTCAATCAGTCAGACACCCCAGAGTGCCCGAACCCGAACAGCTTGTTTTTTGTCCACAGATATCAAACAAATTCTCCTCTCCTGTTAGTTAATAAAAACATATAAATAGGAGTGAGATGTTTCTGAGGCTTTTTTTACTCGAGATGGCTGGTGGATTTGTGGTGTCTCTGTGGTCGGAGGGCTGGGCAGCCATGCGGACATCAAAAGACGACAGAGGTCTGTGACGGTGAATGCAGCTGGTGTCTGAGTCTCGGTGCTGGACAGAGCTACAGGCAGGGCCTCAGCTGCCCCCCACAATAAAGACACACTGGGGAAGGCAGAGCCTTCAAAGGCTTGACACACACACACACACACACACACACACACACACACACACACACACACTCACTCACTCACTCACTCTCTCTCATAAACACAAGCAAACAAACATGCGAGCACAAACAATACCCCCTGAAGATGATTTTCTCCACCAAAATATCATGCAGCATTTCCAGACAAATCATGAAATCAGTCTGAGTTCTTCTCTTTTCTTCTTATTTCTGTCAATTAATTTCTCTAATTCCTTGAAAGTGATACTACCCCTACTAAAAAGGGTTCTATTTGCATCAGTGCAATGTTTTCTATGTGCAATTAAGTAGTTCTTAAAGTGGCGTTTTAAAATCTGTGGGCCCCCAGGGAGCTCAAGAGGGGCACCAGCAAAATGACAAATAACTTCACTTGACGAATATATTTTACATAAAATGTTCCTTACACCTTTTCCTTGTTAGAGAAATTCGAAATAAATGAATATAAGTAATTTCCTTTACCTCATATGGCTGTCTTTTTTTCTCTAGATTATGATAAACTGTTTTTGTGACTGTGAAATAGCTCAATAACATATTTTTGGGGGGTGGGATAGGGGAGAATCTGAAGGACAAAGAGTGAAATCCTGCTGGCATGCTGTGGACAGCTTCATGTCTGCTGTGGTCCTGACTTCACAGTGGGACTCTGCATCTCAGCTGCTGACAGTTTTGTCCCTCATGTCCACTCGAGGGGATGTATCTCAAAGTCTGAGCGTGATGCAACAATGCTGATCACTTTTTTTTTTTAGGGATTTTCACTTTGGTGAATGCATGAATGTTTGAATGATAGTAATTGTTTTGTAAATTCAAAGACAGGATAATGCTTTGGTCTTAATAATACTGCTGTTCACATCCCTTCATAGTTATTTGTGAAAAGACGATCTTAGGGGACAGCTTCCCACTTGCCTGTGGACTCTCAGTTCCACTTTCAGCCTGTAGAGGGCGTGCCTAAACAGCAATCTGGTCAAGCTCAGTGGGGAGCCAGAGACAGACAATATCCACAGAAGAAAAGCACAGGGCCACTTTCATCCGTCTATAAAGGGAGGAAATGGTTTTGTTAGATAGAGGAACACTAATATTACAATATGAAGCTCAGGGCTGGGCTGATTAACTCCAGATTTTACAACATAACCATTTAACATTTCTTTTTTTTTTTCCAGGAAACGACGTGTGATTTAAACCATAGAAATATTACCTGAAATCACCAAAGGCGACTTTGTTCTGTGGCCCTTAATAACTTTATTAAGGTCATGACATTATTAAACCGATAATTGAAAATGCATTTTTGCTGAAATACTATAATCTCTTCACTTTCACTTGGAGGGAATTTAAACAAACGACTCATTAGAAGAACGTCCTCTTTTCTCTCTGAACGGGTTAGAGGTCCTGAATAAAACATGACTTATCTATTGCGATCACGCTAGTCGAGCCATTATTCATTTAACCATTTATTTATTACTCCATTCATCTACATAAATATTTAACTATGTCTTGGCATCTTTATGGACTGCTTGCTCTGCTCCTCAATTACAAGGAGCAGTGTCCTACCATGGCCATATGCCTTCTATCTGGCGTCACTATATCTCCACAATTTATGGATGCCAACTCAGAGCAATATCATTCTGTTGGGCTTTATGTATCTATGTAAGTATTAATCTGGGCCTAATGACTGGCAGCAATATGTTCCAGCCTGTATGCCCACTGTTGTATACATATAACATGGCATGAAATAAATAGTGTTCTTTTTTGCTGTTGTGTGAATTAAATTGGGTGCCCATATGGAATCCTCATGAGAGGCATGAGAATCATCTGGCTTGACGTGAATAGATGTATGGTTTATTACTCACGCGCCATATATTCACACCATATACTATAAGTCCTTACAAGTTTTCACTTCCCCTCGTACAACAAAGCCCTTGCTCGTTTGGCAAGGGGAGCATGGAAGCATGCAGAACCAAGGGGAAGCGAGGAACCGTAAACACCCGCCATGGGTCCTCCTTTAAAGTGATGAACAGCAATAAAAGCAGCACTGGTTGTCTGCTGAGAGACAAAAAGAGCATTTGACCACCTGGGTGCACATCATTTTCTCATGCCGTTTCTCAACCATGACTATCAGGAGATGTCCCCTTTAACATTATATGTGGCTAACTCAGCCCAATCCCCAAGTCGCATATAGCTACTTTCATTCAGTGCTGCTCGCTCTGTCATGCCTGCTTCTACAGCGAGAGAAATCTCTGCAGAGCTCTGAGACACTTTTACATGTCTTCCTGCTTGGTCTCCACCTACCACAGCCACACTTTGATCAGCTGAGGGTGTAAAATCCGAGAGAAGCAAAAAAATTTTTGAATTTTTGAGGTGGGAGAGTGTTGGACTGGGCATAGACTGATTAATCCTGTAATCAGCATTGGATCTCTTACTCTCCCATTTATTGAACATGCAAATGTGCGATAAATTGGTTTAACTAAATATAAAGTTAGAAATCTAGAAAAATAATAATAATAATATATTTAAATTCACTTATTTTTAAATTTGTTCGTCCTGTCTCAGACTCACAAAAAAGCAAAATCAACTCCAGATGCCTTTTTAGAGTCCATGTTGCTGATTTAAATTGCGGTACAAATCAACAGCAAATCAAACATCCGGCCCACACGTCGCCCTCCCCTTAATATCCCTGAAATGGGCTTTTTGTCAATTACAATCAAAGGCACTTTCACCGTTGTCTCCCCTTTCCCTCTGTCTTTCTTTTTTCATGTGTTTCCTAAAATCACAGAATAAATACAGAAATACACCCATTGGGACGTTATTTTTAGTTACTTTTTTTATTAATGTTTGTTTTGTATTTGTGTGTCATGACCAGCTCCACAGTAAAAATCAAATAGCCTTTGTGAGCACATTTAGTCATTGCTTTATCAAAATAAGAAAGACATCTCTTTTTGGCAGCAACAAAAATATCTTTACATGTAATGAAAGTCTTCTCTACCATAGTTATAATGTGCTAATAATGTAGTTTTTTTTTTAATCATGTGTCTACATGCATACATGCACATATGAATACAGTGCGTTTGTTTTCGCTTCTTGTCCGTTGACTGGCTATGGCCTCTCTGTCAATAGAGCAGATGTCTTGCCGAATCTTGGATAAAATCCAACCAGCAGATCCTCAGTAGATCAGTCTTATTTGCTGCTCGGCTTCAGCACATGCGTCCATAGTGTTGCATTTTCATTCAGAAGTTTGAAAACCTCACATACCTGGCTGTAAACATGCGCTCTCTGGTAAAGTTCGTTGACCAGTGGTGTCCTGCTGGCTCAGCTTGGCCTGTGAAGTCTGCCTGGCGCATGGGTGACATGTGTGGCATGCCACTGCTGGCTCTTTTTGATAACACAGAGAGTGGGTGACTGGCAGGCCATGTTTCTCATGTCTCCAGCCTCTGAAACAGCCATCACTCCGAGAGGATGTTTTCACTCCCCCAGCCCCGTACCCCTCACATCCCAGAGAGAAGGTCAAGTTTGGCCCATCAGTCACTGACCAGAGGGCGGGGCCTAGCAGCTGGTGGCCATCAACGGCCGTTAAGATGTTCACTAGTCCCAGTCCTATAGCATATCTGACCTATTTGTTGTACTTTATAGTTACTTTCTGTTAAGCTGAAATGAAACCTTAAGAATAAAGATATAAATAAGGAGACAAAGATATGCCTCTGTAAGTAAAACATAAACATAAAGGGACATTTCAGTAGCCTGTGTGTTAGTCAGTGTGATAAACTTTTGAGTATTCTGTGTAAGACACCTCAGTGCTTTCATGTCCATCTATAACATATTGGACCTCACATGAAGAGTGCGTCAGACACATGGGTCATGCGTTTGTGCACTGACACATTCAGCTGCACGTCACACAAGTTCAAAGCAGGAAACCCATGGGGTGGTCATTTGTGTGTTTACCCAAGTTTGGGTCAGTGTTTTCAGGTGCATATACACCTTTACATGCCCTTCTTTCACCACTCGTAGCCACACACACACACCATTTACACCCAAACTCACGCCTATATTGACGCACACTTTCCCTGGTGTTGTTTTAGCAGGGGGAGAGCAGCAATGGTCTGGAACAGGCCTGTTTTTTAGTGCGGGTCAAACTTTGGCCAGGCCTGAAGGCAGCAGCCATCCGATCCCTCCCGAGGTGCCTCTGGTCTGGGACCCGTTTGAACCTCCACCTGCTGAGAGAACTTCACTTTAGATACATTGTTCAGGCCTCTCTGAACACTGTGGAGGGGAGGTGGGACATTATGTTAAAGTCAACACCACAGGATCAGTCCACTCTTTGTACTGGGCTTTGAGGGTGACCTCCATTCTTGGACCATGTAGAGTGAAGATGAAGTGTAGTAACTCATGTGGTCACACACATGGGCCAAGCAGAAAGCTTTTCCTTCTTTTGAAATTTTCTACTGGGAGACATGTCTGTTTGGAACGTGACCATTGCCTGGCCTCTAGTTTTGCTGCTTGCAGGTTTCTCAAGAACTGCTCATCCAAGCAATTTCACACTTATCGCTGAACGTCCTGGATTTGTAATCAACCAATACAATACAGTTAATAGAGCACAAAACACACCATGACACAATATAAATTTATGAACCATCAAGAGATTTTGCAAGTTTACACCAAGATAGCTAACTATTAAATATCACCCCGTGTGTTAGAGTCACTTGCAATTTTGAAAATATTCTAAATTTCCCTGATAATTGACATTGTGAACAAACATATGTTGAAATCTGCAGGGGGAGCTAGTAACATTAGCTCTTAGCAGCCAGTGGACAGCACCGTCCTGCAGAGCTAACAGCTAACATATGGAGTTTGTATGGAGTTACATATGATAGGTTCAAGCTCCATTCAAGAATTACTATTGGCCAAAGTAAAATTATAGCATTATTATGATGTTTTGAAATATAATGACATTTTTTAGGAGAAACATTATTGGGATCATTAATGGTGAATTTGCAAAACCAATAATGCTGAACTACATGTGACTTTTTTGTTTATTCACACTACCTCGCCACAGACAAGTTGATGCTACTGAAATCCTGGTGCTCTTACAACCCTGATTGTCCCTATGTGATGAAAGTGTAATAAAACAATGATTTATGTACTCTTATGTAATACAGTTTCTTATTCTTGAAGCTGATTCATCTACGTGAGTCATTTATTTGTCATTTTCTTCCTGCATTATAATCATGCAGCAGATCGGACTGTCCGCTGCATACATAAAGGTGCTATGCTCCTGGCTGCATGTTCAGGTTTTCGCTGTTGTTTTCTGCCCGTGCTCTCTACTTGTCGGAAGAGGCAGGATGAGAAGTCATCCATCTCAAGCTAACAGCCACCAGTCTGGCCCCATGCTGGAGCCCCAGAGAGAGGAAGCGATCGCTCACAGCACAGGAGCACATTCCCCCTCAACACAGGGGGGACGAGGCCATTTAACCCATCAAGGCCTGGTCTACTTTTCTTTGCTATCACTTGTGACTCTGTGTGTGTCTGCAGGACTGTTTCTGTCATTGTGTGCACTCATATCTGTGTACGTTAATGCATGCACATTCATTAGTACCACTCTCTGACACCGTGCCTGTTGGTAAGGAGTTAAATAGCTGGGGTCAGACAGCATATACAGCAGCACAATGCATCCTCCCACCTCTACCCCACCTCTATCTCCTCGAGCCTCAATATATAACTCCTAGAGCACCCACCCCTGTCTGTCTGTCTCTCCTCACATGGTGATAGCATACTGGACACACAGAGACTTGCAGTATAACCAGCCTGAGGAATTGACACTCCAAGTGTTTCTCCACACTTTTTCAAATGGCATTGTGAGCCCCCCCGCCACTGCTGGGATGGAAGGTGTTTAGCACCTCACTGTTTTTACTTTGACAGAGGAGGGACACTAGCACTCCCCTGGCTATATAGGCCCTGGACCAGTTTCACTGTTATCATTTCCACTGTGGGCACGCTTCCTCCCCATTGAATCACAGGTATTTATGTGGGTGGAGGTTTAGCCCGGCTAGCTGTGCTCACTCTTAGCGTTGATGCTCAGTTTCAGACAGGTAAAAATGCTCAGAACAACGCATATCTAGGTGACACCAAGGTGAAAAGCTCCATCTTTATGTGGGCAAATGCCTCAGACAGACAAATGTGTGATAGAGAGATAATGGTTGACCATGCACCATTACAGAAATAGAGCTGTCCATGAAGAATGAGGTGACAATGAAGGGAGCACTGGAAATGAGAGAGGTCTTGCGTGGTGAATACATATGCACTGAAGCCATGGAGTGAGAAGGAGAACTGAACGGGTAGTTAGGTCAAGAAATGAAAGAAAATGGAGTCAATAAATGTTAGGCAGAATGACTTTTAAACAATAAAATTGACGACCCTTGTCTGTAGAGGTAAAGTGTGGACGTTGTGAGGCATGACCAAAAAGCTATTGTTGACTAACGTCAACCGAGTGCGTTATCTTTGACCCCTGTGGCTCGAAATGGAAAAAGAGAGTGAAGCAAATATGAATTACAGACAGACGTGTGGTTGTATGACGATGGAAGAAAAAGAAATGAGTCTTTACACATTCAGAGTCATTTCTCTAAATGATCCCACCGTAGCAAGTATCCTCAGGTAATGTATTTGTATTCATAAAGGAAGTGCAGCAACACAAGCAGTGCGCTCTGTGACAGAACGGCAAGACAGACTGCAAAGGTCATAATTATTTGCGGTCATGCTGCTCCTCACTTAACAGATGGAGACAACCTGAGTCAACATTTTTCAATTAAAAAAGAGAACACAAACAAACAGAGGGGAAGTGAAAACACACTCTGGTGCGCGCACAAAGACACACACATAAGCCGAAAAAACGGAAATGACCTTGAGGACCTGATACCTCATTAAAAGTGATGCTCCAAGCCTGCAAACAGGCTAATTGGACGCATCCTGCTCACACTTAGCAGTAGTACACATAGTGGGGGGTGCAAGAGATTGCATCGTACTTGTGTGTATGTTAAATGTTGTAAGAAAGCTTGTTTTAGCCAGATCTCAGTGCAAATATCTGAAATCAATTAGATTTGTGAAACAGGAGGGCGAAATGATACAGAGATAGATTGAATTAGCACGCTAATACGGATCCACATGAACATATGGATGCATTAAGTTTTGGATACGGATGGATGATGAGCTAACCCAGAACAGCAACTCCATATGAGGGAGGATTGAAATCACATATGCTAGCTGTTTAACCTCAAAAGTGCAAAAGTTTTAAGTGAATATTCAGCAAATATTTTGATCAATTTGTCCATTAGTCATTCTAATATAAAACTTGTAAATTTTACACATCAATTTCTGCTTACAGGTCTTACAGGGGAGTACTGCCGCTAATATGATAAAATCGTGCAAAGCTTTTATGGCTCAAGAGGGAGCTGTGTGATGTCCTCAAGTGATATCACCCAGTCAATTTTGTTTGTTAATTTTAATTTGATTTAATTTTGCCTTTATTTTATCAGAAATCTTCCCATTGAGATTCACAATGTCTTTCACTGGAGAGTCCAGGCCAGGACGGCAGCAAAAGCCTTGATTCTTCTTGTATACACTTCAATAAAACTGAAACAGGAAGATGACAGCATAAAAAGTTTCACAAAGAGCAGTCAACAGATGTGAATCAAACAGTAAATCAATGAAATAACAGTACTCTGAAACAGGACATGTGCATTCATTGGTCAAATATTCCTTAATCCTATTTTTATAATTGTACATGTTTATATAATAATCTGTGTAACTCACACTGAACTTTAACAGCACTTTTACCAGAGAAAGCTGACAACATAAATAAGGAGGCAGTTTGTGAAACACATCACCAGCAAAACTATTGTTTTCCAATGGTACCATCCTCCTACTGTGTGCTAACCTCTTGCATGACGTGTCATATTTGTTGAGGGATTTTTAGACATGTAAAAAAGTTAAAATCTCCTCAACTTTCACTTTAAGGCAGCCAATCTAAAGGTGTGATGGGCTATGTGTTAAGGAAGGGGGAGTGTTTCATGTAGGCAGCAAATCTCTGACCTGAACTGTCAGCGCTTGAGTTGCATTATGGGAAATGTAGGCGGGTTTGTTGGTTCAAAATCTCTAATATTTCCTGCTAACTGTAAAATTAATTCTCTTTAGGGGTCATGGGGTCATTATAGACACCTGATGGCAACATGAAAATAAAGGAAAAGCATTGTTCTTTGTATCTTCAACATAACTTTTTTGGTTTAGGACGGATAGACCAGCATAAAAATGCACAAAACATGATGTTACTTTCCTCAAATCTAGAGAACCCAAGTTAGTGCATGCAGGGAAGTACAATAAACTGATGACACCTCTAAACATTTAATTTGATGAGTAACAATGTAAATTATCCTGAAACAAAATGTTAATTCAATTAAATAGCTTAAATATTTTAAAGTAAGTGTGGTAATATCATGCACAGTTTAGTTTTCTGTGCCCAGCTTTTGAGATAACCACCTCTAAAACACCTGTTTTGTGAATTGGGTGAAGCGACCCTTTAACAGCAAAGAAATATCGCAAAGCACTATCAGTAACAGCAACTTTTCTGATTGACAGCAGCATCCTGGTAAACATCATCTCAAGCTGACAGCCCTGGAGAAGTGAGCCAGAATGTGACAGCCGTCACAGACCCACATCCACACATGAAAGGGCTTTGTGTTGTGAAGCCCCTCTACTGAGACAGAGGAGGACATGTTGTTCTCAGTTAGAAACAGACATTCAGAGAGACTGAGAGAGTGTACGTGTGTTCATGTGTGTGTGTGTGTGTGTGTGTGTGTGTGTGTGTGTGTGTGTGTGTGTGTGCAGCATTACTGCGATAGGACAAGGAGTGCTGATTTAGACATAGCCAACCCAAACACAGATGCCCCAGTCCTTCCTTCCTGTGGGTAACAGAAGGAGACACAATGTGTTCAAGAGGCCGGAGCTGACAAAGGGATTAATCCGACGGCAACAAATGCTGCAATCTCTGGCATAAATCGAAGCAGAAAAATACATGTCATATGGTCTCGACAGCAATGACACAGACAAACATGCACAGAGAGCCCAAAAAAAATAAAGAAAATCATGAAAGAAACTGCAATTTAACGAGTACCTCTCCTTGAAATGTGAGTGTCACATATTTTACCTTCAACAAAACTATTCCTTTAGCTCCGGGAATGGATCTGCAGCAGTGATTTCTTTTTTTTTTATTGGCATATAGTTTCTCCTACTGGTAATCTGTCAATCTTGCTATTATCTCCTGCTTTCTCACCACTGTTGGAGCTCACATCTTTCTCTCTATCTCTTCCTGTGTGTGTCTTTTTCTCTCGCACCTTGTCTGAACGTTGTTTTGGGGGCTGATATGAACCTGTGAACATCTGCCTGTGATACAGTGGGAGGAACAGGCGAGAGAGACTGAGATGAGGTTGAGTTCATGTGAGCCACCCATGGCGCCGGACTGCTACGGCCATCAGTAAATCTACCATCTCGCTGCTATCAAAGGTTCACTCTCTGCCTCTGTGTCCGTTTATATATATATGTGTGTGTGTGTGTGTGTGTGTGTGTATTTTTTGCAAAAGCCTGTCTGTATGTGTGTGTTTTCTTCTCAAATAACATAATCCCATAAGAGGGTGGGAGAGACATTTTTTGAGGATAAGGGGAGAAAAGAGAGGAAAAAATGATGGCAGTGAAGAGAGAAAAGGCAATGAAGGGAGGGGGGTGCAGAGTAGAGCAGGAGAAAAGCATTAGTAGTTCCAGCCAGCTGCCAAATGATGCCCTTGATTGCCTCTCTTCTTGTGCAGAAACAGAAGGTGTGAGGGGTGATTAGGCCTGGGCCCGATCCCTGATGAACAGATGTTAATAACAAAGCCCATGTTCATTGTGGTTAATAGCCAAGCGCGCCAGGGCTGGCTGCTGAGGCTAGGGGAAAATCTGCCTCCATAGCTCTTCTCCTCCCCTCTCCCTTCATGGGAGAGAGATAGGCTCCCTCTACTAATGTTTTGGCTGTACACTAACGTAATGAGCATGGTATTTGCAAGAAAAGGTAATGATAATCAGTCACGGGGGCAGAAAAAACACAGCAAATGATGGTGCGTCGCATTCAGGAGACAGAGGAGCTCAGGGTTTGTGCTGTTAACTTTTAGTTGATGATAGCCTTTTGATGATATCAGAGATAAAGGGATGTTAATAAAGCTGGGCGGCATGGCTGAAATCACTGTTGCCTCATTTTTGATCCTATTAGGCTATTGTCTTCAGGCAGTAATGACAACAAGTATAATGTACAGAGGAATTGTCATAATTCAGTTTTATCAAAGCCCAAATTTTTCAATTCGAGAATATACAGAGCAATACAACACATTCAAAGTGAAAGTGTGAAGTCAAAAATAACATTTAATGTATATGTTCTGTCAGGAAATAAGTACAGTATAGTAGATGTTCAAGGGGAGGTCAAGCCAGAAAAGGTTAACAGTTTGTTTGTGAAAACCATGGTTACATGTCCCACCACAATGCCACATCCTCCCTTCTACAGTCAACACAGTTTACTTATAAAACATTCAAATGCAATGAATTATTGAAGTGAAGCAGATGTCGCAAATTGAATACTTTTGCGCTGTTTCCATTGGTGAGGACAAACTTGCTATTCTTCCAAAGTACGTGTGCATGCGGCACCAATTCTCTTTTCTCTCTGTGTACACAGCATGGAGGGGAGACTCATCTCGCACTCAGATATCTCCATGGGGAATGGAAAGATGGCAGAGATGTATGCCGAGGCCACTCCTTTTATCCGGCCCTCAGAAAGACAAACATTGGCACAGTTGACAGGGAGGATGTGACATTTTCTGCACTGTGATACCTTGCATCCTCAAATTGATGCCTTGTCTGAAATAGACAGAAGGAGGTGTAATGAATGTGCTTTGGTTACACAAAGACATGCCACCAGGACACTGTGGGATCTCAGCTCTGGAGCTCTCTGACTGGTTTGCTTTTTAAAGCACAGAGGGCCAGCTGTTTACGTTATTCAAATTTAAAGGGGTAGGAGAAAATGTACCTCCATCTACTGTCAGGGGGGATAATAGCTTGGACGAAAGCATCCATTTCTAAAACCGCTCTTTATGTTGTTTTAGTCAATCAGACCACATTGAAAAGTATTTTTCCATGACACTGCTTGAATTTCTCTTTATACAGCTGAAATTTGGACAAAAGATTAAAATGATTGTCATTTCCTTCAGTCTTCATGCTGTCATCCCCCAAATTGACTGAATCATTTGTTCTTTATGTGAAATCTTTTGCGGGTGGGAGACCATGTTACTGTAGGTACAAACAGACTCATGGGAGGTCATGAAGTTCTGAGCTGACAATCAAGAAGCCAGCTGTCGCTCAGAGCCTCCTCACCAGTGGCTCCACGTCGAGTCTTCTGACGACCACATGACTACAATGGCACATCTCTGTTCTTTTTTTGACACGCATCAGTGTGATGGACTGGCTGAAAATCTTTCACCAAGACACAAATCTTCTGTGATCATTCTCATCGTGAGACAGCACACACGTTTTCTGAAGCATTTGGAAATATTTTTAGCTAACTATTTTAACCATATATCCATTTCTTTTATCTAACGTTTATCTGTCCATTTGTGGTGTAAAGATACGTCACACTGGATAAGTATATTGATTGAGTGATCAAAGATCCAGTGCCATCCATGCAAACATGAAAACACTGATGCATATCATGTTTAAGATACACTTTATTTTGATATCACCTCGATCACAGGCCCCTGAACTGAATCTAAAGGAAGTTGTATTGTGGCAGATAGCAAATATCGCATCGTTGTCTAAAGAATCTTTATAATATTGTGTTGTGATAATGAATTTACCTACCCGTAAAATCCATTTCTTCAGACATTTATCCATTATCCCTGATTTCCACCAAATGCAGAATGATGCCAACGTTTTGTCGGACCTGATATGTTAACATTCAAATCAATGTGTCAATTTCCGCTGAATGCCAAATGCTGCCAACATGTCAATGCTTGGCGAAACAAATCAACAGACCTTGTATTTTTGTTGGACGTCTGCACACGGCGTAAGAATTCAGCACAGAGCAGATCGTGTGGGACAGGAAGTTGTGTACAGACACAAAAGAAAACATCTGGTTTATTTTCAAAATAAACCGGATCGCGACGGATCGTATAATCAATTTCCTTCTATTCAGTGGACACTGGGTGGTTCTCTTTTCACTGATGCTCCACTATAACCCGCTATATCATGCGATTATACGTGAATTTGCAAGATCTCATTCTCGTGATTCCAGCTGCTCGGTGGAGCCACAGTAGGTGGATCTGGTGGGTATTGAAGGAAGGGTCGACATCCATTGATGTGTTTCTGCATCCAGGGAAAATTAGGGGTTATGTTAACCATTTTCTGTCATTTATCATTCATCCTGCTGGCATAACTAGTTTCCACGTACTCTCATTCATGTTATATTGTACCTAAAGCAGCTTAATCAGTGTTTTTATAAACAATGATTCCTAACCTCTGATGATGAGCCTATATGTGGTATGTCGCTCACATACATCTTTGTTGATGGATTGTTTATTATTTTGTAGATCATGTGTGGCTTTAAGGAACAATAACACAAGCAGCTGAAATATCTGGGAGACCACTGAAACACTGAGAAACAGTGATATCCTCCTTTAAAAAGAAAATATTGTATAGAGCTGGTTCTTCCTTTAAATTGAAAGGAGACAATGCTAGTTAAGAGTTATATTCCCAGCAGTATGCTTCCTCTCACAAGCGTCAAGCACCACTGTTTAATGTACACTCATGCCCCATCTACCTTCTCTTCCATTATTCCACTCTCCAAACCTCCGTCTCATGCACACTTTCCCCAGGCCCCATGCTGTCCCTCTCTATTTATTGAATACATCTTTTACTCTGCAACATTTTTCCACCTGAGCTGGCAGTTGCAACTTTTATGGGGGTGGTGTGCACACAGGGCCACGGAGAGAACAGGACCCTCGTATTTTCATCGCACGCATCACGCTCCAGCGAACGAGGGCCATCTAGGCTGAAATGAACTGAACTAACAGGGAAGATGACTTAGACCTCACCTCTTTTTTGTTGTTCTCTTGTTTATATTATTTAAGAAGGAGTGATAGCAGCACTTGGTGTTGCCCCCACTTCACTTCATGAAAAAATAACAGCAAGTCAATAGAAGGCCACCAGCTGAGAGGAGACACAATAAGAATTTAAAAGGGTAAGTAAAAAGCAACCTGATCAACAAAACAATCTATTATTCACTGCCATATTTGGCAGGATCACTTTTTACATGGCCCCAATTTATCAGGTAAGCCAAGCAGAGAAAACACACATTAAACAAGCTTTCACTGTGGTTAAAAAAAATCACTGAGGCATCTTTGATGGTGACATGTCGTCAGAAACAAACAAAACTACCTCATGTCCATCAAGACTGTCTTCCACAGTTACAGTGTGAGAGGATATTCACTGTTACTACTTCTGCTTGCATGGCTGTAGGCATCGCAGTGATATCTCACCCCCACACGTGTCTCTGCAGACACTATGTAACCTCTGTCAGGTGCAACTTTCCAAACATGATGTAACCCTATCAGACGCAGGTCAATATTGGACGAGTGTTGATGTGAAATTCACTCCATTAGAATGAAGCCTGGCTTTGTATTCATGGCAAAGGCGAGGCTTTCCAGCAGAATTACACCAGCTTTGTGTAAATAATCAAGGGCTGACCTGTGGGGTTAAACCCCGTAATTGAAGTGATACTTCAAAGAGACGACTACCACCTTCTCTAGGCGGCAAAGCGCTGCATGGAGCACGCAAGACAGACAGGAGGGGGGCCAGTTTACACACAGACATAGACACAGACAGACCCTGACACACACACGGGGCAGAAGAAGGAGGTAATGGGGTGCCCAGATTGGATGACATTGTGGGAGTGCCTATTCTGTCATACAAGTGCTTCCTCTGTCTCTCTCTCTCCCCTCTCTGGTAAATGGCTAAAATGCCAAATTGTATCTCTGCCACAAATGAATGAATGCAATGAATATGTGATGCCTTTGCTATTTCTTGTCTCAGGCGCATGCATCGTTGCATGTGTGCAGCCAAAGTCATGATGCAATGAACTGAAAGCCTTTGAAAAAAGGGGAAGGAAAGTTTTGAATGTTTTTTTTTTTTTAACATGAACAGATGTAGCCATCATGCATGCGTGAGTGTGGCGAGTGTGTGTCTGGAAAAGGTGATAATGGGGTCAAGATCTAATAATGTATTATTTTGCATATATTTAGTCCTAAATTTACAGTCTTCACACAACCATTTATCATTATGCTTAGCTATTTGTTTCCACAGACAAATGGGGTCACATAGGTCACTGTGGTCCAGCAATTCATCACTTCTGCTACAATTATATCACTCTGAATATCATTGTGTATGAATATATCTTTCCTCTTACATCAACAGTATAAAAACTATAGTTATCCAGTAATTTCACTAAAAATAGTAATAAAAAAACGTTGTCCCACAAAAGTCAACAAAAATAGATCCGATGTAATAAATCCTAAACAATGAGCTTCTGTTCAAGTTTGAAGCAAAAAGAAAAAAAGCCAGTGACCCAAAATACTCAAGAAAAATCTACAATGTAGAACAATCTGAACAATGAGGGAGTTTGCAAATCCCCCCTCCTGTTTTGACAGCATAAGAAACCCCTTCAACCCAAAGCCATCCCCATGGCGACAGGGACCACATGCATCCCAGATGCTGAGCTATTCGCACAAAGCTAGCCTCGCTCTGCTGCGGCACATCGTCACTGTGCCGCCAGCTCTCCACAGCAGCAAGCTCAGAGACATTTGCCCCACTGCAATTCAATTAGAGGCTGTAAACGTGACAAAGGCAAAGACAGACAGACAAACGCTCAGCCTCAGCTGAAAATTAATCAGTAGGCTGGTAGAATCGTGCTGTCTGTCAGGGCTGCGAGGACTGACTGGCACTGCTGTAATCACTCATTTACAGTAGTGATCACCAGAGAGCAATGCGGGTGACAGATGCCCACACTGTATAGAAGTGTACAGCCCACTATCTCCCTCATCTCACCACCTCTCATTCTCCCACCCCCCTAACTCCACACACACCTCCAGCAAACAGTAGCAACCAGCGGAGAGAGGCAGATTGATCCCTGTATTGTGTGTAGCTACAGGCCTCCTTCCCTCATTAATTCTGCTGATTCCACCAGATGGGAAACAAAATATTAATTTTATTCAGCCCTAGGCATGGGCTCTCTGTTAAGGTGTTCACTAAATCACCAGGGTTTCATCAGGATGCTTTGATATTGCAGTCTGGCTGTAAAATTGCCAGGCCAGAGGGTGGGACAAAGGTTCAAATTGTCGTAAATGTAATTAATTGTATGGCAAGAATGATTAATATATCAGAAATAGAGACGCTGACATGACTAGCCAAGATGCCTAGCCATGCCTTCAGTGTGGCAGTACATGCTCGTTTGAATTATGCAAATTAATTGACTCTTTCAATGTGGCATAAAATGTTAGTGCAACTAACATTGCATGGTACATTAGCCTGTTCATCCAATAAAACTGCATTCTTTACAAGTGAATCCTTGACTCCGAGGGCTCTGGGATACAATTCATTTTCGGCACAGATGTGAGAGTCTGGCAGCGTTTGGCAGAAGGTTTCAGGCAGAAAGTGAGGAGAGGATGGGAGGGGTGGTGTGGGCTCCAGAGAGAGTGGAATGTACAGTGTGGGTGTATATGTATGAATGTTTGGGATTTTGTACACTGACCCACAGCACTGGCACGAAACCCTGCACATTTGCGACATGATCTTCGTAGCTTCGGTGTGCTGTGCTTTCAGTTTTTCCCCCGTCACCCCTTTTGTTTCAGAACGAGATGACAACTTAGTTTGTTGGTCACATCTAAAGAACCATGGATCATTGATTTCACTGCAATGTTGCATCGCTGCCCCGCCACCCGTCGAGCCATAGTGGAAACTGGCAATGATGAGGCATGTGCTCAAATGCACAATCCACATGCATGCACACACACAAAACAAACACACGCCTAATTATAAGCACCGCTTTGCCACAGTCAAACTCCAGTGAAGGATGATGATTTCCGAAAAGGCACAGAGTTACGGACACTGTGGAGATTTTCCGTCCAAAATGAAGCATCCGTTGTGTCATTACATGCAAAAATAATCACCATCAGAAGCATATCATGAGAATAAATCAGTGTACAGTATGCTAATCTTTATTTAATATCTTTGAATATTTACCTGTTCAGGATGCTAATATCAATAGCCAGTCAGCTCAGCATCTGCATCATCAGCATCCCTGCCTGAGTTTTGTGTAGCCCCTAACGAAAGGCCAAACATCTTGCTTCATGCCCCCCTCCCTTATGAAATCAAATGACACTACACCTGCCGCTCACTTAGCAGCATGATGATGGAGAGAGGAGGAGGAATGCTACCTTGCCACCTAATGAAAGCACAGCATACAACTCTTCCACCACTGCTCTCCACCTCCCACTCCCCCTCCGAAACCACCTCCTCACCCCTCCAGCAGCTCTCCCCACCCCCACTTTGATATACATGTGTCAAGGCAAAGTGACAAATAGCACATATTAATTAGGCACTAGGCCGGGCGAGATTGCTGTTATTAACGGTGGAAAGGGGTAAGGTTGGATTTAATTGCCTGTGACATCAAAGTCAAGTGACTGGTATTTCAAGCATCATTTAAAATGTTTGATATTGAGGCCATTGTACTCACATAAAAAGCATCTAAAAATATAAAGGAGACTGATGGGGAGGAAAATACCTACACGCGTTTGCTGCAGCTATCTGGAAGCTAATAACATCTCTCCTCTGATAAATTGACTAGATCCTGATAGAAAGTGTATTGCGGTTGCCCCTGACTGACTATCACTCCCTCTCTCTGATTTTGCCATCTTCTCTCACGTTCCTCATTCACTTTTTATATCACTTGAATACTGGGAGAAAAAAAAGAATAATTTCAATATCAAGCCTAGACAGTGGAGAAAGTAAATTTGCTTGGTTGGTTTGGAAAGCACATGTAACAGTGTTTTTATTACAGAGCGCGTCTGCTAAAAAAAAAAAAAAAAAATGAGAAAAGACAAATGGATATAGCCTTTGTGTTTGTGCTATTACTTTGTGATGGTGAATGCTAAATAATAGGAGCTTTTGTGCAAGATCTGGAGATGAAAACAAGACTAAGGTTGAAAAAAGGGATTAAACGTTCCACTCTGGCTGCATTTATAGTTGCAGATAAATAAAATAAAATGTTTAACAGGTGAAAAAACACAGATTTAACAGCCTCCTAAATTTTCCATGTTGGAAAAAAAAGACTGCTCTAATCGGCTGCGTGTCGTGATGACTGATTATCTGGGGCCCCTATCAGATTGTAGACAGCGCTTTTAGCTGTTAACTGTTGCCATGGCAATACTGTTCTCCTGTTGGGCGTTCTGCTAACCCTGAAATTAGTGCCGAGGTGTGGCGCCACCCCAAACTGCGCTCCGCTCCTCTGCTAAGCCTGCCCTGATTTGCTGTCCACAACAACCCAAAAACCTGTTGAAAAGATAAGCTCCTGACGCTCCCCTGGAAGCAGCGGCCAGCTAGATGCTCCAGCACACCGAGCATGGCAGGTGAAAGTGATAAACTGCACATATAGTCCAATAGTCACAACCATAACCATCACCAACTGTAGTCCTTTTAAAGGTTTAAGAGCTTTTCTTTGAGTTCCAGATTCTTCTAACATCTGCATACCGCTTTTACCATCAGGCATGGACCATCTGAAACAAGCCCCAACGGGCTCCCTACAGCAGTCCATTCAGACCACTGCTGTCACGCTCCTGTCTACATTAATCTGAGGCCCTGCTCAGTGGAAGGCTTATAAAAGCTCAACACCGGTCATTACAGGACATGGTGGCCATGTTGAAAGCTCCACTTCCTCTTTATCTTATCCAACTCTGGTCTCTTATTTAGCAAGGCGCAGCAACTTTTCGCGGCGATGACTTCATCCTTCTTCATTTTAATGGCCCTTTAATGCTAACATCGTCAGTACCTCTTCACTGCATGGAAATAACCAAACCCAGTAAACGGAGTGCCATTTCTCGGCACGCAATAAGACACACCAGGTGCGCTCAACCTCAAATTAGCCGATCAACAGGGAGGCAAAACTGGCATCCTGATGATCCTAGGCACCAGCATGGCACATCATTTAGAAAATGGCCTATTATTTTTGTGCAAGCATTAAAAATAATTTACTGTCTTTAAAGTCTTTGATTTCCCCAAAGACTTGACAAAATGTACAACAACTTGACATACGGGGTTTGTGTTGCAGGAAAAACAAACTGAAGAAATACCAGAGAGGAAACTTCAAAACTACCACTAGTATGTAATACAATTTAATGCTTTCAATGGGTGTGGCATATGTTAGAGTCAAAATAGTTTGCATTATTTTATGAAGATGCATGCAGTCAAATATATATTTATACTAGGTGCATTTTAAAAGATGCATACACTTTACCTACCATACCTGATGCTTTTTATTTTCATTTTTATAATCCTACCTTTGCTGTCATCACCTGCTGTCAGTTACATTGCATCCCACCATCACATATCTTCAAAACACTTGTTCTCACCATACATACAGTGTGCAATACACAGGGTCAAATTTTATCGGTAATTCCCCATGATGTTTATTTTACTACTACTTTAAATATAATAATGTACACATCACAAGATACATAAGATACAAGGTTCACTTTTGTAGTGATATGTAACAAAACGTGGTTATTGTTCCCTACACATATTTCAGTTCTGTGCAAAAGGTGTTTTTTTTTTGTTTGACGCCACTCAATTCTACATCAGCACTCGTCATGTTTCTTGTAATGATGAGTCGGATGGTATGCTGACAAAGAGACAAAGAGAAACAGAGACAGTCAATGAGAGAGGCTTGTAAGCCACGATGCAGTCAGGGGCCACTTGGAGAGGTGAAAAAGAGAAATACATATTGATAAGATGCGGCGGTGGGCCCCTGTAGTCCCTTTCCCAAGACAGGCCACAGACTGGAATTATAATGAGTGGGATTAACACCCCCTACCACTGCAGTTTCTAACCCCTCAGCCCCACTACCCACCCGTCAACACACACACACACACACACGCACACACTGTTCCTCACAAGCACTTCTACTCTAGGATCTGCCCTGAACGAAGAACAGGAAGCCAAGTGCCATCAAGGAACATACTGACATTAATTAACAACATCTGACACAGATGCCATGCTTGTACTAGCGCTAGAGGTGGTCCAGCACATTATTTCATTTTGGTTATTTCCTTTCATTTTTTTCCTCCCCTTTTTCTCTCCTTGCTTGATTCACTTCTTAATCTCCTTGACATGCTGTCCTCTCTCTGTGTTGGGAATGCAAGGTTTGAACTGGCTTTGAATGCAATTAACTTTCCACTTGTCAGGCACTTTTGTTTAATTTTGAATAACCCTTCGCTCATAATAAGGAAGCTATGAAATCTCATGGCAGAGATACATGCAGTGATATTCATTGACATTCACACCTTGCTTTGCTCTAATCTATTTGCTCTCTCTGATACCCCAAATATTATGACACCAGACACAACACCAAAGCCCCAGTATTGCGGCCCGCTGCTTCTGTGCACCACCCAGAAGCCACATTCACAAAGAAGAGCCGTTTCTTAACACGGCTCAGAAGGCAAAGGTCAAGCTTTCAGTCGAAGGTAGTGAAAGAAAAGGCCGTCAGACGTTCGGTAATTAGCCGAAGCTTCTACTGTGCAGGAGTTGCACCATGCCAGCGCGAAGAGTGCAAGTGACACATATGCTCAATCCCATATCTGCACCACTAATCAGCCGACCTCAAACTGAAATAGATGTGTGACTTGCCAACTTGTCTGCAGACGTGTTGATAAGTGGCACATATGTCAAACCATTATTTGTGATGCAATTCCAAGGAAAGAGCATGCCAAGTGCTGCAGCCATGTACTGTACAAGAACAAAGAGCAGAGGTGAGGATGGGTAATAATCCCTTACTGTCTTGAGGGACCGCTCACCCATCAGGGGCCCTGCAAGCGTTTCTGGAGAAGGTCTGAGGAAATGTGGCATTTTCTAAACTGGCCAGACACTTTCTGCTTCCTCTGCTTTTTCTCTTTGGTGGCGAGAATGACCCAGAGTCCCTCCTGACCTGCCTCTGGTAATGACCGTCGTACATCATATCTTAAGTGCTGCAGTCCTGGTTGGCTGGTGTCGCTGGCCTGTCCAGCGCTCATTTCCATGTGACCCACCGAGTCCTGGACTGGGGCCACGGCAGGGAAATTAAAAATGCATCATGTGATTCATCTTCTGAATGACTCCTACCGCATAAGGGAGCTGACCACTGGGGGAAAGTCATCACAAAGGACCTTGATGGCTACCCTGTCTGTCCATGTGTCAGCCAGTGATGCTGAGACTTTGTGATGATTTGTTCAACAAGCAAAAAATGTATTATTGTCAAAATAGACATGTGAGTGCAAAAGGTCTGCAATTCAAATGTGATCATTACTGACCTAAAGCAGTATTGTTTTTTGTTTGTTTTTTTAAATAATCAACACAAATCCTCCAGACAAGACACATTTGAATTTCACTCATTG